>JBBBDQ010029070.1:185000-246936 GCA_037127315.1 Ascarosepion bandense | reverse complement strand
AGTCTTTGAAGAAATCTGCATTTACCTCGAACAGGAAGGCAGTCGTGTTGTTTTGTTGTCTTCGACGATCGTCTTTGTTGAAGGCCGACACGGAGAAACAAAATAAAAGCAAATAAAAAGTAACAAAATAAATAGAGAAGAAAACGAAACGTGAATACAAGTGTTTTGAACAGGAAGAAATTAGTATATATTTAAAAAGCGAGAAAACAAGGTAAAAATAAACAAATGAAGACGTAGAATAGATAGATAGATAGATAGATAGATAGATAGATAGATAGATAAAGAAAAAACTGTGATGGATAAATATATATATATATATATATATATATATGTATGTATATATATATATATATATATATATATATAGATAGATAGATAGATAGATAGATAGATAGATAGAGAGATAGAGAGATAGATAGATAAAATTAAAAAAGAAAGAAGGAAATTGACGTGCAATAAAGAAAGAGGAAGTATAACGATAAAGAAAAAACGAAAAGAACAAGCAAGAATAGAAAAGAAAATGAAAGGAAGAAAACGAGAAGAAAGAAGGGGAAACTAAATATAGAAGTGAAAAGAAAAGGAATTAAAAATGCGGAAAATAGAAAAGAAAGAAGGAAAAAACGGAGAAGAAAATAAAAGAGAAATAATGGAATGAAAGTAAAGAAAGAAATGTAAAAAAGAGAGAAAAATAAACAGAGAAAGAAAAGTGAAGAAGCAAAAGTACAGAAAAAGAAAAATGTAGTAAAGGAATGAAAGAGAAAATAAATAAAAAGGGAAAATAAATACATAAACGTGCAAAGAATAGGGGATAAAAATGAGAGAAATAGCAAGAAAAGACCAGAATAGGAGAAAGAAAGAAAAGGAAGAAAAAAGTGAGAGTTGAAGAAAGAGATAAAAAGTAAATAAACTGCTTGATAATGAAAGAAAAAATAAAGAAAACAAACAAAGATAGGTATAAAACCTGTATAAAAATAAGAAGTAAAGCAAAAAAAAAAAAAGAGAATAAAGAGAAAGAAAGAAGAAAAAAAAACGAGAAGAAAGAAAGAGAAAGGAGAAGAAAGAGAGAGAAAGGAACAGAAAAATAAAAAGGGGGGATGAAATAAAAAAGAAAATAAATAGATTAACAAAAGAGAAAAATTAAATAAAAAATGAAGAAAAAAGGAAAAAGAAAGGAAGAAAATTACGAGGAATGACAAATTGAAAATAATAAAAAATGAAAGAGGAAAAGCTTGAGAAAGAAAGAAATAACAAGAGTAATAAATAAATTTGAGTAAAACAGAATAAAAAAAGAAGACAATAAAACGAAGAAGGAAGTACGGAAAGGGAAATGAAAACTAAAATAAAATAAATAAGTAAAGAGAATCGCAAATGAAACTAAGAAGGGTGGAAAACTGGAAATTAAAATCAAAAGAAAGAAGAAAAAATTAATAAGTAATAAGAATGAATAAAAGAGCGGTGGATCTATCTATCTATCTATCTATCTATCTATCTATCTATCTATCTATCTATCTATCTATCTCAGCCTTTTCACTATCTATCTATCTATCTATCTATCTTAGTCTGTTCTTATCTCTCTATTACACACACACACACACACACACACACACACACACACACACACAAATATATATATATATAATAAGAGGTATATTTCAAGGTGATTCTTTGTCTCCCTTACTATTCTTCATATCATTAATAGCACTAACCAGTCAACTTAATAAGACAGAATGTAGTTATAAAATAGGCCAAAAGAAAATAAGCCATCTATTTTACATGGATGACTTAAAGTTGTATGCTAAAAGTGATAATGAGCTGGGAGGTCTTCTTCAAACTGCAAAATGCTTCAGCAAAGACATTGGAATGAAATTCAACTTGAATAAATGTGCTAAAGCTACAGTTTTACATGGATCACTACAAGAAACATCCTCAACGAGCTTAGACCCTGCTGTAACAATAAAAGAATTAAAGCCAAGAAGAATGTTACAAATACCTAGGTGTAAATGAAGGTGAAAAACTTCACCACAAAAAAGTGGAAGAAATAGTGCGTAAAGAGTACTATAGAAGGCTACGAATGATATTAAAAACTGAATTGAATTCTCAGAACAGAATTATGGCCATTAATAGCCTTGCAATCCCAGTTGTCCAAGATAGTTTCAACACCTTAAACTGGACTCTAAACGTCATCAGGTGAATGGATTCTAAAATAAGAAAGCTTCTTTCTAAGCATAAGATGCATCATCCAAATGCTGATGTAGACCGTCTATACATACCCCGTAAAGAAGGTGGAAAAGGTTTTATTTAGCTAGAATTGTCATACAAGACAACAACTATTGGGTTACTAACATACATAGAAACAACAAAGGACTGGATGATACCATTAGTAAGGCAACATGAAGAAAGAAAGAAAAAATATTCAATAATAAAAGAAGGCAGTAAATTCAAACAAGATTTACAGTTAGTAGATTCTGTAGAAAAGCAAAACAGAAGCCAAGAACCAACTATTGCGGCCAAAAATATGAAAATGAATGCCAAAGATAAAGCTCTTGAACAGATGAAACAACGCTGGCAAGACAAACCTCTGCATGGCCAATATCCAGAACGTGCCAATAAATCCAATGTTGATAAAGTTAACACACATCGATGGTTACGTGCATCTTGATTAAAGTCTGAGACTGAAGGCTTTATTCTTCCAGCGCACGACCAAAGTCTTTTCACAAGAAACTTTCAGGCAAATATTATACATAATAATGTGGAACCAAAATGCAAGTTTTGTGATAAACACCAAGAAACAATAGACCATATAATCTCACGCTGTTCTGTACTTGCCCCAAACGAATATAAAAATCGCCACGATAGAGTGGGGCAATATTTACATTGGACAATGTGCAAAAACTATGGAAAATATGTAAACAAACACTGGTATGAACATCACCCAGCACCGGTTACAGAAATAGAAGATGTCACAATTCTATGGGATTACATCATCTACACAGAAAATTTGAAGCAAACAGGCCCGACATAATTGTTAAAAACCAGAAAGAAAAAACTTGTCTATTAATTGATATGGCTTGTCCAGTGAATTGTAACATAGTAAGCAAGGAATTTGAAAAACTGTCAAAATATAAAGACCTGGAAATTGAAATAGAAAAAATGTGGAAATTGAAAACAAGAGTTGTGCCAGTGATAGTAGGTGCACTTGGAATGATAAGAAAATGGAACAAAACAACACATTGAAAGAATCCCTGGAAACCCCAGCTTAAGAGATATACAAAAAATTGTCTTATTAAGTACAGCCCACACACTAAGTAGAACTGTGTCTATGTAACGCTAGGGATGATAGTGAAGATAGAAAAAACATGAAATGGAGCAATAACAATACGCCACGACCTGCCTTAGGTCTGTCTTCCCGCAGACTTGGTTGGTAGAGCGACCATAGCAGAAATCAAAATATGATAAAAAATGACATAATAATAATAATAATCAAAACAAATAATTAATTCGTCAGTAATAAATACTGAGCCAAAACTTTATATAAAAGGGCTAGAGATAAATGCGTTCGTATTTACACTTATTTTTACTCAATAGCATTCTTATAGTTCCCAATATTTCGGGAAAGGGCTGTCTCAAATAAGAGTTTAGGCTTGGCAAAAGTGTGCCTATGAGAATAAAATCTTTGTTTCTGAACCCCCGCAGAAATTTCAATATAATTAAAATATAATTTCATTATAATTAAAATATCACAATCAAAATTTACTTCGTAATCAACGTAACGAGTTGGTTATCAAGTGTCGTCATAAAAGTAGATTTAAACTCCTTTAATAAGGTAGTAAACAATTCCCTTCTTTGTTACAACAATTTTTAGTCTAACTTTATTGATATCGTTTATAATTTAATTTTATACACGTGATAGCCTTAAGTTTATTTCTACTAGTTACCATTGGCCCATCAGGCAAGCTGCCTTCTCTTCCATTTGTAATATAATAATCTGGCCCCACCCGAGGAAGCTGAGCAAGCGGGGGCGTTTCCGGTCGTTGAAAGGAACGGATGTTTGTTGACCTTATTTCCGGCAGTAGCGGAAATGGCTACAAGAGGCAAACAGAACAGGTGTCTCTGAGAATTACGTGGGCGTGCGTGGGCGAGGCAAAAATCGGAAGTTCCGGTTTGGAGATTATAAAAAGACCTCGGCGCACGGATTTCAGGCAGAGAGACAGAGGCAGACGAGAGAGCCAGACCAGACCAGAGGAGCAACAGATACGACGACACTCCCCCGTCAACCCCTTAGAGGCGCGCTCTCTCACTCTCTGTTCCCTAGGCTATACGGTTCATCGTCATTAATAAAAAATACAACTTATATTTTTATATATATGCGTGTTTGTTGTTTATGGATATACAACACATTTTTAACTTATCTAGTGCTACTATTCTCCCTCTATCCTTCTCACCTTTTTTCATTTCTAAAATAACTTTTTTTGCCTCTTCTCTTTCTAAACCAACCTTTATTTTCGGTCGCTCTATAATTTCTTTATTATTCGTCAGGCTGGAGTTGATACCACAGATTCTTAGAACCTGTAGAAATAGCTATTTTCCAAATGTAAAATACTGAATTTAGGTTGATATATATATATATATATATATATATATATATATATATATATATATCCTTTCAAGCTCTTTTATGGCAGTGGACTGGGACAACTAAAAGAAATAAGGCTTCTTCTTTAAAAAGAAATAGTAACACAATATCTTAAATCCAAGTCATACATGTAACATTGCAACCGAAAATAATACAGCCTCCGAACCAATCGAAATTATCGTTTCTTTTATTCCATTTATATGAAACCCGGCTTGTTTAACGCTGTTTGCCTTTGGACTTGTAACGTTACAATTGTTTTTTATTCTTTATATTCATCATTTCTATTTCATATTTCCGTTTTTTTCTGCCGTCAGAACTCTTCTAAAATATTCATTTACCCTTGTTTGTCTATTCGTTCAGACTTCTCTTTCGCCCATTTTATAAAATTTTGTTTCATTTTTCTACAGATTGTTTTTCCACCTTATTTAGTTAAAAAGAGTCCTTCAATGGAATAACAAAAAATAGCTGGAAAATAACTATTTCAATTTCTCTCTCTCTCTCTCTCTCTCTCTCTCTCTATATATATATATATATATATATATATATATATATATATATGCTACCTCGATATACTATATGTATATATATAAATATATATATATCCGTTTAGATCTATTTATTTGACAGCAAATAGATTTTTAGAAAATTAAAAAATACAGTCTTCATAGGGTTGACACGAACATATATTAATTTTGTTCCTAATACCAAACGGGAAGTAATTACGTAATATAAATAATGAGGAGATCACATACAATACTATACTGAGGCTAGTATATATATATATATATATATATATATATATATATATATATATATATATATATAACACTTTATTCATTAAGTTTCAATTTATGGTTTTTATCATTAGCGACTTCTAGGGAGACAAGCTTTCTAACCATCACACCACGTCGATTTGCGTTTGTGTTGACGGAAGTGGTGGTGTTGTTTTAGGCATTTTATTGGCTGTTTCTGGATGCTCATTGGCTTAGCGATAGCTGAAGGGGCATAAAAGCACGGTACGTTCATTCTAAGGCAAAACCATTTTTAGCGAGGGAAGTGGTTTGCCAGAGGTTGAGAAAAGGTGGATAGTCAGTATTTGGGGAATTTAATTGCTTATTGGCCTGTGTACCACAGTTTTGCGTATTGGACTTGTATATATTCATCATTTGTTTTGTTTTGAGTTCTTCATTTTTCTCACAGTTTCCCTCCTAAGATTTTGTTTACGGTTGTGTAGAAAATCGATGTTTTGATTATGTCATTATTTTCTCTTCGATGTGTTTGAGTTATTTCTGTTGTTTGAAATCTTCAAGTGATGTGGATTCTTTAATGTGGTAAATGTCTTTATCTGATATTCTATAGCACCAATCTGCAGATCTAACGAAGTACAGGCTTCCATAAGACTCAGTGGGCTCATTTGTTTGTAGCTATTTTTAATCATTAATCTGAGAAAAGGGTTTCATATAGTTGATAGGTTAGACATTTCTGAACATGCTGAGCTCCATGCATAACATAATTACATCTGATGAGGCTATTTCAAAAGATAATAAGTTGTTATGTTAAACTTTTGATTTTGTAGCATCTTGTGGTATTGAAGAAAACTACACATAGTGCAGTATGTTCGATTTCCTTATTTTCCATACTAATTTGTTATAAATGATCAATACACCAAATTTATTTGAAGTGTTTGCTATTTATTAATATGATATTTTTATGGCTTCATAGTAAATGCTATCAATGATTTAATTCCATTTAAACTATTTACATTGTTCTGACTGTTGTTCTCGTCATTATAGCGATATTCTCGGCGTTTCGGCTGTTGTACGCTCTGGCTTTCTTCAGGGGATTTACGTTGGCGTTTTGAACCGAGACATTTATTTAGTCCACAGTGGTAGATTGTTCTAATTCCCCGTACCATGCTTTATTTGGAAATCTCAGTTTCAGTTTTGGTTTCTCTAGGCAATAGCCAGGTATTGAACTCACAACTCTTTGGATCAAGTCATTTTTGGATTATTTTAACCAACGCTTTTAACCACTGGCCCTTGTGTTCAACTTATATAACCTAAAGAAGCCTAGATCTAAGGGTATTAGCACATAATGATTAAAATAGCAGGATAGACTAGACCTTATAGCTGTGGTGGTAACCAGTCTAAGAATTTGAAAACTCTGAATTTAAAACCATCCTTATATGTTTGTTGCTCTAATTTCTGAGAGGAAGGACGGATTAACCTCAACATCACTGGTGCAAATGAAACCGGCCATTCCATTATTCTGACTTGAATGTCACCATTGTGAGATAGAAGGGAGCGGTGACCACAACGGCGCAAGCTAAACAAATTATTGTAGAAAAGCAAACTTTGAAACGTGAGGGAGAAAAACACAGCAAATCAATTGCGGATATCTCTCGATTTGTTTTTGATAAATGGATGATGCAAGGAAGGTCAAGATCCGATATTAAAAATGGCATCAATTGCTTTCAGATAGAAACGGGAGCATTTTTGAAAAGTCGATTTTCTTTCACCAATCTCAAAGGTTGCTTTTTGTATGGTGGGGGTATTTTAATTCTTCAAGCCTTTTACTGTGAAGTGCGTGCGCTTTCTGCTTTCGTCCGGTCGCCCAAGGTTGTGATGAGTTTAGATGATCTTTTTACATTGATCTGGGATAACATTTCTTTTTGTTTATCTTGCTTGAGGTAAGGAGGGTTGTTTTGCGAGATTATTTTTTAATTTTAGTAAACGTTCAAAACTGATTACGTCAGGAAAAAATAGAGAAAGCTATCAAGTGTATGTATGGAGATATATGAGCTTAAACATGAAAAATATGCAGAAACACGTAGATTCTAACACACGCTCACACACACACATACATAAACACACACACACACACACACATATATATATATATATATTTATATATATATATATATATAATAGTTAACCATTTATTGGTCAGAATTAAATTAGACTAGCACACAGCTGTATTAAAAATGCTCAATACATATATAATGTAGACTCCGCAACAGTGGTGATGTCTGCAGATTTAGTCATGGTATAATATCCAGAACGAGAAAGGTTGCTAAATGAAAGGTGCAAAATGATGTCTGAATGTAAACACATCAGAAAATATATTTTAGAATCATACAAACCCGGCTCAAAATGTTTACAATTCTTGATAAACTCCTCCTTTATTTTAAATTTCTAGTTATGCGTTTTGAAAGTTTCTATTATGTCTTCGGAAAAACAATGGCAAATTAGTTGATACAAAACGCCTTAAAATACAAAGCATAGAAATGAATACAATATAGGAACCAGTAATACGGAGCGCTAGACAAAATTGTTAGTTTGAGTTCTGGTAAAAAATGGTTAACAAGACATTAGGTTTATAAGTCTCAATTATTCATACATTGTTGTCCTTAAGGATACACGGCCCAGTAGTTACAGACATTGGTCAGTTCCATTGACTTGATCTAAAGAGTTGCGAGTTTAATACATTGCTACAGCAGCTACAAAACAAATATCTTAGAGGATTGAGTTAAATGGGAGATATCTACATGGCATCCGAAAGTGGCATCGCACATGAAATGAGAATTATATATTACAATAATTGAAATAAATGGCCCGGTTCAAAATTAAGTAGCACCTGAATAAAGTTGGAACTTACAACGGCCGAAAACTTGTAAACCTGAAAATAAAGATAGGGACGACGGTCGGAACAGTATATCTATCTATCTATCTATCTATCTATCTATCTATCTATCTATCTATCTATCTATCTATCTATCTATCTAATGAACTTAATCACAGTAAGCAACACTAATAATAACAGACTGAACCCTGAAGAACCGTTGGGTGAAACCGCGGTAGGTGGTGGTTCACTTCTAGATTTCTTGTATTGTATTATATATATATATATATATATATATATATATATATATATATATATTATTACTATTATTTTTCTTTTTAGTTTTCTTTCCTGTTTTTTTTTTCATTTTTCTCTCTATTCTATTTAGAGACAGTGTCAAAAGAATTGTCCTAAGTCAAAAGATTTTCCAATGTTTGATAAAATACTTATAGATATATTTAAGCAAACAACTGCGTACGTTTCACTAGAACTTTGTTAAAATATTGATGATTGCTTATTTGGGGAGGGTTGTATTTTGTAAAAAGGAAAAATAACAAAAAACAATAACAAATTAATCCAAAAGATATATCTACATCATTATGCCAATTAAGTTAACATAATATGCTATACACTTGAATAAGTTATAATTTTATTATTTTACGAGTCGATTTTTGATACTAGGCATTCTGTAACCTTCATTAGAGTTTTGGCCATTAATTTTACTTATCCTATTTCTACTGAAACATTGCTTATACTATTTCTACTGGAACATTGCTGGAATAAGTTTTTATTGATTTTTAGAGATCATTGCTCGAATATTATTTTTCTTACTCATAAATAACTCTTTTGTTTATGGTTAATAATGTTTCTGCTGAATACATATTAAGAGAATCTAATAATTAGTTGTCATTGAAACTTTTAATTTTGCAGAGTGAATAATGACCATCTTTGTAGAAAAAGTATTGATTTGAATGAATATACACTTTTGGATGTGCGGTGGTGTGATGTATATCGACTTGGCTTGAGTACTCGGAAAGAGAACTTCAAATTCCAAACAAGTTTATCACATCCACTCAATCTTACCCTTAGTCATAGGTAAATATCAGAAGAGACTGGACACTATAGTTTTAGTTAGCGACCCGTCTAAGAGAAGAAAGATTTGAATTAAAATCAGCCTTTCCTAAATGTATCTTTATGTAAAGGCGGGAATTTAACTACTTTTTATGTAGCTTATAAAATTGATTTGCATTTTTAAAATCTCTGTTACTAATGAATATTTTTTAACTATTTATCTCCTTTGGAATTTTGTACTCATCTCTATTGTCATTTTCACGACGTTTTGTTCGGTATAGGCACCGGCCTTCTTCCTGTGATTTACGCTGAAATTTAAAACCGAACTTATTTATTTCACGAAAGTGGATCGTTCTAATTTCACGTGTTACGCATGATTTACATATGTCAGTTTCAGTTATATTTTCTTTAGTAACTCAGCTCTCAACGTTTTTGTTTCCTCTGCTATGGCCAGGTATTGAACTCATAAATCATGACTCATTGAGTCAAATCACTAGGACAGAAAATATTCATTAGCAAAAAAAAAAAAAAAAAAAAATAGTAAAATGAACATAGCGACTTTAAAAGGATATCTTTTTTAAATGTAGATCACTTTGCTAAACGCATGAGTTGTGAGTTCAATAATATATATATATATATACATATATATAAAATGAACTCGATGAAATTTGAACTTTGCTCAACAATTTATCATTCAGAGCCTTTATCCATCAAACCACTTGCACATTACCGCTTGCAATACCTGGTGTTTACATGCATTTAGTCATCTAGGTACTGATCAGCTTCACGTTGCTTATCTTCCATGGTTGGACAGAAAGCAGTATTTCAACATGATATGATCTTAACATCATGTAATAATAATATCTCTGATCTAAAACATAAATTTTAGTTTCAATTCTGAATGATAGTATGCGGCGCACCACAGAACATTCCCAAAAGAGTTTGCACTGTGTCCATCAAAGAAGACACGTGCATTAGCGAGTTGACCTACGAAATAACTTTCTAGCCGTCATGTGAAGATTTGTGCTGTCACGAGATGCAAAGCTGTAGTCTACCCATCTGATCATAGACGGTGTACAAACGAGAGAAAATTGAATTCAGGTTAATATAGGTTCACCTTCTAGACTATGGTTCTTTCTTTCCTCCTGAGAATATTGTATACACGTTCGAAGAAAGCATCCAAATCCACACTCCCACTCGCCGACAGTAATTGATGGCGGTGAATAGACGTTTGTCTTATGAAATATTTATCCTCGGATTCTTATTTGTGTAGATAAGTAGCATTATACATTTGATCTCTTTTCACCTGACATTTTTGAGACCAAAAATATATTTTATCTGTCCTTTCTTTAACGATTATATATAAATAACTTTGTTATCACGATAAAAATGTGTAAAAATTTTAACTGTAAAACGAAACAAAAATCTGAAACCATAGACTTTTAAGTAATATTTATTAAAACTTATTTATCTGTAAATATGTTAAAACTTAAGAAAACCCATCGTTTGGGGTCCTTCAAAAGCTAAATAGATAGCACATGTACATCGAAGAGAAAATAATAATATAAGAAAGGTGAATACTTTCCACACTACTTCTAACAAAAGGTTAGGAAGAAAACGTCTGCTAATAGTGGAAAGAGCAAACCGGACTTGATGAACATGTTTTCCTGAAAAATGTTTTAAGATAACGATTTTATAAATTTCTACGACAGCCGCTTTTTAAGATCAATAGGTAAAAATGATTTTGAGCGATTGAAGTCTGGGTTCATGTCGAAGACGATACGTTTTCGAATCTATTTCATTCATGCAACAGAATTACGAACAAAGAATTGTTCGAAATAATTGAAACCGTAACAATTAAAGACATTCAATATCAGTGACAACTAAAATGAACAGCATATGTAACTCGAAAAGATAATAATAACGCAAGTAACTGCTGAATTTCCACTCTACCTCAAACAAAAGGTTAGGAAGAAAACCGTTGTTTTTTCTATTTCTTTTATCATCGTCAGTACTGTCGCTGGTGCACAAAGTGATACATAAGTAGAGAGTGAAGAGAGAGGAGAACAGGTCACACTAGGTGGCAGAGAATGGGTAAGAGAAGGACAGGAACATTGTGTGAAGATAGCTGTGTGAGAAGAAAGTGTAAAGAGAGAAGACGGATGGGAGTCAAGGAGATAAGAAATGACTGTTGACGTTGCCTCTAAACTCTAAGATTGTAGCTTTCAGGGATGCAAGAATACAGAAGGGAGTTCCACAGTTGGGATGTGCGAGAAAAGAAGCTGATGAAGTAGAAGTTGTGGTTACACTTTTTTTCATAGTAAAGGTGTGGAAACTTGTTGCTAGTCTAGTACCTCGAGTAAATGTGTGCATAGGGAGCACCAAGGAGCTAAGCTCGTCGGAGCAGAGTCTGTGAAAGTAATTGTAGAAGAGACAAAGTGAAGCCACATATTGTCTATGAGAGAGAGACTTTTGTTGAGCCGCCAGGTCGATATCAACTACATTGATTCTTCTTTGGATTTTTTCGAGAACCCCAACATGAACAGCAGAGGCACACGACTAGGTATGACAGCAGTATTCAGAGCACGAACGTATGGTAGATTTGTCTATGTGCATGATGGATTCAGAAGAGAAAGACTTCCTTGTCCGAGAAAGGGACCAGACCTTCCTAGCAGTAGATATAGCTATTAATTCAATGTAGTTCCGAATAACGTTAGCTGAGAGAGTGAGACCAAGAAGGTGCAGAGTATTGCTTTCAGAAAGACGAGCGTGATGGAGAGTAGAAAAGATTGTCTATGATGATTAAAGGATAGTAGCCTCGTTTTGGAAGCATTGAAATTTACGAATCATTTCTTACCCCAGTCAACCACTGACTGAAGGTTCTTGTAGAGAGCAGCAGCAAGGTTTGTTTTGTCAGCATTGGCAAGAGTAAATGGGGGAGTCGTCAGCGTAGATACCTAATTGTGGTCTGATTACATCGGGAGATCGTTGATGAAAATCAGAAAAATCGTAGGGTCTACGATAGAGCCTTGAGGAACACCTGCATTTGTGTGATAGAATCTGGAAGCATGCCCGTTCAATACAGCCTGCATTATGCAAATTAATAGGAACGATTTGATTGTCAAACAAGCTTCCAAATATACCATAGCCCTGTAGCTTGCGCAGAAAGCTAGCGTTTCACACTCTGTCAAATGCTTTGGAGATATCCATGCAAACAGCTCGAGATTGATCGTTCTTATCAAGAGCCTGGTATATGTGCTCAGTGATGGTCGTTAGCATGTCAGCGTTAGACCTAGAGGAGCGGAAGCAATTCTATCTGTAGAAGAATAAGCAGTGGATTATGAGATGTTGAACCACTTCAGCATTGATGATGGCCTCAAACACTTTGCCAAAAATCGGTAGGAGGCAGACAGGGCGATAATTGAAAGGATCTGAGGGTTCCCTCGAGTTCCTGAAAACAGCAGCTGCAGAAGAGCACTTCAAGCAGGCAGGAAAACAAGGAGCAGCGAGACAGTAGTTTTAGAGTTTGGAGAGGACAGAGGAGAGTTCAGAGGCACATTTCTTTAAGACGATGACTGGGATTCCGTAACCTCCGCTCGCCATATAGGAGTCATGTTTGGACATTATGTTACAGACCAGCGAGTCGGTAATGTAAATGTCACGCAGTTGAGACTCAGTTCTCGGTGCGAAATAGGGTGTGGATACTTCAGAAGAATTAAGTGAGAAATTGAAGGAGAGTCTGTGAGCAAATCAATCAACCTTGTCCGTTGTAGCTGTAAGAACCGCATATTTATTGATTAAACTAGGTATGGTAGATTTGCTGTTGTTTAACACACATTTGCAAAGCCGCCAATAGTCTTTGGAGCCAAACTGGCGGGCTGCCGTTTGCTGCTTTAATCTGTTAGCAAACAACAGCTTAACGCCATTGAGGCTCTTCTTACACTCATTACGAGCAGAGGCAAAAAGGCACCTGTTATGGACAGTTGTGTGGCTCCGAAAACAACAGGAAGTAATGATTCCTGAGGTCTATGGCGGTCGAGCAAGCAGAGGATAACCAGAGGGTTGAATGGGATTTAAGATGAAACATCCTGGCTAGGATGAAAGCATCGATGGCAGCTTTCACCCAGTATGAAAACTTCAACGAGGAGACTAAATACATTTTCCAAGGAACGTCGGACAGAAAATCTCGGAGTGCTTCCCTTTGACAGAAGTAAGAGATTCTGCTGGTCGGAGGTTCTTGGAAGTTAAGGGAATAGAGAGAGATATTAATAGAAACCATAGCATGATCAATTGCCAAGAGGATAAAGCTGCATCGCATGGCATGAATCAGGGATAGGAGTGAAGCATAGCTCTAGCAGAGAAGCTTGTCCTTCAGGCATACTGGCGAAACGTATGGTGAAGTCCACTGCTTGCGTGAAAGACTGGGTGATTGCAAAGATCAGTGAGTAAATGACAGCAAGATCAGTGACAAAATTGTTCAGCCACTTGGTATTGTGAGCATTAAAATCCCAACAGATGAATCGGAAGAGGTGAACTATTTTATTTGCCTCCACGTTCTCCAGATTTGATTCCATTAGATTATTTAACGTGAAAACAATTGCGTATGCAACAAAGCCTAGTTCATTAGAAAATGTAAACCCTAAAATAACTAATGTGATTTCAGGCATTACTGTAAATCAGTTGGCAAATGTTTTCCGTTAACTGCAAAATCGTATTACCCTTTGTATTGCTAACAATGGAGGACATGTAGAAACTTAAATAAAATTTATATAAAATGCTAAAACATATAGATTTACTTTTATTTTATAATCATATCGCCCCAAGCAAGGTATTTTAATGCCACTCTTGTGCATAGGAGGAAAGTTATGAGAAAGAGTGACAGGTTATAGGGTGGTCAGTAAGTGGGTGAGAGAAGGATAAGAATATTGATAGACGGAGAAAAGAGCATGAGAGAGGAGATGCAGGTTAGTGGGATAGGAGATGACTGTTGACTTTATATTTAAATTCTTGGAGATTTTAGCCGTCGGGGAAGCAAGTAAATGGAAGGGAATTCCACAGGCAGGAAGTGAAAAAAAAAAGCTGATGGAGTAGAATTTTCGTTTACATTTTATTGGTTTCACAGTAAAAGGGTGATACCTAGTTGTTAATCTTGTGGTTCGAGTAAATTCATATATAGGGGGAACCAGTGAGCTAAGTTAATCGGAGCAGAAGCTGTGAAAGTATTTGTAGAAGAGACACAGGGAAGCCACATTGCACCGGTGAGAAAGTGACTGTATCTGAGCTGCCAAGTCGGGATCGATCACATGACAACTTCTCCCTTGGATTTTAACAAGGACACTTAGGTGGATAGCAGGAGCACCCGACCAGTTATAGCTCTAGTATTCAATGCACGGATGGATGGTTGATTTGTATATGTGCAGGGTTGTTTCAAACGGGAAAACTTCCTTGCTCTACACAGAGAACCGACTTTCTTAGCAGCGGATCTAGTTATGGATTCTATATACTCATTTCACTTGAGGTCTGTTATGAATGTTAACCCGAGGAGGCGCAGTGTTTTGTATTTAGGGAGACTAGCCTGATCTATGCTAATGAGGGTGGGGTAGGAGCGATTGTCTGTGATGGTTAATAGATAGCAGCTTCGTTTTGGAAGCATTAAAATTCACGAGCCATTTCTTACTCTAGTCCGCCACGGATTGGAGGTCCTTTTCAAGTTCCACAGCGAGGTTTGCTTTGTCAGCCTTGGCAGAATTTTGATCGATGCGAGAGTAAACCGTAGTGTCGTCAGCGTATATGCCTACTTGGGATCTTTTTTCATCTGGGAGTTCGTCAATGATGACAAGGAAAACCATAGAACCTAGAATAGAGCCTTGAGGGGCACTCGCATTCGTATGATGGCATTGGGAGGCATATCCGTTCAATACTACCTTCATTGTGCTATTTGAAAGGAATGACTGGATAAGGTCAAACAATTATCCAGTTGCACCATAGCCTCGCAGCTTGCGTAGAAGGCTAGTAAACCAGACTCTGTCAAATGCCTTAGGAGATATCTAGGGCAAAAGTTCGGGCTTTGACGTTCTTGTCGAGAAACTGGTGTATATACTCAGTGATGGTCGTGAACATATCAGCTGTAGACCTGGTGAAGCGGAAACCATACTATTTGCCAGAGAAGTGTCTGTGGGTTGTGAACTACCTTGGCGTTGATGATGGCTTCACAAACTTTGCCAAAAATCGGAAGGATGCTGATAGGGTGATAATTAGAGGGGTTAGAGGGTTCACCAGTGTTTTTATATATTGGAACCACGGAGGAAGACCTCCAGTAGGCAGGAAAGCAAGAAACAGAGAGACAGTAGTTGTAGAGTTTAGAGAGAACAGAGGAGAGTTCAGGAGAATATTTCTTCAGGACAATGATTTGGATTCCTTCGCCGCCGCTCACTTTATGGTGGTCAAGCTTTGAAATTATGTTAGAGACAACTTCTTTCTAATCCTTTTTACAAATTATTTCTATCGCAAATACAAATAAAGTTATACATTTTTTAAAGTGCACAAGAATTTTATGGACAACCTGTATATCCCTCAGAGAAAATCTATATTTGGAGAAAACTCTCAAATCTAAACGACTATTCGTCGATAGTAATTGACAAAGTCCGTAGTTGAATTAAATAGAAATTACGTCTGAGGATCAACAAGGTCTTAGTATGCAAAACGATAACTACAATTATGGTTCGCATGCAGACAGAGTTTTGCATATATGATGGAAAATGTGATGTAGTGGTCAGCGCTGAAGCCCGTGGTAATTGCCTTATTTCGAGTTTCAGAGACAGACAGTCCGTCTTGTTTAGCATATAGGCATATCGGAACCGTTCTTGCTCTTTCTAACAAGTTCCCTTGTCAATATGTGCGGAGGCGCAATGACTCAATGGCTTTTTATAAGCAATTTAATCGGATAACAGGCATTATATGTTTAAATGGTATAGTAGAAACACAAGATAATCTTGTGTTATTTTAATGCTTATCTCTTGGGTTTTGCTTTATGAAAACTAAAATCATGTACATAATCATCATTAGAGCTGATCCACTTTGAAGTTATTCTTCCAATCACGACGACTTCTCATCTTCTATCTGGTTGCTCGTGTCCCAGTGTGCTCATCTGTTCAGGTCTATTTGTGTTTTCGTCAACACCCACAGAACCAAAATGTGGTTTATACTGCAACGCTGTTGAGTGAACATTAGTTAGAGTTCAGTTGTTTTCTCTTATACTGGTTTCCAACTAGAAAGTCTTGTCCGTCCTGCTATTTAACTGCATAGAAGAGATGGATTCATACCTTTCCATAGGGTATAAATGAGAAAATCAATATAACAATCTCGACCAGAATCCAACCTCAGCTCACCAATTCCTCGTTTCTAGCCTCTAACCATTACACAAAATAAAAGATTTACAGAAACAACAACAAACAATAAATGCAAATAACACCTGGTCGGATTAAAAATAAGGTTTCTTTACAGTACTTGTATCTGCATATAGTATCTAACTCTTTAAAATGAATCTAAAATATGTGTAATTAGCTGGTTACAAAAGCACACATATACGCAATCACTAGTTTACTGTTCTCATTAGAAACTTGCATATTACAAGCAATGTCAAATGAAACTGATTTTATAATATGGAGATATTTTGTTTCCGGAATAGTACAATATATCAACGTTTTTAGACTTATTTATTTTAGCTATCATTTTTTGATATATTTGAATCTGTTAGTAAATATTCATACTTGAAACAATTAGTAAATATTGGGAACGTTTATACTTGAGTCAATTAGTAAATAATGGCAGCATTTATAATTAAGATAATTAGTAAATTTAGGGAGCGATTATGCTTAAGTCAGTTATGAAATACAAAGAAAGCGACGTTGGAAGATAGAAATGAAAAAGAAAAGATGAATGACAGAAGGTGAACAAGCAGAAAAGAAAGAAAGGAAGCTCTAAAATGTAAAAGCGTAGAGATAATGAAAGATTAACGTAATGAAGGAGTAAGTGAAAGAAAGAATAAAAGAAATCACGAAAAAAGAAAGAATAGGAGGAAGAAAGCGAAACATATATAACGAAAGGGTGAGAAAAAAAAAAGAAAGAACATGTAAAATCAAGAATGACAGAGAAAGAGAGCAAAAAGGATATGAAGGAAGTAAAACGGAAGCAAGAAAGAAGTGAGAAGAGGGAATGAAATAAAAAGCGAGGGAAAGAAAGGGATTGAGAGAACTTAAGAAGAAATCAAATATTATGAAAGAAAAAGTAAGTAAATATGAATGAATGGAAGTAATGAAGAAAAAATGAATGGAGGCACTTGAAAAGGAAAACTTTTATTGGCCTGCTCGGGGTGAAACGGTTTAAAAAAACGAAGGACGGTAAAAAGAAGAGAAAGACAAATGAAACCAAAAAGAAATAAAAGAAACGGAATCATGAAAGATACCAAGAAAATAAAAAGGTTTAAAATTGAAGTAAACTTAAAAACAATAAAATTGAAAACCTGAAAATAAAAAGAACACAAATGAAAGAAAATAGTGAAAAGAAAATTAAAAGACACCCCCACAAAAAAAATAAATAAATAAAATTAAAGAACGGTGAAAAAGGTTGCAAAAGAAATGATAGAAAAGAAAAAAATGAGAGAAAAAACTTCGAAAAAATTTTCCAAAAGATTTATTTATTTCTCTTTGGCCAAATCAAAATTTGTTCTGGTTTTGCCCCTCGAAAAATCTTGTAATGATTCCCAGGAACTCAATAGAAATCTATTTGCAAATTGAACTCTTTTCCACTGAAAAATTATAGTAGAATCACTACCCTTCTAGTTAAACTCCTTCAAAGAAGATTGCAGCGGACAAAGAGGACAACGAAAATCCTGTTGTACCAATTATCCGTCGAGTGTAGACCTCTTTCTACTTCACTGTGGATCGTTCGAAACAACAATTCAATTTTGAGACGATCTAAATCCTAGCAAGCGATGCACAGCGCTCTCTAGAACTTGTATCTTGACTTCTCTAATTAACCTGAGTTTCTAAAAATCAATGTTGACGTTTTTAAGGGCTTTCCAAAACCAAATTGTAACCTCAAATAGCAACAAATGGGGAAGGGAGGTCACATATGAACTTTAAGTAGAACTAGAAGAAAAAGGTTTTTAAGGTTCTCAGTTAGAAACTGAATTGTTTATTGCTGCTTAAAAATGATGTTCTATATCAATTATTAAAGCCATGTTAAATTATGACTTCAATTTTTGCTTAATTATTTCACCTCAAAAAAGATAATAAAGCCACTAAGATTACTGAGAATTAGAGAATATAAGAAAATATTATCAAAGAGAGAAAGCAATAAGAAACCTATAATTATGAAGATAGAAAATAACGACTGTTATTTTATTTAAATTTATGAAGATCAAACTTGACTAAGAAGCAAGTAGCTTGGACAGAGTTCCACAAGAGAGAAGTGCGATAAAAATACATTGTTAACATAAAAATTGCGGTTGCTTTTAGCTATTGCAACTGTTAAGCTATGAGATCTTGCCGCTAATCTAGTCAGTCAGTTAAGTGCCATACGTGATGCACGCTTGGGTGATCATGTCTCGAAAGAGACATGACTGACTGGGCAGAAAATTATCCCGCAGGAGGTTGCCATTACTTTCTACGGTAGACTGGTTGCTAGCCAAGGCTATAGAACCCAAACAGTTCTGTTATTTAACCCATAACTGGAGGAAAGAGTTGGATTAAAACCTTTCTAAAGCGTATCTGCGCTAAAATTCATAAAGTCTTAGTACCATCCAGGAAAGTTAAATTGAAAAATTACCATGAAAATATTTATAAGTAAAGTCATAGTGAAGCTACATTATGTGACAGAAGCAAGGTTAAGAACAATAACACTGCAGTTTCTTCCTTGGTTTTTATCAAGAATCTCTAAATATATAGCAGAAGCACCAGACTATATATGGCAGTAATATGCAAATCATGGACTGATGGTAGATTTGTAATCATGTTGAATAGATGTCTATATTTCTGAGATGGGTTATTTATATTATTTATTTTGTACCAATCTCTTTATCGTCAGTTTCACGATTTTTTGGCCAATATACGCTCCGACTTTCTTCGCCTGAAGGTGTTCACAAGGACACATGGTCAAGTGGATAAAAGTGTTGGTTGGATCTACTGACTTGGCCCAAAGAGTTGTTAGTTCAATACCTTGGGACAGTAGTGCCGAACAAAAGCCTCAGAGAGATTCCACGACTCATGAAACGAGATCATTATATTCCAGTGATCAAAATAAAGGGTTCGGTTCAAAATTCCAGTTACCTGAAGAAGGTCGGGGTGTACAGTATCTAAAAAATTGTGAATATGACAATAAACACAAGGACAACAATACGAACAAGGTAAATAATGTACAATATGTTCTGGAGAAAAGAAAACTGACTAGCACGACACAGTGAACCTACTTTCTAAGAAGCAGACTTAGCAATTAATTGCACTCTTGCACAGATTAGCAACTAGTTTTAAGTCATTTTGAGTGTTTTTTAATTAAATTGAGGAATCTTTGCCCTAAATTGTTGTTTACAATTTCGTTGAAAAGAGGTGTATACCAAATGCTTTTTCTATTTCTGTTTTTCCTGTTATGGTTATAATTTGTTATATACTTGATGTCTTAGTTTTTGTAGCCACTATCTCTATGGTTACAAACTGCCGACAGACAGGCTTAGACATACTAAATTCCCATCCCACACATCATTTACATATCACATTCCCAAGAATGAATCTTTTCCACCATTTATTTTCATTTTCACTAATCACCAGATGAAGAGCACTTGTGCTCTGAAACACGAGAATTTTTGTGTAGTGATACTATGCTTTTATAAACCATTTATAAACCATTTATAAACTATTACAATATATATATATATATATATATATATATATATATATATATATATATTATATTTTAGAACATGTACATAATTTTTCTATATACATCCACGACAAAGGTACATTTGTTTCGACATTGAAACTTCAATGTCTCATCAGGCGGTATGTAAAGGAACGGAAAGCCTCGTGTTTTATATATTTGTTCAGTTGTGTTTGGGGTGTTGGTGGGGGTTAGTGATAGGAGAATAAGTCTCTGTCCGTTGGAATTTTGGACAGAGTGTTATTAAAGTGGTTGATTAATGAGAGTCTTTGATTTCTAGACAGATTTAAACTTAGCAGTTAGAACGTAAGTTTTTATTATCTTGTGACTAGACTATATCCTTTGGATTTCTTAGAAGAGCCGGTAGTGGGTGGAGCCGGATATTTTTGTATTTAAGCAGAGCCTTTATAATTAATGTAAATTTGTATATTTAATCTTAACTTTGGATTTAGAAAATATATATTTCCTATTAATTTTTTTAATTTTTAATTATTAATTAGATCACAGTTTGGAAACCGATTTTTCTATTAAATTTTTAATTTTAGTAGCTAGAGTGTAAGTTTTATTTATATCTATCTTGTGGCTAGACTATATCCTTTAGGATTTTTACAAACTTATCACCCGATGAGAAGCGCACGTAGGAGCTTCGAGATGCGAAAATTTTTGTGTAGTGATACTATGAATTTATAAACCATTGTAACAGCCATTACAATATATATATATATATATATATATATATATATATATTAGTAACATGATATTTCAATGGATATTGCCAACTTCTAAAATTAAGTAATAATACTATTATATATAAGCAATCACAAGTTCTTAACAAAAGTTAATATCTTTTTAGGTTTCACCGAATGAATAGAATGAATATTTTTGAATAAAATGAATTGTACGTCACAGAGAGTTTGTCCAAAAGGATTTTAGAGATGCTTAGTTGGAACGTGACCAAAAACAGGTCGAGAACTACTGGTATTGATAAAAAGAATTTGAATATAAAACATTGTGATGTTTAATGTATCTTTGTCACTTCACAGATTAGACAATGAAAGAAAACAAACATGAACGGATATATATAGGTTGGGAACATAAAAGAGGAGGTGCGTTGTGGAGCAGTGGATATCGGCTCGGAACGAGAAATCTGGGAGCCGAGTTCGAATTCTAGTTGAATTCCTTGCATTCACTTACGCGCAAATACCCTTAGGAAAGGTATAAATCCGTCTCTTCCTCCCAGTTATGGGTTAAATAACAGGACAGATTGGGTTCTATAGCCTTGGCTGGCAACCAGTCTACTGCAGAAAGCAATGGCAACCTACTGCGGGATAATCTTCTGACCATTTAGTCAATGATCGCCCAAGCATAAAAGAAAACTCTACTTTGACAAATCAAATAAAATTATTAGGGATGCGTTGAGTTGAACATTGGTTCCGTCGATCTTCTAAATGCCATGTTCATTTATTTCTTTTAGGATATTAGAAATGTCTGTCATTTTACTTTCCCTCTTATTCCCTTTTAAGTCATTCATTTTCCCAATTCCATTAGGTAGGGTACTCACCGCTACCCTCTGTACTTCGTACCTTGAATATGTCCGTGAGCGTCATATTTCTAGTAAAAAAAAGGAATGTCTTCTTTTTTCATTCTGTGTCCCGGACTTTACAACACCCTCTTTCTGAGTTTAAATATAAACGTTGTTTTTTCGTTTCGACATTCGTTATGCGAAATTTTTCAACGTTGGTAGCTTCTTTCTCGTTGCGTACGGACAATTAGCATATTCATCTAGAGTTCATTTTTAACTTGGTATCGGATTAATATCTATTTGAGCTATGGGTAACGTATGTCAAGAGAAAAAAGAAAGAAAAACAGGAAAAATGAAAAGAAATTCCGGTTAGAGTTGAAATCGTAGAAGTTTGAGTTAACAAATCATTACTTTTATTTGAGTTACCTTACTTTTTCTGGAAGTAGCATTAATCCAGGCGATTTATACTAAAAAAAATACATGCTCAATATATAAATGTTGGTTAGTTGGTTTATTTACTTTAGGATGTTTCAACACTTTTAAAAATATTTTTGTAAATTCATATATACTAGAAATAACGCATTCTAAAAATAATGTCAAATCTTTTCCTTTTCTGCGTCGAATGCTTATTTTCTACCCCCCATATATATATATATATATATATATATATATATATATATATATATATATAAATATTATTTTTACCACGTCACTATTCCTCTAATTACATAAAAACCAAATCGACTATGTTTGTTCTCTGGCGATCCATGTTCAGATTCAAATGTCAGAAACGGCACTTTGATTATATATGACATTATGTAATGCCAGATGAGTATTTTGTTTGGCAAAAACACAGAAAAATGATTAGAAATGTTCACACAGCTCCAGGTTTACTCGTGTCAACAAGGAAGACACAGCTGCAGTGCGAACGAGAGTAAAAAAAGGTAAACATAGGTTCAGTCTCTATCAGCATCAAAATAATTGTCATAAGTCTGATTTCTACTTGAATCGTGACATTAGACCGAGATCAAGTTTTCAAGGAAATAAATTTGTTAATGTCAGGGTTTGTTTTGCCATCTAAATAAAAATAAAAAATATAACTGTTATACAGATTCAGTCTTCCATTTTGGAAGTTAGTGTTGGACAATCTCTTCACAGATGAAGAAGAGAACTGAAGCAACAAAAAATGTGGTTCTACAGATGGATACAGAGAATACCACTGAACTAAAATGTTAGCAACGACTTGAGTTTGAGTTTGAGTTTTGTTTAACGGCATATTAACTTATGTGGGTTATTTAATGCCAAAAAGGTGGGGTTTTAAGGTATTTTTTATAATTTTCGGTTATAGTGAAAAGGTTGATTTAGTCAGATTTTAATGAAAATTTTGTTTTTATTCTATATTTTAGAAAACTAAAAATGTCTTATAGTTTTGTATTCAAAAATGTTTTGCTGAGAATAATTTTTTTTCCATACAAAATTAATGGTAATAATTTTTTCCTTCAAAAATGTATTGGTAATCTTTTTCCTTCAAAAACATATTTTTTATAAAAGTCGATTTTTATGTATATATTTCTATAAAAGCGTATATTTATACTTTCGTAGTGTTTCGATCCCAGTTTGGGGGTTAATTATTTGCCCATAGCTGGGACCCTAAGAGGTGCTACCACTCCGGGTCATAGTGGATCTAGGAACAACAGCAGTTAAGAGGTGGTTCCACTATTAGAAACGCAGAAGTTTTAGAAACAATGGCCACAAAGGACACATAACATCAGGAACAAACAGCTGATGTTTTCAAAATACACAATGAGATAGAAGAGATTGAAATAAATAATACTCACAGGACACATTGAAGGTAAAAAAAGACAGAAGAAAACAACTCACGACTTATCTGGCGAGTCTGAGTAAAGCAGATATGGTAGAGATGGCAAAACAACAACTGCAAGAAATTGTGGAGAACCATGATCGCCAAAGCTCTGAAGAAACAGAGCACATAGAAGAAAGAATTGCTGTTCGAGTCTGCAAGTATCCCATTTTTGGGAGGTGGCGGTTCTTACTTCTCCGAATGGGACGCCTTATTTATTTACAGCCCCGCCAACAGAGCATATCAATATAACTGAAAGATCTCGACATTACTGTTTATGCTAAGCATTTTTCACTTGGTTTTGGTGAGAGGGTCTTTGTTGAGTCGGGGAATAATGCTTGAACTATCGATCTAAAGCAGGTGCTAAATTGCTTCATGCTGTAAACTTCTGTCGAGATTATTCTTTGGTAAAGAAAAAAAAAGCTTAATACCTCGAATTCTATATTACTGCAAATATATTTTAATCAATTTATCTATTGACACATTTGCTTATAGATTTTGTTTTTGGCAGAGTGTTTCATCCACTTTTAAAGGGCTTCAAAACAGCTGTCAAATCTCGAAGCAAAAGTTCTTATAAAAGTTTACAGACGTATTTATATCAGTGATGACAAACAATCATACCATCGACGAAATTAAACAACCTGGAGCCTGGTGAGTACCTAAATGAGAGACAACTTGGGAATATCAAATGCTGTAGGAATGGATGCGTTGGTGGTGCAATGGATAACCATTTGGAAATTGAAAAGTGAGTTCGAATTCTAGTCGGGTTCATTATATTGACTTACGCGCAAATGTCCTTGGAAATTGGTATAAATACATTACTTGTTACCCCACCTATTAGTATGACTTACACGAGTAAATTATTATTTTCTCCCCACTAAATCTTATAAGCTACATATATATAATGACTTTAAATAACACGCAGCAAAATGATAAAAACTAAAAACAAATAAATAGCATTTTTTGAATGTTTCTACACTCTACTATTTTTAAAATTTTTGCAGGATAATATCCTCATTTTCATTATATACCTACATGAATATATATATATATAGAGAGAGAGACACTGGTCGGGTGCTCCTGTTATCCAACAGAGAATCTGTAAAGTGTGTAATCCCAGTCACTTTCTCAGCGGCGCAATGTGACTTCTCTCTGTCTCTTCTACAAATACTTTCACGGCTTCCGCTCCGATAAACGTAGCCCTCTGGTGCCCCCTATATATGAATTTACTCAAGCAACAAGATAAGCAACTAGGTCCCACTCTTTAACTGTGAAACCAATAAATTGTAAACGCAAATTCTTCTCCAGCAGCTTCTTTTCTCTCACTTTCCGCCTGTGGAATTCCTGTCCGTTTATATGCTTCCCCGACAGCTACAATCTCCAAGAATGTAAATGTAAATCAATAGTCATCTCTTATCTTATTGACTTGCATCCCTTCTCTCCTGCTTCTTTCTCCGTCCACACCACTCTCATCAGTATTCTCATCCTTCTCTTACTGACACCCTCTATAACCTGTAACTTTTTCTCATAACTTTACTCCTATGTAACCCCTGTACACCAAAAAAATCATTCAAGTATAAAAAATTCAACACGGAATACGACGGAAAAGGTGACACCAAAATTCAAAGAGAGTATTACGATAAAAAAGGTAACTTCGTAAAGCTTAACAAAATATTAAGATAAAGTAAAACACAATCAAAGCAAATAAAAAACTGCACTGAACTGTTACCTAATATGGGTTCTATATAGAAGTGAGGGATGAACAATTTTATCCCAAAAGAAGTAGAAACTTCAGGCAACATGAATCTTGTTTACAGGAGGATGCTGAGAATACTGAACATATAAGCAACGACGGAAAGAGCTGACATTTTAGGGAACATAATGAGAAAGGAGGGCTTAGAAAACTTTACACTAACAAGATGTGTTAAAGGCAGGAGAAACAGGGAGAAGCAGTGCAAATAATTTGCTAAACAAAGTTTGTGAGAGATAACTAAAATACAGATTATTAAAGAGATACGAAGAAGTTGGAGCTTGTGGGGAGCCATGGTCGGTCTTATTCTGAAGTTACAGAATCTATAGACGAATATAAAAATAGACATGTTTTTGTTTTACTTCAGAGAGAACTAACTAAAAATTATCCCCAATGAACTGTGAGGGGTTAATGATTTTACTTATCTTGATTATTCTTGAAACCCAGGTCTCATGTAAACCAGAGTCCATATCTATTTATTAGTATAGATGAAGAGGTATCACTCATTGACGTGACACTCATATTGAAGGAACACACACACACACACACACACACACACACACACACACACACACACACACACACACATATATATATATATATATATATATATATATTACAGAAAATTGAAAGAACACGTAGATTAAAAACCCACTGTTCAAGCTTTTATTTTATAAAGAGTGCTCAATATAGAGTAGAGCTTAATATTGTAATTTTGTTATTACAATAGTTTATAAAAGCGTACTATCACAGCAATTTAGTATTGAACAATGATTTTTTTACTAGTAGAAGATTAAGTCAGAATTTGTATTAAATAATTGTTGTATACTTAGTTATATTGTATTAAGAACAGCTGTTCTTGATACAATATAACTAAATATACAACAATTATTTAATCTAAATTCTGACTTATACTCATAGATAGTAAAAAGTCTATTGTTCATTAAAAAAAATACAAAATCCAACCTCCTGATTAAAATTACGGACTACCTTTTAATAAATCTAAGGTCCCACTGTGTATCTTACTCAGACAAAATTAATAAGTGTCATGTCTAGATCTATGCTATCATGCCCCCTTTTCCTAATCTGAATGTTTAAATCTCCGTGGTTACATAATTCTAAATGCTGATTGAACTGTTTGGACACACCTATTGCATTTCTTTCAACTACGATTCCCTAATTTTCTAAATGACCAGAAATTCATCTTATATTTTCAAAAACAAATGCTGTTTGCCATTTATTTTAATATATCACTTGAAGAGGAACAGTTTTCTTCTGAAGCATGAACATTTTTGTGTAGTGATATTATGCTTTTATATATATATATATATATATATATATATATATATATATATATATATGATCAATCTTATCAACACACACAAAAACACAAAAATC
This sequence comes from Ascarosepion bandense, assembly GCA_037127315.1. Taxonomy (NCBI): domain Eukaryota; kingdom Metazoa; phylum Mollusca; class Cephalopoda; order Sepiida; family Sepiidae; genus Ascarosepion; species Ascarosepion bandense. The sequence goes on along the minus strand of JBBBDQ010029070.1, from coordinate 220,148 downwards.
TTTAAAAATAGAGTATGAATGTCGAAAGCGAACAGAAGACATGACAATTTATTTGTCACTGGAAAGGGCTTAAGGGCTAAGATTTTTCACTTTGAATGACCTTGTGTCACATCTGCCTCGGACATTCTCACTAATGGGGAGGTAGTAGATATTGTTCTGTGTTGTGCATCATTTCGGTGTTGTGCGTACTTGAATATATTGTTTCCGAGTGCATTACTCGAAAGAATTATTCCGAGAGCATTATTGTGTATTATTCATTTAGTTGACTTTACGTGTAGGTACAGAAATATTATAACTCGCTCATAGTAAGTTACCAAATGTTCCATTCAAAATAACGTTACGAAAAACTGACGTTATAAAAATAACCCGTACAGATAATATGTAACCGTAATTTCTACTCCAACAGATTCCTTTCTCGCGCATCCCGCCTGTGGAATTCCTTTCCACATGCTTGCTTCCCCGACAGCAACAATCTCCAGGAGTTTAAATGTAAGATCAATAGACACCTCCTATCAAATTCACTTACATCTATTCTCTCAAACACTCTCACCATCTACCCAACCCTCATTCTCGGTATCCTTACCCGTCTATCACCCTCCTTCTGACATTTCCTATATCTAATCATCCTTTCTCATCACTCCCCCGCTATGTAACTCCCTGCGCAATAGTGGCAGTGGAATGCCTTGCTCGGGGTGCAACGATTAAAAGAAAACTTGGTATGAGGCTATAGAAAAACCCACCAACTAAACGAGAAAACAAGAAAAATCTAGTTCAATATTTGAACGTTGACAGAAACGAAAACGTTAGGTCTCACTTAAAGGAGAGAGTTTCTGGTGCCATATCATTTAAGACATTACTAACAGACCCCAAATGGTATGGCGTTTTAATGCTTTTGTAATCACCTACCAAATTGTAAAACCGTAAACGACTTTTTCGACTATTACCTGAAATCGATTAACTGTATTGACTAAAAGTAGCATCTATGCACAAAAACTTACAGACACGAAGATGTATTTATCTTAAACTAAGAATATACCACAAAGCGTGAGAAACGTGAGTGTGATACTAAACGAATTTTTCGTTTGTGAAAACGCTGGAAACGTCTAACTGCCAATCGCCGCTTGAAAATGACGTGTCTGAAACCAGGACGAGAGCCCATTAACCTTCCACTCACGATTGCTATTTCTGCTGAAAGTAAAATGCCGGTGATTGAACGAGAAGTTGCCGGCATTGTAGATTGTGTTGGAAAATGGCATTGTCTATTAAATTCAACCACGAACTGAACAGTACTTACTGACTAGCGCTCAGCTTTGTCTTACTTCTCAGCAAAGTTGAAAGCTATGAGTAAAAATGAACAACAGAGCCGTTGTCGCCTGTTATTGGTAAATTTTACATGAGGATAGTAATTTTCTGTTTGGTTTCTTTTGTGAATATGTTTAAACTTGCACAACGAACAGTCATCTGCAATTCCTCTTCTTCACTTTGGACACCTTAGTTGCTTCAACTCTGATAGTGGAAACAAAATGAACGATGTTTATTTTAACAATTTCTCTGTCTTAAGCGCTTAATAAAACATCTTCCTTCTTTTTAATGTACCTTCGCCATAAGGAACGTGTCACGGATTTCTAAAACATTCTTATCTTCCTATTATTTTTTTTTATTAATATACCTGTTTAGTTTTTTAGCCCATGTATAGAAGCTCGTTAGGTAGTTTCTCGTTGTTTCTGTCTGCCCTTCTTGCCTTCACCATGTCTTTCGAGTGTCAAATTCTCCAAACCCTACTTTCTTGTGATGTTTCCTAGCAATTTCAATTGTCTTTTTCTGATTTTAAGTAAAAGGGTCATTTTTGCTTCCATTTTCAATATAATTTCTTCTTTCTTCAGTAGCTGCGTCAGTATTCTCAGCATCCTTCTGCAGAACTAAATCACTGTTGCCTCAAGTTTTCTCTATTACTGTGAGAAAATTTTCTAGCATTTACTGGCATATAGCAGGATTATATAATATACTACAGGATGTGCGTTGTGATGCAATCGATATCGACTCGGAACGAGAGATCGGAGAGCCGAGTTCGAATTCCAATTGAATTCGTTGCATTCACCTACGCGCAAATACACTTGGAAAAGGTATTAGTCTGTCTCTTCCGTCTAGCTATGGATCAATTAACAGGACAGATTGGGTTCTATAGACTTAGTTGGCAACCAGTCTACCACAGAATGTAATGGCAACCTACTGCAGGAAAATCTTCTGCACAGTCAGTCATGTCACTTTCGAGACATGATCGCACAAGCGTGTATCATGTATGGCACTTGACTGATAGAACTCTCTCTCTCTCTCTCTCTCTCTATATATATATATATATATAGAGAGAGAGATATAAACCAATGCTTTTTTATTTTCACCATCTCTTATGCGCACAACACATAATTTATACAAAATGTGCAAAATATGTAAGTACTCTCTTCTTTAATGGCATTTATCACCTGAATGGATCTCTGATTGCAATCTTTAAAATATATTTCTTTTAAAAGTCTGTTTGTTCTGCCATATTTATTTAAATTGTATTTATCTATATATATAAGCTGAGAAGATCAGCCGATTATGCTATCATGGTTTCGACCTTTTCTGTTTTTGTCAGGGATATTTACAAATCGCCTGACAAAACGGAAAAAATTCGAAACCATGATAGCACAATCGGTTGATCTTTCCAACTTAAATATCTAAAATCTCTTCATGTTGAAACTTCATTTTTCTTCAAACATATTTTGAGTACGACTACTGCTTAATAGTAAATTTCAATCTAACTTAAATCTGACCTATAACTGATTAATATATATATATATATATATATATATATATATATATATATAATGATAATAATATCTTTATTATAAGCAATTATAGTAAAAACATCTGACATCGCTACACAAAATGCTTTAATGTTTTAATACTATGAATTATACTTCTTCATGTAATAGTTGGTAACTGGTGATAAAAATGATTCATAGTACTGAAGCATGAAGCCTTTTGTGTAGTGATGCAAAATGTTTTTATTATAATTACTTTTAAAAATATAATAATATATTTCTCTACTTCGTATTGAGCACGTTTTTTTAAAATATGGAAATGATATAAACTGTGGATTTTTCCTCCAGCGATTAGAGGTATAATATAAATAAACTAGGCAACTCTAATCGACCAATAATAGACCCTGTTTTCATGAACTGCTTCTGGATTACGAGTCAGTCTTAAATTGTCGTGCAGTTATTTCTACTATATTTGTATAAGAAAATGAATAACTATCTCTGTGTTTATACTAAATTAGCAGTATAGCCCGGCGTTGATCGGGTGTAATAAAAGCTTTAAAACTAATCCATGGTCCTGGAGCTCAGACTCTTTGGACGTTGGCACGAAAGACTAAAAAGCAATAGTTGTTTCCAGTTAAAGCGAAACCGTAGACTGAAAGAAAAATGAATAGATGTAAGTCAAATTTTGAAGTTTGGTGAGAATCGGATAAAAATTGTGGATTTGTATAAAGGACATACAAGCAGATAAACAGACACACACACACAAACATCTTGCCTTTTATATATATGTATTATCGATTTTCTGCACTATTGTAAGAACTGCAACCTTGAAACTTCTGAATATCGTTTCTTATGTCTTTGTCTATGAGTGTATCAAATTTGATTAAAATCAGACCATTTTCGATATTTATCGGGGGTACCTAGACACAAAACCTAGCTAAGAACACTCGCAGACGTTTATAGTACAACTGTGTAAATTTTCCAGAAAATCGGTTCAGCCGTTTCGGAGTCTATAGGAAACGGACACACACACACACAGACATACACACACACACGCACACAGACATACACACACACACAGAGACAAAGTTTTATTTATAAATAAGTTTAGATATTGAATATGATTCAACCGTTTAGCGGCAGATCAACATCAATGGATTATTTAATACCGAAATTTAAATACTTATTTTGATATGATGTATGCAGATATAATAAATATAATGATAATAATATTTTTATTATAAGTAATTATAGTAAAATCATCTGACATCGCTACGCAAAAGCTTTAATGTTTCAATACTATGAATTATATTTCTTCACGCAATAGTTGGTAACTGGGGATAAAAATGATTCATTGTATAGAAACATGAAGGCCAGAAGCAAGTGGATGTGTCTAGCCACACTGATGAGCTGTGATACAGCGAAACATGCTTGTTTATAAATGACTAATATATTATGCTCTTATTTCAAATGAGCTCTCTAGAGAAGGAAATTTTTAAAACAGTTTCCACTTCTGCTATATAAGCGTGACTCTTCATAAATGATTGAGTTCTTTCGGTGACTGGCGTGTGTATATACTCCCTAAGCCATTGGCGCATTAGAATCAGAGAAAAGACATTTAACAACACGTTAAAATGTCTTTTCTCTGATTTCATGCGCCAATGGCTTAAGGCGTAACGACTCCGGCTGATACCAAATCGGTCAAGTTTCGATCCTGGCCAGAAGCAAATGGATGTGTTTAGTCACACTCATGATCTGTAATAGAGCGAAACAGGCTTATATGTGGGTGACTAGAATATGTAAGTATGTTTTTTTGCATTTTTAATTTTTCTTACTAATGTTCAATACAAGTCTAAAGAGTAAATCAAGGTAGAGGTTAAAATTGAAGTTTTTGGTGATATGAAGGACAGATACTAACTCTAGACTTGAAGCGGCCAGGACTGAATTAGTAAACAACATTTCAGAATTTAGTTGGAAACGGTAGAAGTATAGAGTAAAAGTAGGATTTAGAAGGATCCAGACACTCACTTCTAAACCAAGGTATAAAACTCTAGTTTTAGTGACACAAGCTTTACTAATTATCTTAAATCCGGGTTTGGGAAATTGGTTAATTCGTATCTTTCCAAAGGGTATTTGCGCATAAGTGAATATAATGATCTCAACGGGAATCAGAACTTGGATTTTCTTATAAACAATTCCGAGCCATTATTCATTACACCAAAGATGCGTCCGAGCTTACGTCAGCTGGTATTCTCAAGCGGCTGACCCATCTTAATACTGGCCGGGCTCAACCTTGTTTACCTTCAGTGATCGTACAGGAAAGAGTGTTTTAGCGTGATATGGCAACAAGCCTCAAAGTTGAAGGTTGATAAATTGTTTCATATGGATGTAAGAGAAGGTGGAAAGAAGAGAAGATTATTATTTTTTTTAATCATTTCACTCCGAGCAAGGCGTAAATGCCCCTGATATGAGGGTGGGGGCTACATAACTGAAAGAAAATTAATTAGAAGAGAGAGAAGAGGAGTACAAACCAATTCGAAAGGAGCAATAGAAAGATGAAATTGCAGGTGTGATGACAATTGCAAGGAGGGAGAGAAAGGAAAGGATATACGGGGTGGGGGAAGGGCTAGAGTTCAGTGGTTAGTAGATGAGTATTGACATTGCATTTAAATTTCTGGAGGTTGTAGCCGTCAGGAAAGCAAGAATATGGGAGCGAATTCCACAGGCGGGAAGTTCGAGAGAAGAAGCTGCAGTAGTAGAATTGTCGTCTGCATTTGACTAACCTGACTGTGAATGGGTGGGATCCAGTTGCCAGTCTGGTTGCACGAGTAAACACCTGTTGAGGAGGCACCAGAGAGGAAGAAAGTTAGTAGTTATAATCAATCCGTCTCCATCTACGTCAATATGTATAAAAATGTGTTAAAAAGTTACCCACAATCGTAAAATGACTGGGATATGTTAATTCAAACAAAATAACTACACCCACTCAATTAGAAAAATGTTTCTGTTTAGCCTTTTTAAAAATTCACTGAAATAGAAACATAAAGATATATGAATTAATGACAGCAATAATAATATGTATACATATATATATATATATATATATATATGTATGTGTGTGTGTGTGTGTGTGTGTAATTATTATGTAAGTACATTTAGATACACTAGTGGCAGCATGATTGCATGCAGCTTTTAATATTTGTCAACCCAGACCCCCTACCTTCCGTTTTTGCGTTTTTAAGTTATAATTTTATAAAGTAGAATTTTCACTGAAAAATAATGAAGACACTCTAGATATTTACCTGAAATCAAGAAAATATGAACTTTAAATAAAATGGTCGCAATGTATGTTTGTTAGTTGTTTTATGGTATATCAACCTCGGCGGGTCATTTATTGCCAACTAAATTTTATTTATTTATTGCTGATAATACCTTTTTCTTTCAACAATTTATTGTTGTTGTTATATAAGTTTTGTGTCTAGTAATATTTTTCTTTCCGAGTATCAAGATTCATTGGGATTTTGTTTTTAAGAGCAGGGTCCCCAAGTCCTATCATGTTATTTAACCCATAACTGGAGGGAAGGATTAATACCTTTCCCAAGGGTACCAGTGCTTAAGTGAATGCAGGGTATTCAACCGGAATTCGAACTCGGCTCACAGATTTCTCTTTCCGAGCCGATATCCACTGCACCACAACGCACATCCGTCACTAAACGTTTACAGCACGCAATGTATGTAAAAAGGTAGTCAATTTAATATCTATCTTACCAGCGTCAGTTTAAACCTGAGCGACATAGCCCATCGGTAGGCATTTTTTACTGTTTGGTGGACGATGAGTAACTGAACAAAAAATTGGTAGGTGATTAGAAATTTTAGTAGGCTATATAAGATTTTCAGTAATAAAATTGTATTTTAATATATGCTACCTGAAAAAAGAAGATTCCAAGGAGATATGTAAAAAAAACCTGTATAAAAAACACCCTCACCTAAAAGATAAAAAAATAAAAAATGCTAAATAGGAATAAATAGGTCACATTTTTAGATGAGATGTAAAATTTTGTTATTTTCTAGGGTTTTAGGAAAGGTCTTAAACATTTAAATAGTTCTTCAGACAAAATAACATTTTTTCGGATATAAATCAAATAAAGGAAAACCAAGAACAACAACAAAATATACGCTAATTTGTTAATTAGTTGCTATTAGTATATATTCTTTTTAGTTTCATAATTAAGAGAAAAAATCGGAATAAATTTGTCAACAATTGCAAATCTAACCTAATCATAAAATTATCCATGAATTTAATACTAAATTATATTTTTTCAAAAATAAATTTTTTAGTTATTTAATAAGGCAGTCGCGGTTACAGCTGCTACTGCTCTCACAAAACAATGTCATTTGTTACCACCCTTAGGTATTTTATACTATCTCATAAAGTTAGTTTATGAACCAGTAACAGACTTTTACGAAACATTTTTTAAATTTGTTTTAATCATTATTGTATACATGGGATATGGAAGATTTTTTTCATGTATCTAAACTAAAATAATAAACTATAACTTTGTAAAGTGAACATTTTAGTGAAATATGTTGGAAAATGATCAAACCTTTATCGGCAATAAAGAAAATACGGAATGAAAAAAATTATTGACAGTATATGTACAATTATGTACAATAAAATAGCGTTAGTGAAAAACAAATCCTCCAGACATCAATTTAAACTGAATCCTTTTGTCTACCCATATATCTATAATTACAAATTATAACAATGTAAATATTACACTGAAATAAGTTAGAAAATTTCATATGTTCATTTGAAATCAAGAGAATACGAACTCTAAAGAAAATTCTCACAATATATGGAAATAAAGAAGTCATCAGCTTAAAATGACGGTAAAACGATGAATTATACAAACAGATAATAACTTAGTAAATTACACGCTACAGTAAAAAGAGGCTTTATTAAATATCTTCTAAGAATCCGTCTACTTTTATTAATATATCCGATGATAGCTGTGTACTTGAATTAACCAGAAAATGATTAGTTTAAAAAATAGTCATTAAAATAGTCATTCAAAATTTATATAATTAAATAGAAATTTATTGAAATATTTATGAATTTTATGAATTTAAGGGAAACCCAGTAAAAAATGAAGAAAAAAAAAAAAAAAAAAAAGCAAGACAAAACAAAAATATTTCAACCCACTAATACAATGATTATCTCTATAGAGAATGATCTCAGCGAAACGAATTCAAATTTCGGGTTAGTCAGTTGTATTTAATTGGCACTGTTGGGAAAGGTATATATATATATATATATATATATATATATATATATATATATATATATATATATATTAACTATCCTAAGATGGCGGATAACACCAGTAAATTCTCTGGGAAAATTAAAGAACGGAATCCTAGTTCGGTATTTCTGCTCAACTTTTTCAGTCTGTCTTACCTAACTGGTATGTTGATTTCGGTTTTTTTTATTTTAATTTTAATTTTTGACTGTGTAATTATTGTCTTTAATTTGTCTGAATTTTTTAACAGGCGTGGTTCTCTGCTATTGTAAATAAGTTTTGCGTTTAAATCTCGTTTCGACTTATACTAAGTTAAAACTTAATTTTGTTTTCTTTATTATTGGAGTAGATAGTACGCACCATCACCTGGTTTTACACTCTACCCACTTCTTTTGAACAGGAGTAGAAGTGATCGCCCCGTTTCCTGTTTAGGAAGGGGTTTCCGGTACATTCTTCTTCGACTTCAGGCGTGGTTTCCAATCTTCACACTTTCTTTTTTGTTTATTTTTTTTCAATTGGAGTAGATAGACTGAACTATCGCCCGGTTCACACTCCACCCACGTCTATTGAACAGGTGTAGAGGCTTATCCCTTCTTCCCTGTTTAGGATTTGGTTTCCGGCTTTCTCTTTTCCAATCTTTCCACTTTTCTTTTTTCTTTTTTCTTCAATTAGAGTAGATAGGCTGAACTATCGCCCGGTTCACACTCCACCCACGTCTATTGAACAGGTGTAGAGGCTCATCCCTTGTTCTCTGTTTCGGATGTGGTTTCCGGCTTTCTCTTTTCCAATCTTTTCACTTTTCTTTTCTTTATTTTTTTTTCAATTGGAGTAGATAGACTGAACTATCACCGGTTCACACTCCACCCACGTCGATTGAACAGGTGAAGAGGCTCTTCCCTTGTTCCCTGTTGACGATGTGGTTCCGGCTTTCTATTTTCCAATCTATTCACTCTTACGTAGTCCCCTGCACACCAGTGGCCTTACCGCCTTGCTTGGGGTGATGTGATTAAAAAAAAAAAAGAAATCCTTCCAATCAGCAATTGGGTAAATAACATTACATAGAGTGTTCTCTAGCCTTGATGGCGGCTAATCTAAGAGAAGATTTGACGTCAAAATCATTGAAAATTTAGCAAGGAAACCAATTCCCTAACAGCCATAGCAATTCGCAATCAATAGGGAAAATAAAGCTATGAAGACCCATGATAGCTTACTAAAAATAAGCAGAAAAATGATGCAACAGATGATCTTTGCTTTGCAAAGTATTAACTTCTAACAAATTTAGTTTGGAATTTACCAAACTTTAGACTACGTTTTTTTATTGGATACTCATATATGAGCATAGGCTTCTTTAATTTTCAAAAAAAGCATTTTATTTTGTCTCGCAACCTAAACATGTTAGAACTCTTAATACAGAAAAATTAGAAAAAATACAATGCAACTTAATGGCAACGCTTTCAGTAACCGTGATAGTTTAAATACGTCATATGTAACGACGGTTATTCTTTCAAAGGAAAACGGAGGTTCGCATCCGGCAGGAGGACGTAATTTTTTCTCTCATGAAATTCAGCTAAAGTTCAAGCCGGTAGACGAAAGAAAAATACTGCTTAAAAATGACGAACGGAGTGTCTACACAAATATGGGAATCAAATAAAAATAGAAAACGTTATTTTTTTTCAATATAATTGTTTCGAACACTTTTTAATACAAATGTGTACTGGTCTAACCCTATTATGACCAAAAACTAAGTATTAAAGAATCAATATATATATATATATATATATATATATATATATATATATATATATATAATCATAGATACAGCACACACACACACACACACACACACATATATATATATATATATATAAGAACATTGCTTTCAACATTGCTTTCAATTTGCTGTCTGTCTTATGTTTAAATGATATTTTACTAATGAAACAGCCTATAGCCGTTGGCAGTTAACGTCCACTTTTATATTTACATGCGTTTATCCCTGATATTAAGCACTGTAACCTCTAAGTATATCTTACTTTAAAACTATATTGTATATTCTCTGCTGCCTCCATACACTATATATATATATATATATATATATATATATACACAGTGTATCGAGGCAGCAGATAATTTTCTAAATATATACTGTAAAATATAACAGACAATGAATGTATATTATGTTTAATCATGAGTTGTTCTAAACCTCGGATTTTGGCTTCAATTTAAGATGAAAATAAAGACTAAAATTGTCTAAAATTTGAATATTTTCTTATTATGCTGGTTCTAAGCTCTCGGCTCACATGAGCCATGTTCAGAGAGGTTACACCATCAAAGATGATTTTATCTCGTGTTGATATAAAATATTGGTATGCAACGATAACAGTCACCGAATAGCAGATGCAGTTTGTAAACTTGTAATGCGGTTCTAAGACGTCACACCGTGTGAGAGTCCGAAATGTTAACAGAACCATATGTCTAAATGCAATGTAATATGTTGTGAACAGATTAAAATGTGATTTTATTAAGTGTGGGTTGTTTTAAATTAATGTAGATAGCTTCCAATACCTAAAGGTAATTTAGCTGTGTTTAATAACTTCTTAATTAACTTTGACTGAGACGTTTACAATAAATACTCGATAAATTTATGAGAATATTTATTTACATCTTTACCTCTTCTGAAATAAACCGTTTTCCTTGCTTAATAAACAAATTGATCTTTAAAGATTATATTCAATGTGACTTTCATCTTCACAAATATAATGTAATAAAATTCCTAACAATTTATCAACGCAGTTCTTGCAAGAGCAATTAATATTGAAATGTAAATGGGTCACAGGCCAAAACCTACAATTAATGAGGATTTATCATAGCAACCCAAAATAGATACCGGATTTTTATTTTAGCTTTTGATGAAGAAAGGGACGCTTGGAGAATCTGATACGCACAGGTCAGATAAAGGTGAAAAAGAGACAAGGAAAATCAGCGGATAACTGATTTGAAGAGCCTGAGTATGTGGATGACAGAGCGGAATTTGGTTGAGGTAACAGGAGAAAGCGTGTTAAGAGCCACCAGGCATAGGGAGACGTAGAAATCCATGATCGCCTACGTCCTGAAGGAACATGACACATAGAAGAAGAATTAATACTGGATTTTATTATGAACATTAATGGATTACTAGTAGAAAAATACAATACGTTTCGCCGATGATCTCGGTTTATTAGGACGGTTGAGCAAAGAGCGAGATTCTCTTGGTTCAAAAACAGGCCGAAAAATCTACAAGTCTTGTTGTTGGGGTTTATTTAACCATTTAGAACAGTGCAGTAACCAATGGATTGGTAAATTCATTCAATTTATTTTCATTATAATACACCGTTAACTTCTAACGTTGAGTTTTCATCAAATTACGTGGGATCTACCTTACCAATTGTTATGGTGCCCTATCTACATTGGAATGAACTCTTCCTCCTTCATAAATACTAACCTGCGAAAATTCCTAGAGAAGGCAGCCAAGACGCAGTGTAACTTGATAGTTTGGATGGACATTTCTATATGCTGACTAATAAAATTCATATTTTGTATATATGTTCTGTTATTCCAATACACTTTTTCAACCTACTTTCTTCTTTTTGTGTATTTTATTCCTGGTCTTATAGGCCAACAACACAAATTAATAAAGATATCGCTTATATATATATATATATATATATATATATATATATATATGCGTGTGTATGTGTGCATGTGTGCATATATATTTATGCACACGCAAACACGCATATATATATATATATATATATATATATATATATATATATATATATATATATATGCACACACAGAGTCTGATTAAATAGTCAATCTGTTAAGTGCCATATGTGATAGACACTTGGGCTATCATGTCTCGAAAGTAATATAACTGACTGGGCAAAAGATTTTTCCCGCAGAAGGTTGCATTTTCTTTCTGTAGTAGACTGGTTGCCAACCAAGGCTATACAACGCAGTATGTCGTGTTTTTAATTCATAGCTGGGGAAGAAGAGACCGATTATTACATTTCAGTATTTACGCGTAAGTGAATGCCACGAATTCATCTGAAATTCGAACTCGGCTCTGCGATTTCTCGATTCGAACCGATATCCACTGCTCCACAATGCGGATCTTGATGAAATAGTATTTAGAAAAAAAACAACAACATGGGAATTCAGAATTTAATCTCGGAATTATCCCCTTCTGAAGCCACACACTTTAACCAACGTCATTTCCATTGATTGAAGCATATGTAGAATTTCTTTTTTTGAATAGCGAGAAGTTGCTTTGTCGTATTCACTTGGATTACATCGACGAGATTCGATTTGATTTTTTAAAAGGAAAATATCACAAGGGGTGAGATCTGGGGAATATGGTGGTTGTCAGTCTTAAAGAATGTTGTCCTTGGCCAAAGGTAGCTGCAAAATTATGGTCTCTGATGGAAACTCAGTGATGTGCTGAGAATACCACACTCTATGCGCTTTCCTTCCATACACTACTATAAAAACGGAAGTGGTTGAGAACCTTTATAAGTGTGTATGCGCGACAGCGTTCAAAGTCAATCTGTGCCAAGTGTCTTCACCTTGTGTACATTAGCTCCATTGCCTTAGCAACAGTTCCAATACCTTTTAATCAAACCTCGTATATACGCAAGTATTTATAGTTGGTGAATGAAAAATTCATATTCGAATATTAATTCTTAGAAATATACATCTAGAAACTCTAGGTGGAGAATCTTCAAGGAGAGGTTCTATCCCTGAAGCTTTTTTTGCCTTCAGTTATACCTTACATATTATTTATGAGTGACATTGTTTTGTACAGTTGAACACGTTCTTTTCCTTTTTTTTTTTTTGGCATATTGGCTCGACGTTTGTTGTCTTCTGAACATAGCTGTAAATTTGCTGACTTTCTATCTATTTTCATCATGGTGACCGTACCCGTCATTAAGTGATGGACGACTTAGAAGAAATATATATAAAAAACGATGTTAAAGGACTTTTTTGTTCACATCTTTATATTGCAATTTATACTTTATCATTTTACATACACCCATGCAGCACCCAAAGAACAACAAAATTCTTCAGTAAATCTTGATTTTTATCGCAGGACTAACACAAAAAAAAAAAAGATAGTAAACGAAACACCATACAAGTGCAGCGAATGGTATATACTTTCTTATCTTTTTTATGGCGTTTTAGTTTCTTTTTCTTATTTTTTTTGTTTTTGTTTATGCATCTGATGCTTTACTTCCTTTTTAGTTTCTGTTTCATTTACAAAATTTTCCGTATTTTTTTCTCCTTATTTTTGCTTTCATTTCCTTTTTGTTTCTTTTCTAAACTTTTTTACGACTTTCTTAAATTTATCTTTTTCCACATTGATCGTCATTCATTTTATTTATTCGAAAATGTCTTTCGCATCCAGTTATGGATTTATTTATTTCCACAATGTCTTTCCTTTTTTATTCGTTGACTACATTTTTTTTATGATAATTATTAATTTTCCCATAGATATGTTTCTTTTTTTCACCGATCTTTCACGATTTTTCTTCTTTTGGCGATTAGTAATCTTTCTATAAGTATTTCTTTTCTTTCTTTCTCTCTCTCTTTCGTTCTTTCTTTCAATATTTTTCTTTGTTGCTGATTATTAATTTTCGTATCGATCTGTCATTTTTTTCCTTGTTTCCTGGTTTCTTTCTATCATTCTTTCCTTCTTTTTTATTCTTTCTTTCTGTCTTTCATCAGTTTTTTTACTATTTTCTTATATGACGATTATTAATTTTTCTATAGATATTCTTTATTTGTTTTTTTCTTTCTTTCACTATTTTTATTTGTTGCTGAATTATTAATTTTTTTATGTATTTCTTCTTTTTCTGTTTTTCCTTTTGTTCTTTCTTTTACTAAACTTTCACAATTTTTGTTTTTTTGGCGATTATTAATTTCTACGATATATATTCTTTCTTTCTTTCCTTCTTTCTTTCTTTCTTTCTTTTTTCTTTCTCCCATTTGTCCTGACATTTTTTTATGTATGTATTTCCTATTCAGAGATTTCCTTTTAAAAATATTTGCAAACTTTAATAATATTATCATACTTTCGATCATTCTTTGCTGTATTGAAGCCGTTCGTCCATTCTTTTTTCTTTTTCAAGGCTTTTCTCTTTCTTTCTTGCATTTATTTTTCATCGCTATTTTATATCAGCCGAAACTTTCTCTGTGTTTTTATTTTGTAGTTCAACAAATCGACAGTATGTCGATTTGTTGAACTACAAGTTATAGGTTGATTGATTTGTACAAGAAATATTTCGCATTGTATTGTCAATTGATTTTAAACCTGTTGCCTAATTAATATAGTCTTGTATCAAAAATGAGTAATCGAAGGACATAATAGAATCTGCTGCGGTGAGAGAATTTTGATTTTAAAGACGTCAGTGACCGGCCTCTATGTTTTAGTAAAACCGAAATATGAAGAAAACATTATCAAACGAAGCAAGCCATTCCCATTTCTTGGCAGACCGCCTGCAGTCTCTCTCCAACCGGCGAGACGTGGCTTCCCTGTGTCTCTTCTATAAATACTTTCACGGCTTCTGCTCCGATGAACTTAGATCACTGGTGCCCCCTAAATACGAATTTGCACGAGATACTAGATTAGCAACTAGATCCCACCCTTTTACAGTGAAACCGATAAAATGCAGCCGTAACTTCTACTCCAACAGTTTCTTTCCTCGCACTTCCCGACTGTGGAATTCTCTTCCAAACGATTGCTTCCCCGATGGCTACAATCTCCAGGAGTTTAAATGTAAGGTCAATACACACCTCCTAACACACTAACCTGCTCCCATTCTATCAAGCACTCTTCCCATCTGCCCGACCCTCATCCTCGCTATCCTTACTCATCTGTCACCTTTCTCCTGACATTCCCTATGTCTATCCACTCCTTCTCTTTACCTTCCCCTATGTAGCCCCATGCGCAATAGTGGCAGTGGAATGCCTTGCTTGGGGTGAGATGATTACAAAAAAATGTTAGGCACTATATTACTACCAGTCGATCTGCGCCGTTAGAAATGACGGTAAATATTTATATCAATATGCTGTATCGCAAATACACCAACAATGAATCTAATCCTCACCATAGTATCATTAATAACTAGCATAAATTAATTCAATTTTGTTTTTGTACTATCTCTAGTAATAAGTAAGTTTTGATAACTTCAAAAGGAAATACATTAATTCACTAGAAAAGAGTAAACTCAACACTGGTTTAGAATACACTGTTAAAACAAAATCTAACATTGGAAAGTTATTCCTAAATTTAGATAATAAATTTTTCTAACAGAATGAAAATAACATTTTATTTATGTATAGTTATAGTGAACATAGATAAAAAGTAAAATAAAATATGAAAAATATTTATATATATATATATAAACATTAAACATTTTCTTTCCTTTAAAACCCATACATTGATTTCTATCTTTAACCTCTTTCTCTATACCCCTTTGTCTTTTAAAAGTAAGCATTTTTTCCTTTCCATTTTTTCATTTTTTCCTTTCCATTTTTCATACGATTTTCTTGCTCTCTCATTCCTCTCTCTCTCTCTCTCTACTCCTTCTCTCTATAGTTCTGTATCAATTAATGAGAAAGCAATCCTCAAATAAAAAAAAGGAAGAAGAAAAGACTGAACACATCAGCAAAACAGCAGAATATTTTTGGCCACAGGTTCTCTGTTCGCGAAAGGAGGGATATATATATATATATATATATATATATATATATATATATATATAAAATGGCCTTTATTGCTTGTTTTCTATCCTCCAAAGGGACTTTTTCTCTTTGTTACTTTTTATAAATATCTTTGTTTTTGATTAATCTTTTTGCTTCATTTTCTTTTCTTTCCTACAGATTTTGTTTCTGTTTTGCTTCTTCCCACTTCAGTTTCTTTTTTTTCCCTTTTCATAATTTTCTTTCTTTTTTTCTTCCCGTTTTCTTTAGTTTGTTTCCCTTTCTTCCTTTTTTATTCTGATTGTCTTTCTTTCTCTCTCAATTTGTTTCTTCTCTTAATTTTCTTTCTCTGTCATGCCAGTTTTATTTTTGTAAATATATATTCTTTTCTTATCCCGAATAAATGTATTACCGTAACATTTTTCCCCTAATTTTTTTCTTTTTTTATTCTCTGTCCTCCTTATTTTGTTTTTCTTTTATTGCTTTCGGTTTTTGTCTTTCTTTCTTTCTCTCGATCTTATTTTGTCTCATTTTTGTTTCCTTTTTTCTTTATTTTTCTTTTTTAAATTTTTTTGTATTTTTGTTTCTTGTTTCTTCTTTTCTTACATTCAGCTTTTTTTGTTTCTCTTTTTCTATTTCATAATCTTCTTAATTTTTTTATTATTTAATTGTTTTAATTTTTTACTTATTCTTTTTTTATTCTCCAAGGAAGTTTTTTTTTTGTTTTCTTTCTTTGGTTTTGTTTCTTATTCACCAGATTTTTATAATTATTCTATTTTCTTTCTTCCTGATTCTGCTTTTTTGCCTGTATATTCTTCTTCTTAACATTTTTTCTTTTTCTTTTCATTTACCTTTCTCTTTCATTCGTTCTATTTTCTTTACCTTTTTCCTTTTTTTTTTCATTTTGTCCTCTAGACAATCTCATTTCCTGGACGCTTCTTCTTCTTGTTTGTTTTATTCTTTACAGAGATCTTCAAACTGAGTACACATGAAAAGTGGCTAAGATAATGACCCATGCGTTGAATATCGCATTCATCACAAAGACTCTGTTGACAGATGCAGTCATCGCTTGAAATGTCCTCCATCTTTTGATTCTTCTAATTAATGATGATACAACTCTCTACGCAGCCGTTTCGTGATTGGATTGCTTCGTTCCTAACACAGACGAAACTGCACAACATCATCTTTACCTGATTTGCCATATGAAGACTTTATGTCTCCGTCTATTTCATGAAGCCGGAGGGGAATCATTTTTGTCGTATTTTCCTTTTGATGGTTCATTTTTAACGCTGTTTCGCAAAACAAAAAATAACAAAATACAAAGATATAGCTACATAGCTACATATATACACACATATGTCTCTATATATTTATGATTGCATATATCTACATGCTCACTCACACACAAACAATATATATATACTGACCGCCTACTTTAGCCCATATATATAATATATGGTTGGATGTATATATAAGTTGGTCTAAATGTAGGTGGTCAGTAAATGATAACAATAATGAATTAGACTGAACCCCTACTTTTGGACAATCATATATATATATATATATATATATATATATATATATATATATATATATTACGTTCGTACAACCATGGATGAAACATTATAAATTCTTGTAACTTAAAAAATTGCGCGTTCAAAAATTCCCCGTTACGTGAGTGCTGCAAAATATCACCGTTACGTGAGCATTGTTAAAAAACAAAAGAAACAAAACACAAACAAGAAAAACATTAAAAAAAAGACATCACATGGTAGACACCTAGGTTACGTAATATCTTGTTTATAAATGAAGAATATTTAAAAGCTATACAATATAATTGTAATTAACACTTTTTAATAAAACTGTGCACTGGTCTAATTTTATTATGACCAAAAACTAAGTAAACAATCAATCAATCAATCAATCAATTAATCAATCAATCAATCAATTAATATATATATATATATATATGTGTGTGTGTGTGTGTGTGTGTGTGTGTGTGTGTGTGTGTGTGTGTGTGTGTGTGAGTGTGCGTGTGTGTAATTCTAAAGAAGTGCATGGATTTTTATTTATTAATCCAGCAAATTTTTAACACTTTAAACTATATTTTTAGTAGATACCCATATCTAAGTAGACGTTCAGATTATTTGATGATATATATATATATATATATATATATATATATATATATATATAAACTCAAAAGATTTTGACATTTTTTTACCTGATTAGTACAAATTGAAATATCCGTTTGTTTACATAGAATATAAAATTTTCGCTTAAATGTTTTCGGGAGTAAGCTTTTTAGTATTTGTCATTTATATATATATATATATATATATATATATATATATATATATATGCTGTGTATCTACTTATATACAGGAATGGGATGTTCCTATCCTTTTAAATACGTGGACACGTTTGGAGTAACTAGTACAGGAGAAGTGAGTGATTATACTGACTAGCAATTCACTAGTAGTGTATCTACTTTATTCAGCTTGCGTGTCTTGTAGTTGTTGATATACTATTGTTTCCAACCTCCGTTTTGGTGATTACTTCCGCAGCAACCTTTTAGGGTTACAACATTGGAGACGAAGATTGTGCCGCTTTCCAAAATATAATATTTTGGCGAAAAAATTATGCCGTTGATCATTTTGGCGTCGAAGATTGAGCCATTGGCAAAAAAACAATATTCTGGCGTCAAAGAATATGGCTTTAGTCATATGCAAAATTGTGGTAACGAAAATTGTGGTGTTTACTCATAGAACTTTTTGGTGACAAGAATTTTGGTGGTAAAAATTTTAGCCAACATTAAAGAAAAATCACCAACACATCATTTTTGGTATGAATATTGTAGACCGAACTCAACATAATTTTCAAAGCTGTAACCTTCCACGAACGTAACATTGGCAATAGCGCACAGGGAAAAGTTACCATGTTAACTTTTGCGAACTAGGTTTCACGCACAAATTCACCACGGAACACTGGGGAAGGAAGATCAGAAAAGCGCAAAAAATATAAAGCATTTTTATCTACAAAGTTTTTCAATGATTACATCATATCAACCAGTTGTGCAAAGCACAACTTTCAAAGAAAATAAAATACGACATTATTTCGATTAAAACGTAAAGAAAAGATAGAGAAGAAAAGTTTAGGGATTATCTTTGCCCTTAAAAATTATATAGATTTATTTTCGGGAGAAAATTTACACTGCAGACGGATCATAAACAGTTGTCAACAATTTTATTAGTCAAAAAGTATTACCGACTCATACGGTTAACAGATTGCAACGATAGGGAAGCATTCTTCTAATTCAAAACTTTTGAATTGAGTTCTTTCTGCCGAGTAAGTTAAGTCATGCAGACAAATTGTCCAGTCTGATCCCAAGGAAGTGTGAACCCTTCGAAAACACAGTCATTGCTGTTCTACAATCGGAGGTAGAGATGAAAAATATGTTGTGCATTACTACGCGGGAACTACACGTAGCGTTGATGTCAAACGCATTACTGAATTGAAAAATAAATTAAAATACAAGAATAATATTTCTATAATTTACTTATATTACTTAATTATAATAATGTAATAATTCTAATACATAGATATTTAGTATTTTAATACATATTACTTCATTGAAAGATTTTAACCGTTAACAATTTATTTCAAAAAATTATTTATTAATTTATAAAACGTTCGCTTAATGCACCCTAACGCTACCGACATATAAAACACTTAATTCGTCTATATTTTAAATAAGCATGCATACACTTCCATTTAAAACATCCATCCATTCCTTTATGACACGTATCTGACAAATGAAATCAAGCCTCAATCAACATATTGTCTTAGTGGACTTTACAAATTAAAAAAAAATTGAATCAATCTCTAAAAAAGCTTCTTAAAGTGAAACATGTCAGACAATCTTTTCCTACCCGTTTTTTTACTTATTCTATATATATATATATATATATATATATATATATATATATATATATATTTCGGCAGCACCCCATCTTTCACTAAAAACGATTGGTAAGGTACTGTGGTGAGTACAAAAAATAACTTTATTTTTCTCATTATTTCCAAATTTGCGAGCCAGTGTGAAAATATTAATTAACCAATGAAAAGATAGCGATTTTCAGAAAACAACAAATTGACTTTTCAATGACCCGTGTCATGTTTCTTCCCGCCCAAAATTGAGCCTGTGTTGGGGGCTGACCACGTTATTTGAGTTGGCCTTACTTATTTACGTGCCCAGTCGGTCAGTGTCGGTTGGGATCAGAGAAAAATTGGAGAGATAGAAAGAAAGAAAGAAAGAGAGAGAGAGAGAGAGAGAGAGAGAGAGAGAGAGAGAGAGAGAGAGAGAGAGATTACACGCTGATACATTATAAATCTCTAATGAAAACACGAAATTTCAAGAACTCTGTTCAATGGTTAAAGTTAAGGACCTAAAATATATTTTATATTTTGAATTCAACCATATACATTTTCTGCAAAATACGAACTCTTTCAATTTGCTTTTAGCATTTTGGAAAGCGTTTTTTGTATTGAATGTAACCGTATAATTTTTGTGTGAAAACCGAACTCTCAATTTGTTTTAAGCATTTTGGAAATTACTTAGTGTCTGACAAATTAAGATGAACATTTTTTTTGTTGACTATTCATCGAATCGGCGAACTTTTAATGTTTGATTACTTTTCCTGAAACAAACTATTCACAACCTCAAATGTTTAAATTTGTGAAGAAATTCTTAATTATTTTCGTCTTGTTAATACGTGTGTTACCTCGTCTTTATTCCTGCGTTACTTACCTGGTGATCTACGACGTGCCGGGAAACTAAAGACATATCTATTATTGAGGTTTTCTCACAAGTCAAGTTGTTTAAAGACGAAATGGAAATGGATCAAGCATTGAATTGACACAAACAGTATGTATCAAACTGCCCATTTTCATGAAATCGAATGTGCTTGCTTGGTTCACAATTGTGGAAACACGTTTCAATCTATCATGGCAAAACAGCAAAGCAAAACAAAAACTACTATTTGAAAAAGAAAGAACACATACCACTACTATTGAATTATCAACTTATTCATGTACTGAAGCAGACTTCGTCAAATAAGTCAAATAGGAAGGCAAGTGATGTGGAGAGCACAAATAACTTTCATTTTTTAGCTGTTTGCAAATTTCCGAGCCAGTGTGAAAATATTAATTTCACAATGAAAAGAGAGCGATTTGCAGAAAAAAAAACAAAGCCAAATTGAACTGTCAATGATCCGTGTCATCTTTCTTCCCGCCCAAAAAGAAATTTGCTTTGGGAGCTGAGCACGTGATATGAATTAGCTACATATTTCACGTTTTTAGATCGGTCAGTCAGTCACCGAAACAAGAGTGCAGAGAACAGAAAGGATTGCACAATATAGCAAGAAAATAACCAGGCCACCCGAGGCAACCTACATTCGCAGCCTCTCTTTTCTCTCCTAGTGCTTTCTTTACTTCTGGTCCTTCCTCTTCAACTACTCGACGTGCACAACAAAAATAGACGAATTACATTACTACCACCCTGCTGATACATCACATCAAAAACAGGGACTTACATCTTCTTTGTAAACAACAAATTTCACATTTCACTAAAACGGACGAACTGTTGAAAGAATAGAAAAAAATCACAATATTGATAGATGTTTTTTATTTAATCCTTTCTGAACTTTCGGATTACATCAGCTATTATCAAAGATGACAATAGTAGTAGTCATCTATTTTATTTGCATGGAATATTTTCAAAGCAACAGCGAACACGTGCGTTCGTGCTGGAAACGAAAATCGCACTACAGCTTGTGACGTCACACATGACCACGCGAGATTGGGGACGAGAAAGATTAAGTATGGATAGTCATTTGGATAACCAATCGCTTCTGTTATCTATTATAAGCATTTAAGATAAGACACGTGTGTGTGTGTTTGTGTTTGTATGTATGTGTGTGTGTGTGTGTGTGTGTGTGTGTGTGTGTGTGTGTGTGTGAATTAATAAATATACATATGGGAATAGACACAACTATAAAAATATTATTCCGGTGCTAATAAACCGTGCTCAATGTAGTATCAACAGAGCTAATAATTATATATATTAATAAATACACATAATATCCTACGCAGATGGCACGACTAGGAGTTTTTTGCATTATGCAATCATCAGATGCATATTACGGAGTAATTAATTCGTAACATTCACCCGACAATTGTGTGTGTATATATATATATATATATATATATATATATATATATAGATAGATAGATAGATAGATATATGAGAAAGAGAGAAAAAAGAAACAGAGGGAGAGATAGACAGAATATTGTCAACGCTTAATCAGGGTATTTATTTCATACAAATTTAAAAATATAGACTAAAATAATAATATAATAATCATAGAAGTAAAAAAAAACAGCAAAAATATTCGAAAGCTTTGGAACTTTCCGGAATTTTAAACGTTACATTTATATAGAAATAAATAAAGAAATGTCTATAAGCTGATAATATGTTAATTTACAATGAACAGAACCTGTTTTATATTTGAGAAAACCATAAAATAATCACTTGCAGAAAAAAGGAAAGAAAAAGCAAAAATTAAAAACAATATATTGTTTGTAAATTTTAAAATCATGTTTTTAAACAATGCCAGTTCCTAAAAAATAAATACAAATTCAACTGAAAACATTTTGGTACACATGGATACAAACGCAACTGCTTATGGATAAGATACATTTAGATTTCTTAAAACAATCTCATATCTTAGATTTGACCTTTGTGATTTCTTTGTGAAATTGTATTCTTCACTATGTGCAAGATTAAAGTTATGCTTTGTTCTAGAAATATAATAACTGTTTTTATAGACTGTCTTTCTTTTCACACTTCAAAGTTTATCTTGGGGCCATTGCGATGGGTTTGCTGTATAAAGAAGTTAGGAAGAGAAAATGTAAGATATAGACATGTTACAGCTGACTTACTTCCAAATGGCGAACGGGTAGCATACATGCCTCATTACACAGAGGCAATCCAGTCAAGAGCCTACTGCATTCAAAACACTTGTAAACTTTTGAAATGTTCAAGTTTTCGGATGGTCTGTATTGCTGATGTCTGGATTTCTAGACATTAAATGTAGTAAACAAAACACATTAATAGTATTCACTTTAGTTTTGTCGTATATTTTTCAATACATACAGGAGTAAGTTTTTATGATTCTCCTGTTCATATTTGAAATATTTACCCGCTCTCACATGTATCTGTTGCGAATATATATATATATATATATATATATATATATATATATATATATATATATGCACGAGGTATTTCTAGAGTTTTGACGGGCACCTCATTTGCTATCAATCGAGCAGGAAATGAAGGACTTCAATTAATATGTATTGTAATTTATTTCATTATATATATATATATATTATCACTTTAAACGTTATTTTTAGTTATACTCATATCTGAGTAGACGATCCGTTTATTTATTAGAGAGTGTATTTACATATTCATAACGATTTTTACTTTTAACAGTGCGGTACAGGTACGAGTTCTTCAGGAGAACGCTAGTATTTCTTCACTTAGATATCTCGATTATTCAGGGCAGTAGACAAAATAAATAAATATATATATATGGTTTAATAAACGGAGCGTCTATTAAAATACAAACATCCACTAAAATCAGGTTTAAAGTCATAATATTTGTTAGATTAATAAATAACTATCCATTACTTTAGAAATTACTTTGTTTACATTTGGATAAGAAACAGGAATTCCTCGGTTTAAATTTGTCATATTGGTACGACTACAAATGCACACGAACGATGCGTGCTTGAAATTTTACCATTTTTAATTTTTTTTTATTTATCTAGCCGAATTAATTTGGAGTCTTTTTCTTTTCCTTTCCATCTTTTTTGTTAGTAGGTATCCCACACTGCTGTAACAGAAGATCTGCCAGGAATAGTGAAATGTAATAGCTTGTGCTCACATTTAATGTAGATGACCTGACAATTAAGGATGTGCGTTGTGGTGCAGTAGATATCGGAACAAGAAATCGGGGTACCGAGTTCGAATTCCAGTTGAATTCATTGCATTCACTTACGCACAAATACCCTTGGGAAAGGTATTAATCCGTCTCTTCCTTCCTTCCAGTTATGGGTTCAATAACAGGACAGATTGGGTTCTATAGCCTTGGCTGGTAATCAGTCTACTGCAGAAAGCAATGAAAATCTACTGCGGGATAATCTTCTGCCCAGTCAGTCATGTATCTTTCGAGACATGATCGCCCAAATGTGTTTCACATATGGCATTTACCTGACTGACTGACCTTACGATTAAGGCACTGTTTAGACATTTAAGTTGTAGTGAATTATTTCCTCTTTTCATCAGAGTAATATTCTTTATCTAAATTAAAAAAAGAAGCTTTCGTGCCACGATAACAAATTTAGTCCAATGAAGTCCTCAAGCATGAAACGCGTTACAAGTAAACATTTTCCACTTTACCATATATTTTCCATAATATTGTTCATGATACACCCCCACACACATACATATATATATATATATATATATATATATATTTCAGTTGTGAAGGTATATATGCGTGCGTATATTAATCTGTATATGTGCCTGTTTGCCAGTGTATGTGTGTATACTTGTCTATTTGTCCTGGAGTGGATGTTTATAGGTTTATTTATGTGTGCGTTCTTTCTCTTCCTCGTTTAATATATAATCATTTTCTAAATGTAATAAATTGTTAAACTTAGAAAACTTTTTAAAAAATTGGCAATAATAAAGTGAATCTAATATTCAATAATGCTGATCTCAATTTAATCAAATACTAATACTAATGCCCCCCAAATTACTTTTGAGTTTGCTCCCATATTCTTCAAATTGGAAGTTACTTTATTCTGATTGGTCCACACTGTCTATACAACAATGCCTGATTAAAGGGGTTTTGTTTGTTTTAAAACCCCTCAACTTAAAATAAACCTCATCACTTGATAAGATACAAGAAGTGTCGAAACAAAATACCTACTTTTGTAGTGACAACATATTCATGTTATAATTTTTGAATATATATATATATATATATATATATATGTATATATATATATATATATATATATATATATATGTGTGTGTGTATTTCAGTTGTGCAGATCAGCCGATTACGCTGTCATGGTTTTGACATTTTCGGTTTCGTCAGGCGAGTTGTATTGGCTGATTTTTTTAACGGTTAACGTCTTTATTAGTTCATAGCCAAATAGCCAACTGTTCAGATTAAGGGAATGGTTTGTTATTGGGAAACCTAAAAATATTTTCTAAAGTGTTTACATCACACACACAATTAAAAAATAACCCAACAGAATGAGAATTACAGAAAGTTGAAATATTCCTCACCAGAATGAAATGGAAGGCACAAGCAATATTTATAGAATAAGTCTGAAAGATTTTATGAAAATAATAAATGAAGAAGTCGGTAAATCCTATAAAAAGACCCCAAACTTCTAAAAATTAAAAACATAAATGATGAAACGAAAAACATCACGACGAACTGGGTATAAATGGCAGAGTCCAAATACTAAACAGCAAGCTAGCTTTTCATAACCATAAAGGAGCATAAGAACGATTTACCAAACAACACTTCCTTCCGACTAATCAACCCAACAAAAAACCGAATTAGAAAAAATAATCCACGAAATCCTAAAAGTATGCGTGATTCAGTAAGGATTGCTACGCAAAATAACCAGTGGGACGACACATTTCTTTGTTCCAGAAAATTAAAAACAAAGAAAAAATCGTTTTCATGAAATATGACATTAAAATCTTCTACCCACTGATCTCTGAATAAGTGTTACTAGGAGCTTTAGATTTTGCTAAAACCTTTGCCATCAGAACACATAAGAATAATTTGACATTGCCACAGATCCGTAGAATTTCATAATAGCGAAGTATGGATTAAAAAACACCCTAAAATGGTAACTTTGACATACCATAAGGTTCGTTCGACGGAGCCAAGGCTTTCGAGCTAATGGTTTATTTATCTTACACAAAATCAACACAGACGATTACGATCTATATAGAAATGACGACCTGATAATAATAAAACAAACGACAATGTTAGAAAAATGCTTTTTAAACTCATCAAACGCATCAATTTCGATATAGAGGTAAGAATAAATAATATAAGTTGTCCATATTTAGACGTAGAACTCATTCTAAAAACTGGAACTCTATCCTCATAAATTAAAGCAAAAACAAAATTAAGATATGTAAACAGCGGATCGAATCAGGCTACCAATATAATGAAACACATCCTTAAGGGAACTGGATATAGACTGTCTACAAATTCTTCTTATAAAACAATTCTTAGTGAGAGAAAAGAAGATTATGAAAAAGCTTTAGAAAAATGGGCAAAAAATAAATTATAATTTAAATCTCAAATAAATAAACGAAGAAAGAATAATAAGAGAAATCGTAATATCATTTGGTTTAACCTGCCTTTTAATTTAGATGTAAAATCCATAAAGCGGAAAATATTTTTCGGACTACTTAATAAACACTTCCCTAAAAGCTCCGAGTTACACAAAATATTTAATAGAAATACAGTTAAATTAAGTTACAGTACTTTTTACTCTGAAAATCCTATAAAGAGACAATATACCAAAGATTATTGTTGTGGGATCTCTGCTTTGTATATGATAATGGACTTACATATACTCCTGCCATAGAGATAACAGCAGTTGCTGCCATATATATATATATATATATATATATATATATATATAGAGAGAGAGAGAGAGAGAGAGAGAGAGAGTATTCGTAGAGATTCGTTACAGTTATCGGAGAGTACCGGAACTGATATCATTACAGCTTTGGAACGAAAAGAGATCTTCTTCATCTATGTGCCCTGTCCTTTCAGGACGTAGGCGATCATGGTTCTCCACGTATTCCTATCCCTTGTGGCTCCTAGCATGTTTGCTCCCTTTACTTCTGTCAATCCCCGTTCCGTCAACCACCTGATCAGGCCCTGCAGATGTTATCCGCTGCCTTCCTCTGTCTCTCTTTCTATCTGGCCAGTCAGTATCAGGTTCTAAAGGCTTTCCTTCCTCATTACGTGTCCCAGGAACTTCAGTTGTCTCTTCCTGATGCTCAGTATCAATTTCCTCTTAGAATGAAAAAACTGTAAAAAGAAAATTGAAAGTCAATATTTTCCCCCTTCAACATGAATATTCTTACACAATTTGTTTTTTAGAAGATTTATTGCCAGAAAACAATAGTTAAAAAGTGAAATCCTTCACGAAATCAAAGCAGCAAACCATGGATGACCTTCAGAAAAGAATACTAGAAATCATAAAAAGAAGTGAAGGAAGACAATATAAATTTGAAGAGGCTAAATAAAATTAGCGAAAAGACAAATAGAAATTCAAAAGGCAAATGAAGAAAAACAAATAGAAATTCAAAGGTTAAACGAATTAAGACAATTACAGCTACAAGAACTATTACTAAAATTGTCAATCAATACACAAGAAAGGAACACGGACATAGAGGCGATGCTTTCGCAAGATGCTGTGTGAAATGCGATCGAAAACTTTAAGTACTCTATTGATGAAGACAAAAATTTTGGAGAATATTACAGGCGATATCAAGACATTTTTAATATCGATTGTGAGAACTGGACAGAAAAGAAAAAGTTAAGGCTTTTGCTCAGAAAATTAGGTGCAGAGAAATACACTAAATTTGTAGATTATATTCTGCCAAAAAAGACAAACGACTTAACATTTGATGAGGCAGTGACATGCGTCACTGAGCTATTTAGCCCGAAAATTTCTTTGTTTTACAAAATGTGGAAATGCCTTAATCTCATGAAAGACGAAAACGAGGACTTTCCAACATTCGCAGCCATCGTCAACAAACATTGTGACGACTTTAAATTAGCTGAGCTAACTCAAGATAACCTTAAATGTCCAAGGATTAGTCGCTGCTAAAGACAGCGAAATTCGAAAACGAATGCTTACCAAACTCCAAAATGAACCAGGTTTACGCTGCAAAAACTATCAGAGGATTGCCAAAAATGCCTAAGTATTAAAAAAGACAGTAAATATATTGAACAATAAAAGGTCGCGCATATTCGTAAGTTAAACAAAAATTTATTTTTTACCCTCCCCAAAACTAAAACAAGATCTTAATGACAAAATTACATTATATAAAACAACTAAATTTGATGAAAACAATTACAAGATATAAAGCAACTAGTGACAGAAATCAAATAAAAACCATGTTACAAATGTGGTGGATTACATTAGGTTAGATATTGTCGGTTCAAATACAAAAATTGCCTAGCGTGTGGAAATATGGGACAAAAGGTAG
The DNA here is from genome assembly GCA_037127315.1 of Ascarosepion bandense. NCBI lineage: Eukaryota > Metazoa > Mollusca > Cephalopoda > Sepiida > Sepiidae > Ascarosepion > Ascarosepion bandense. Next base: position 191,907 of record JBBBDQ010029070.1, on the reverse strand, counting down.
CTGTATGTAGAAACAAAAACAGTCCAGTCAGGTCAGATCTACTAGAGTGGAATATGAAAACAAACATAACACGTGGAAATATATAGAACTTGAAATATTAAATAAGATTATCAAACTACAATTAGATACAGGTTCTGACTTAATAATCAACCTACAGACATGGCGGAAACTGAATAGGCTGATCATGTTACACACAAAAAATTGCTAAATCTATAACAGAAAAACGGATCAATTTCGAAGGTCAAATAATCGTGAATGTGAAATTTCAAGGAAAAACCAAAAAATTAAAAATATACGTTATTAAAAATACAGACAATCTGGTAGGAACGGACTGGATGCAGAAGTGTAATGTATGGGATTTACCCACTAGCTCTTGTTTTAAAAAATATAGAGCGTACCAACAAAAGCTACGAAATTGAAATAGGTATTCTCAAGCAGTTTAGGACGAGGTAACAAATTCACAACAAACACCGAGCTAAAGCAGAAATACAGAAAAAATGTGCAACCAATATTTATTACACCCATAGTTACGAAAAAAGCATTCAAACCAGATGAACAAATTTACTTGAAAATGTTAAAAAATTATATGACACATTGGGAACCTGGAACAATAATAAACAGACTAAGAAATGTTATCTACACAATACACGGAGAAAAATTACCCATACGAGACACACAAACCAAATACAGAAATTAAGTGAGGAGCCAAGCTCGTCACCCTCAAAAAACGATGTCACGATGGAATAAATTTTTGAAGCCGTTGAGAACCATAGAAAACAAACGAAAAAATATTAACTCCTCCCAAAAAAGAAGTTAGGTTGGTGCTGTGGGATCTCCCCTTTGTATATGATAATGGACTCGACTGAGTATACGTATACACTTGCCATAGAAAGAACAGCAGTTGATGCCATAGAGAGAGAGAGAGAGTATTCGTAGAGATCCGTTATAGTTATCGGAGAGTACCGGAACTGATACGTAAGTTACCGAGAGATACCGAACTTACCCAGAGACTACCGCATCGGAAGTCAGACTAGCTCTGAGATTCACTCAGCTAGAATAATAAACACGGATATACTATATCCAACCGCTTTGCTCCAAGACTTGTATATATTTGTTTTTCTTACTAATAGTATTCCTGGATTTACTAACCTGCGTTCAACTTTATATATTACGTTCAATATAACCTATTTTTCTATCTTCATATCTGTTTTATTATTCATTATTTTGTACGGTTCCTCATCTGGAATCCAAAACAATTATAAAAACAACGTGCGGGAGAATATCGTTAATGAAAAATGTAACTGCAGGGATAAAAACAACTGTCTACTTGAAAGAGTTTATAAAGCCGAAGAAGTTATCTATAAAGCAATAGTACAAGACAATATATACTTAGGATGCACTGAAGTCAGTTTTACAACACGAATGAATAATTACAATTGAATATTCAAAATAAAAAAAATTAAAAATAGCATCAAACTAGCTGATTACATGTGGAAATTAAAAGAAAAAATGGTAAGAAACCTTACGTGGGGCGGAAAATTTAAAAGACTATACAACGGTAGAGACATCTGCAGGTTGTGCCAAGATGAAAAGTTGGCTATAGTATTATTCCTATAACAACAAAAGCTACTAAATGAAAGGTCTGAAATAATGTCCGGATGTAGACATATCAGAATATGTTTTTTAGACAGGCTCAAACCAATATTAAAGAAATTCTTAATAATAAACCTGTCCCTTAATCTGAACTTCTGCCAATGAACTTATAAAAGGGTTAACCGTTAAACAATCTGCCAATACAAATTGCCTGATGAAACCGAAAATGTCGAAACCATAGTCCTCCTAAGTTAAGAAGCTAAAATATCTACCTGTTAAAGTTTCATTTCCTTTCAAACATATATTGAGCACTTTCTAATTAAGCTGTTTACTGGTCTTATCTAAATCTAAGTTAAATCCAAATTATAACTGTTTATTATATATCTATATAATTGAAGTAATAATACATGAGGAAAACTATATTTTCGTTTATGCATTTCGTTCACTGAGGGGCTTTATCAAGAGAAAGAGATGAAATATTTTTTGTCTTTTTATAATCATGCTGTTCGTTTACTCGATTATAACTTAAGGTTTCTGCATATATATATATATATATATATATATATATATATATAATGAAGTGGATGCCATGGTGTTACTGAAGATATTTACATAGTCCAATGTACATTCTGTAATCTACCGTTTTTTCCAAATGCTTTTACTGAAGATACAAAGCCAGAAGTAGCAATTTAAAAGTGTTTACGCCTCAAGTCTAAACAGCTGCTGTTCAACCGAGGGCACATTTTTTTGCAATTGCATCGCAGTTGTTTAGTACTAAGACTGATACAACTGGAGAAAACTTCATGAAAAACAAGGATATAAATTTACTTACACGTAATTTAAAAAAAAACGTTCTAACGTTTTTTTAAATTAAATTATACAATTTCCAGTTGAATAAAAAATGGATATGTGCCTAGATAGGTTTATTATTCCTCTTATCCAAACAATGTAATTGTGAGCCATTTTAATTTGAAAGATTCAGTTAAAAAAAAAAAATTCCGCGTGCCATAGTTAACACAGTCATTCCTATTTTTTAAGTCCACCTGTCAGTTTATGTCAATCTGTTCATACCTGTTAAATTTTTTAATAGATATAACTTCGTTCAACTGCATAATGCTATATCTAGAGTCGTCTTACACTGTGTTTATACGTGGTACAGTCCAGAAATTTTGAGACGTTTTAGGAGACATTTATGTATTTAAAATGGATGCAGTTCTGTCTCTCACTCTCTCTTTTTTTCTCTCTCTCGATATATATATATATATATATATATATATATATATATATATATATAGGTGTGCGTGTATATGGGTGTGTAGTTTTGTTCAGATCTATTATCCATTCAAATCTCTCTTTCTCTCTCTCTCTTTATATATATATATATATATATCTATATATATATATATATCTGTGTGTGTGTATATAGAAAGTGAACCCCCAAAATGTATACATACTTTAAGTAATTTCGTTTAGTAGTTGTTATAGCATCTTCTGTTTTTTTGTCGTGATTGAATGTTAATGTATTTATATTTATATGTGGCAGTTTGGGTTTTGTGTTTTGTGTCATGTTTATTTGCTTCTGATTTGTAACTAGTGAATGGCACGCCTTGCTTGGAGTAAAATTATTAAAAAATATCAGACTTTCATCATTTTGCAGTCGCACAACCCAAATTTATGAAAATGACTAACAGATTACCCGAAAGCTTTCGGAACGAATTAGTACTTAGCAAGTTTTTTTCTAAAATCTCATTTAAGAAGCATACACGCTTCGCCGATCATGTCTCTTTCTATTCATGGCTGACTAGCGAGAAGATTTTCTCGCAGTAACTTGCCATTTATTTTAACGATAGATTGTTAGATTTCCCAAGGTATGAATTTATGCGTAAGTGATAGTAATGAACACGATTTCAATTCAGACTAATTTGTATCACATGAAAATCACAGAAAAAATTAACAAATCAATTGATTTTTAAATACACAACTCTCTCTCTCTCTCTCTCTCTCTCTCTCTCTCTATATATATATATATATATATAGGGATGAGGAGCGGTGATCAGTCGAGAGACGTGGTGTGATTGACACGGCGTTCTGAGGAAACATCCGGATCACAGATTCGCATGTCAAGAACTTCTGGACCACGGGTGAGACCCGTTACGCGCACCCGTCTTTGCATGATAAAATATGTTTCACAGAGGTCTAAAACTACGTGAATTCTATTCGATCCTCTTGTACCGAACTCGTTATGCATGGCAGCCAAGACATACGTAACCTAGCAGGCATATATATATATATATATATATATATATATATATATATTTAGATGAGGATTACATGTAGAAGAAAAAACTTGTGTCTGTTAAGTGTGTGTGCTAACGCATAATAAAAGCATTAGGTGTTTATTATGAATGTAAATATATGTAAGCGAAAATAATGTGTTAAGCGCATCTAAACCATCGACGAATTAGGTGTGTGTATATGTCGATAACATTAGTATATGTGAATATCAGAGACGAAATTCATTTCTGTTCAAAATACTTGACAAGTATTGTACACTCGTGTCAAGTGATGGAACGAATGAGAAAATTAGTTATGAATGTATGTGTTGATAGGAAACATGTGTGAATGGGTATGTTTATGATTCAGTAAAGTTAATGTGAAAATATGTGCATACCTTTTTTCACATATTAAGTGCCAATCAGAGGATAAAGCAGAGGATTCAGAAAGAATTTGCTGAGTTTAATGGTAATTACGAAGGTACGAAAGCTAGGTAAACTCACTCTGATCGTTTCGATGAGAAAAGAACTCCCGAGTTTGTTAGTGAGTGCCTCAGACAAAACACGGAGGCCTACATCAAATGCCTTGAGTAGATAATGATGCCCTGGATCAAGAGAGTGACAGCTGGTGACATGAGAAGTCTTTAAAATGCTAAACAAGCAGGATCCCAGGCATAGATGCCAGACAATTTCTGCGACATAATCACTCCTTGAATCTGGCCACATCACTCCTTACATCTGGCCACATCACTCCTTACATCTGGCCATCTAACTACTCAGACTGCAAATCCCTTGATTATTATGTGTGGGACACAGCTTAGCGAGAGAACAACAAAACTCCTTGTAACATGAAGATGAATTGAAAGTAAGAATTATGGCAGTATTCATCAACTTAATCAGCGAAACCATTCAGTAGAAATGCATAAGATTCTGAAGTTGTCTTGAGGCCATGGTTGAAGCCAACGGCGATTTTATTGAATAAATTTACTCTTTAGTACTTCAATATATTTTCGTGTAACTTTAGTAAATATATTCGATAAAATGAGATTTCAACATTGTTTTCCTTTATACGTAATTTAGACGATAATTTATCCATCACAACCTGTATCAATCGAGTTAGTTCCTTTTATTCTCAAGCCACTGGTAATTTCCATTAGCACAAATTTGAGTGTTATGTTCATATTCTATAATTCATGAAGCCATTACTATATCCCGGATAATTGCCAATATCCTTGCTAATAAAAAGAACCTCCCATCACATAAGGTTAGATTTATAAATGCGTGGAAAAGAGCAGATGCCTTTGTTAGTAAATATCGATCCGATGCATTTTTAATCACCCGACAGAGAAAATTCTTTTAATGGGGTAAGTGGCACCTTTTACAACATGTCGCCTCCGGCTAACATTTTGTAAAATATCTTTTTCTTTTAAAATAACACACTAGCTTATAGAGCTGATTTTAGCGCCACTTAGATGCGGCACGAGGACGACAGTATGGAGTACCCGATGAGGATGTTTTTTTTACAATCATATCGCCCCAAGCAAGGTATTTTACTACTACTGTTGTGCAGGTTACATAGGGGGAAAGTTATGAGAAAGAGTGACAGGTTATTGTGGGTGTCAGGAAGTGGGTAAGAGAAAGATGAGAATACTGATGATAGTGGAGTGGACGGAAAAAGAAGTATGAGAGAGGAGAAGCAAGTCAGCAAGATAGAAGAAAAATATTGACTTTACATTTAAATTCTAGGAGATTGTAGCTGTTGGGGAAGCAAGTAAACGGAAGTGAATTCAACAGGTAGGAAGTGCGAGAAAAGAAACTGATGGAGTAGAATTTGCGTTTACATTTTATTAGTTTCACAGTAAAAGGGTGTGAAACCAATAATTCTCTACTCAGTTGTAATAGGTTCTAGCGACACAGCCTTGCTAGCTATTACTCCACGTAGAAGTGATCCATCTAGGTGATGCGTTTGCTACTGCCTCTTTCGTCTTCAGTCTATCCCGCGAGTGTCAAATCATCCAAGCGCGCTTTCTTCGTTATTTCAACCCTCACTTTCTGATCCTAAGCACGAGGGTTGGTTTTGATTTCTCTAAAACTTCGTCGCATGGTTCATGTTAATCTCAGCATTCTTCTGTAGAACCACGTTTCTGTTGCTTCAAGTCTTTTCTTAATCTATGATGAAATCTTCCAGTATTCACTTCCGTAAAACAGTTCTGTACGCTATATTTTTTTTAAAAGAAATCTTCTCGTCATTTCTAAATGCTTTTCCTGGCTTTTGGAAGACATCTATAGGATATAAAATCCTATATTTTACAGCGAATAGCTGAAGCCCCCAAAAGTTGAAACGCACACACACAAAATAGAATCAGAGTCACTAAAACAAATTTCGGCACAAAATACTAAAAAATAGGATCCAAAATAAATTTAATGATTCTGGTTACAGATTAGACACAAAATAAATTGAACTTTCAATGACCCGTGTCTATGGGTTTTGGCAACAAAAAATTAAGTTTGGTTTTGGGAGCTGATTACATGATTGAATTAGTTATTTATTCACGTTCTCGGTGGCGGTCAGTCAGAGGGTCATGGGTCTTCTGACCGGACGTCTCGTCAAGGCGACCATATTTTCTTGCCCTCTCACCTTCTCTTTCGCGCTGCGTTCTTTATTTCTTTTTCTTCCTCACGTATTGACAACAAACAAAAAAGAAAGAGGAACAAGGGGAATACATATCCTCTTTCGTTTCACACTCAAGACGAACTCTTACCCGCGACATTGTTAAGATGATGAGACAACTGATAGCTATCAAGATAGAGAATGAAGAAGTTGGTATTTTAGATTTATTCCGGTAATATTGTCATCTGAATATTCCTTGAACATTTAGTATATCTACCACAGATACTATTTATTTAATCTATACTCACTGACTCACCCGAATTCTGAAGACTACTTGGGGTGATTATAGTCATAGCTCTGAGCACCATAACTATTGTTGCTGTGATTTTTATAGCATATAGTAAATTTTTACGTGATGAAGTTGTTAGCC
>JBBBDQ010029070.1:87500-182500 GCA_037127315.1 Ascarosepion bandense | reverse complement strand
TGTATATTGTCAAGAACTCCGAGGAGAATAGCAGGGGCACCTGACCAGATGTGGCAGTTGTATTCAATACACGGGTGGGTGGTTGATTTATAAATGTGCAGCATAGATTCAGACCAAAAAACTTCCGTGCCCTGCACAGAGAACCGACTTTCATAGCAGCGGATTTAGCAATAGATTTGATATAGTCATTCCATTTGACGTCCGCTGAGAGTGTGAGACCAAGGAGGCGTAGTGTTTTACTCTCTGGGAGGCAAGCCTGTTCCATACTAATGGGAGGTAGGAGCGATTGTCTATGATGGTTAATTGATAGCAGCTTCGTTTTGGAAGCATTAAAATTTACGAGCCATTTCTTACCCCAGTCCACTAAGGATTGGAGGTCCTTCTCAAGCTCGGCAACTAGGTTTGCTTTGTCGTCCACACCAGATTTCTGATCTAGGCGAGAGTAAACTCTGGTGTCATCGGCGTACATGCCTACTTGGGATCTTATGGCATCGGGGAGATCATTAATGTAGATCAGAAAGAGCGTAGGATCTAGAATAGAGCCTTGAGGGACACCCGCGTTCTTATGGTAGTTTTGGGAGACATGTCCGTTTAATACAACATTCAATGTGCGGTTAGAGAGGAATGACTGGATTAGGTCAAACAAATGTCCAGTTATACTATAGCTCAGCAGTTTGCGTAAGAGGCCAGCATGTCAGACTCTGTCGAACGCTTTGGAAATATCCAAGGAAACGTTTCGAGCTTCGCCATTCTTGACGAGAGCCTGGTATATATACTCGGTGATGGTCGTTAGCATATCAGTAGTAGACCTGGTGAAGGCATCGATAATGGTTTCGAACACTTTGCCAAAGATCGGAAGAAGGCTGATAGGGCGGTAATTTGCGGGGTCCGAGGGTTCTCCAGTGTTCTTAAATATAGGAACTACAGAAGAAGACTTGCAACACGCAGAAAAACAGGAAGCAGGTAAGCAGTAGTTGTAGAGCTTAGAGAAGACAGAGGAGAGTTCAGGGGCACATTTCTTCAAGACTGTGATTGGGATTCTGTCCCCTCCGCTCGCTTTGTGAGGGTCATGTTTTGAGATAATGTTAGAGACCAGCAAAGGTGTAATGTGGACGTTATTCAGCTGAGCCTCAGTTCTAGGTGGGAAGTCGAGTGTAGATACTCCAGAGGAATCCAGTCTCGAATTAATGGAGAATCTGCGAGTAAAACATTCAGCCTTGTCCGCTGAGGAGATGAGGACCTCAAATTCATTGATTAGGGTGGGTATTGAGGTCTTACTCTCGTTAAGCACGGTTTTACAGAGTCACCAGTAGTCTTTGGCGCCGAACTTACAGGATGCTATGCTTTGCTTATATATATATATATATATATATATGTTACAGAACAAAACACATTACTTACTTGCTACCCAGGGCCACTCAGGTCTCATTAGGCAATTGTGCACTTTTTCGAACTACCGTATGCTGGTCCAACCAGCCGCTATTTGGCTAGTGTATATATATATATATATATATATATATATATATATATATATATATATTCAAATATGTAAATATACTTATGTATGTATATTTATCAATATGTACCAAATATATGCATATATACACTGACTCGCATATATACATATATTTATATATACAAATATTTTCAGACATTTTAAATTGTTATATATATATATATATATATATATATATATATATATATAATGTAAATAATATCTATAATTATACAAACATGTACACTAAGATATGTGCACACACGGACACATATTCCCCACACACTTCTATATATATATATATATATATATATATATATATATAAAGAGAGATGGAAAGACAGACTGAAAGAGTGAGTGAGTGAGTGTGAATGGGTGAGTGAGATTTAAAGATTCATGATGCCAGTGGTTTGATGGATGGAGAATATTTTCTGTTTGTGTTTTTTTTTTAATTTTTTTATTTTATACCTCGTCCGAATCACTTCTCTGCCAATCACTACGTTCCTCTCCCTGCTATTCAATAATGCACTGATCCGAATTCGCGACACATCGCGGCTGGGGCTTGATATTTTCCCGCCAAATAGATTTATGAAGCTGAAATTAACTACAAACATCAAATAAATTGTGATTGTTGTGTCAGCGGGATTACCTTGTACGCTTTGCCAACAGCCTCAGGAGAGCAGCATCAGAACAGAAGCCATATTGCTCTCTCACATCTCTGCACCGAGCCTCATGCTTTGAAGTGTGTCGTGAGAAATTCTTCTGCAAAATGTCTTCGGCTAACTTTCTGCGATAATTAAAAGGTACAAGAAAAAAAAATAGAATCAACGAAATATAAACTTGGGTTTCGATTTGAAGAAACCTAACCAAATTCTTTTTTTAGAATACAGGATGCGCAAAATACGGTTTTGTATTCTAACTTATTAACGGGAATCTTGACCTTGAATAAACTAGTTCATAATTTTTTCATGTACTTATAAAATCGAAAGGTTTATTTTTTCCTTATTTTTCTATTTTTTATTATTTTTTATCTTTTCATTTATTTTTTTCATGCTTTTTCTTGTCTTTCGTTTTCTTCTTTTTACATTATACACTCTTTCATGTATTTATTTTTTCTTTGTTTTCATTTTACCTTTTTACTCTTTATTTATTCCCTCCATTTTATTGTTCATTCTTTTTCCTTTCTTTTTAACTTTCAATAATGAGAAAACGAATGATTAGTGATATAAAACTAATCATTTGTTTACTTATTGTTTCTTATCGACTTATTTTCCTATCATTTCTTTCTTCTTTTTGCCTCCTTTTTTTCCTACCTATTTTACTTTTTAATTTTTGATTCATTTTTCTCTCTATCTTTATCTTTATTTTACTCACGAATTTCTTTATTTTGCTTTTTGTTATTACAACTTTTAAAATTTTAACTCTTTCATTCAAGTTCATTTTTTTAAAAATTTCGGTTTTATTTCTTTGATTATTTAATTTTAATTCATTTTTCTTTTTCTTTCAATAATAAATTACATCATTTATTTTTCCTTATATTTTACTTTTTACTTTTTAACTCCAATTTTATCATTTCTTTCGGACTCACATGCAACATACAACTTATTCCTTTTCTTTTTTTTACCTTTCTTCTTAAATTATAACACTTTCTTTTTTTTATATTTCATTCATTCATTCTTTTTTTTCAATTTACTTCTTTCATCGTTTTTACTTTATTACCTCATTATCGCGCTTCCGTTTCTTACTTCTTATCGAATTTGCTTATTACAGAATATTCAGCATTGTCACTTTATCTTTTCTTGATATTTGAAAGCTGTGTCATACCTGATAAACGCTTGGGCGAACCCAATCTATCCTGTTATTTAACCCATAACTGAAAGGAAAGAAGCGGATTCATACCTTTCCCAAGTGTATGTAAATGAATGCAAGGAATTCAACTGGAATTCGAACTCAGCTCACCGATTTCTCGTTCTGAGTCGATATCCACTGCACCACAACGCACATCCTATTTGCTGATTTAAACACTTTAACTTAATAGACATTTACAAAGTTGCATTCAGTCCAATAAAAATTAACCATGAAGAACGGTGATACAAACACTGACGTGTCGATTTTCAAACTAAGGTTGTATTCCTAGTTTAAAAGGAAGGCAGGTTCGAATCATATCGATTTTTTTCTACGCCGCTATATTTTTTATTTAACTTTAAAAAGAATAAGGAAGATTACTCAAACTTATGTCTAAATATACAGTTTAAAATAATAATATCACTTTATGTACACTACTGGCCATAATTATTAGGCAAACCAGTTTTTTAAAAAGAAATGATGTATTTCATACTATTTTTAGTATTTATTGCCAAATGAAAATAGAATTTTTTTTTTGTTATTATTACTTTTACAAAATTTTACAAGGCAAGGAAGCAAAAATGAACTCGTTCGAATCAACCTAAATTTGTTTATTCTTTCATTGATGAAACGGCAATAAAGGTAATTATTAAATATTTATAAATTCATTTGATGCACATGTTATTGTGCAGTATTAACAAAATTACCATTCTATTTTCATTTACAATCATTCACTTAGCAAAAAATACTAAAGAAATAGTATGAAATAAATCATTTTTTAAAATACTGGGTTGGCCGAATAAATATGGCCGGTAGTATATATATATATATATATGTGTGTGTGTGTGTATGTGTGTGTGTGTGTGTTTCTTTTATGTGTCGTCTCTCTTTAGGACGTAGGAGATAACGACATCTACAAGTTCCTGTGCAATTGTAGCTATTAATAAGTGTAGTTTTTTTGTTATTTCGCACAAACCCTAATCTGTGATCCATTTGCTAAAGCCATTGAGTATGTCACGTGCTGCTTTTTCTGTCTCTCTTTCATTCTATCCGCGTTGTAGATATCAGATTCACCAAGCTCTCATTAAGTGTCCAAGAAATTTTAACTTCCTCTTCCTCAACTTAAATATAAGACTCCTTTTTGTTTGCATTCTCTCTAAAATCTCGTCGTTGTCACACAATCTGCCTATAGTATCCTCAATATCCCTCTGTCGATTCAAATTTCTGTTGATTCGAGTCTCTTCTTCATCTTTGAAGAGATTGTTCGGTATTCGGTGCCATACACGAGTACATATATTACTTAACAGTTCTCTTCTCCTGTTTCTTAATACTCTGTTTAGCTTCGGGAATGCGTCTTTGGCCCTCTCAGTTTGATTCACAGTGTCACACTGTCCGTTCTCACTGAGAACAATTTCAAGGTAATTACATTTCTGTTTCTACTTGATTTTAGAATCACCAGCCTGCGATTTGCATTTTGGAACTCCCCTGTTTGCTAATGATCATGCATTCAGGTATATTGTAGCTTATGTTTATTTATCATATATTGTTAAGATTGTGACCTCTAATGATGAACCTTTGCAAGATTCTAGTTATTTCAAAACTGCCTCGCTATATTGGCTAAATAAATCCGGGGAGAGGATATATCATTGTCTTAGAGTTCTTTCTATTTTTGTATACCTAAACTTATTTATAAATTGAACTTTGTCTGTATGTGTGTGTGTGTGTATCCGTTACATATAGACTCCTAAACGGCTGAACTGATTTTCTTGAAAATTTACACAGTTGTACTATAAGCATCTGCGAGTGTTCTTAGCTAGATTTTGTGTCGAGGTACCCCCGATAAATATTGACAATCGATAATCGCAAAAATTGGGTTATAGAAGGAGTGGTCCGATTTTAATCAAATTTGATACACTCATAGACAAAGACATAAGAAATGATATTCAGAAGTTTCAAGGTTGCAGTTCTTACAATAATGCAGAAAATCGATTATATATATATATAAAACGCAAGATGTTTGTTGTGTGTGTCTGTTTATGTGCCTGTATGTCTGTATATTTTTCAGCCGTTTTATTTTAGTTTTTGCCTCTGTTTTGGCTCTAAGTAGGTATAATTGTAGTTCTTAGTCTCAGCCATGATACCATTTACTCAGAGGACTTATTTAGTCTTCAAAATTCAGTTTACAACGAAAAAAACTTATTTGATATCGATACCAGGAAATCAAAATTTTACTTACATCCATTCATTTTTCTTTCAGTCTAAGGTTTTGCTTTAACTGAAAACAACTATTGCTTTTTAGTCTTTCGTGCCAACGTCCAAAGAGTGTGAGCTCTAGGACCATGGATTAGTTTTAAAGCTTTCATTACACCCGAGCAACACCTGGCTATACTGCTAGTCTCTCTATATTTCTGAGATGAGGAAGTATTTACAGTATTCGGATTGCTGTCTACGTCTTTGTTGCCATTTGTAAGACGGTTTTTTTCACCTGCTAGGAATTTCGAACCGAAACGATTATTACAATCCTTGGAGTATATAATTCTCTTTCCTTGTGCAAAGCATTTTGGTAGTCATTAGTTATCTCCCTCTAACCCCATTCTCTAAGTTACTTGTTCACCACTGCCGCAGCCTGGTATTGAACTCACAACTCTTTGTGTCAAGTCATAGGAACTAACTAACGTCTATATCCACTAAGCCATGTGCCCTTAAGGACGATAGTCTGATTAATGTAAATTTTGTATATCTGTTGAATTCATTTCCTGTTTAAATGCAGTCGGTTTGATGCTAGCATAGATTCTTGATTACTCTAACGTCTTTCTCGATTATGTCAAGGCTGCTGAGGAGGCCTAACAGATCTTTGTGGCGTACTTTGTTGAACCTATGTTTGTAGACTATAAAACACAGGTATGCGTCTTTCTGCATTTCTATTGCTTCTTCTGATAACATTCTGAGCATAAATATCACATTCTTTGTCCCAGTGTCTTTGACGAAGCCATATCTTTTTCCGGTGTGTTTGATGAAACGGCACTGTTCTTGTTCTGTCTAAGGACTGATTCTGCGTTGCACTCTATTAAATTAAAATTCAGATTATTTTGTTTTGTGTTTCATTAAGGGATGTGCTTTGTGGTGCAGTGGATATCTGCTCGGAACAAGTAACCAGGAAGCCTAGTTCGAATACCAGTTGAATTCCTTGCATCCACTTACGCGCAAATAACCTTGAGAAAGGTATCAATCCGTATCTTCCCTCCAAATAAATAAATACGGTTAAATAACAGGACAGATTAGGTTCCATAGCCTTGGCTGGCAACCAGTCTACTGCAGAAAGTAATGGCAACCTACTCTGGGATAATTTTCTGCCCAGTCAGTCATGTATGTTTCGGGACATGATCGCCCATGCGTGTATCACGTATGGCACTTAACTGACTCACTGACTGACTGATGCTGAGTGTTTGGTGCCGTTCACATCTGTTTGCGACTGATTTCTTTAACAATCTAATGAAAATCGGTCTGCCTAGGCCTTCTGTTACATCACTACTGTTGAAGATTCCATTTAGCATGTTTTTATTCTTGTCTATACCAAAATAGGATGCCAACATTTCCATTACAGTTCTATTTGACCTTGCCGTTTTGTTTCTTTTCAATTTGACCAGTGAAGCTTCCACTTCAGTTTTTAAAAACTGCTATATTTATAGAAGAGGGCTCAATGATATACACAAGAGGGCTCAATGATATACACAAGAGAAGAGGGCTCAATGATATACACAAGAGAAGAGGGCTCAATGATATACACAAGAGGGCTCAATGATATATCAGTCACCATACAGTACTGGTTCTTTGGAACCAGTACTGTATGGTGACTGACCGCTTCTATGTGATCTTTAGACGAAGAGAAGCTCGCGTTTGGATTTTTTTTATAAGATTTTACTTTACAATTTCATGCTTAAGCTTCACTACAAATCAAATTAAACTAGACAATAAAAAATATCACCCGAGCATTGCAATATATAACTACCCTGAGCAAAGCAAGAACCAAAAAATTCAAATTCCTCGAACGATCAGTTCATTATAAGCACCTGATAATTGCGTAGCACATGAAACTCCGAGTCGTGCTATAGACGTAGGGTTATTTGCATATTTGTTAATATACACCTTATAGCTCTGCCATATTACATAAAGCATTATTTTATTAACGCCAGAAATATCCCCTCCACTATAATAATGACCATTGCGTATATATATATATATATATATATATATATATATATGTGTGTGTGTGTGTAGCGAGGCAGCGTTGGCTTAGTTCATTCTTTTTACTATCAGTTATTAAACTTTGATACCAGTTATGAAAGCTCTTGCTGCGTGTTTGCTCTTTAACAGTGCCCTATAAATATTATTATTTTTTTCAATAATTATGGCTTCGAGTAATTACGAATATATGTATCCTCTCTATTATAATAAAGACTACCCCGGGCCTGGATTATTATTATTTTGTTATCATGTTTTTTGGTTCTGTCTTTTTTCTTATGTCAATAATAGGTACTTCAATATATATGTTGCTACCATCTTACACTGCATATCAATATAAATACTTTGCCGTTATTTCTGGCCAACGTTTATTTATATATGTGCACATACTTGCGTGTATATTCATGTGTATATTTATATATATCTATACATATGGGTGCGTGTGTGCGTGTGCCTATTGTCACATTTTCCTCATATTTTTTTCTTTTCTCTGTTTCGTAGCACATATAACAGAAATGGTGTAAATAAATAAACTGCAATATTTTAAATCGAATACAGAAGGAAAGTAAAATGGGTTTTATAGAAATGTTTTATTAACCAATGACTCAGTCTGTAGACTTGATGTTTTTCCACAGATGCGTCGTTGCTGTCAATGTGAATTCGCAATGTTTCTTTAATCTTTGATAATAATTCGATACGTTCCAAGTTTTATCAGACCTTCCTCTTCCTCATTTCAAGTTTTTATATACCGTCAGTTTATTTATATTTTGTGGACAACATTCTTAAGACTCCGCCCTCCTAAAAAGATATTTCAGCACAAATCATTAGTAACCTCTTTTTTTATAAGTTTTTTGATAATTATTCAACTCATATATGGTCTGGTATAGCTATATCTATATACATATATATATATATATATATATATATATATATATATATATATATATATATATAGTCATTCTCAGACAGATCTGTTTCTCTGTATCACAGCACATCAGTACGGTTATACACCCAATTGCTTCTAGCCAGGATTGACATCAGTCGGGGATTCTACCTCTGAGCTATGAGCGCTCCGAGGAGGAACCGTGTTATATAAAATGTAAACTCACGCTACTAGCCGAGAGTGTTCAAATCCATTACTGAATGAATGATGCGTAGATGCGTGCGTAGTTACTGTTTTAAAGTTTACTATTTCTCCATAGTGCTCAATCTTGTGAGAGCGTAAATAGATATCCGCAGACAGTTCTGTTTCGCTGTATCACAGCTCATCAGTACGGTTAGACATCCGATTGCTTCTCCCAGGATTGAAACCCGACCGAATTGACATCAGTCGGCGATTCTACCTCTGAGCTATGGGCGCTCTGTAGAGGAAGGCGGATTTGTATGTATGTATGTATGTATGTATGTATGTATGTATGTATGTATGTATGTATGTATGTATGTATGTATGTATGTAAAGACAAAAGATAAACTTATATTAGCCGATATGTATTGTCCTGTGATTGATTTTATGAAGAAAATGTAAGAATCTTACGAGATCTGATCAAAAAGTGTCAATACTGACGCTATAAAGCAAAAACTACAACATATACCAATTTGGCATTTATTCTTCTTTGAATCATTCACCTTCTGAAGGCACGCCATCCAGCGGTCTTTCCATTCATGGAAGCTTTCCTGGGACTCCTTTTTTGGAATAGCTGACTATTAGCATTCTCCTGATGTCTTGAAATCCCGTTTATTTCAAATGGGATCTGATTTTTAAAGAGGTGTGGCGTGATGAGACAAGAATAAACTACACAGTTTCTATCCAATCATTGATGTAAACAACAGAAGCAAGCGAGAACTTTTAAATGTCCTGTTACGCAACAGAGTTCAATGTCAACAATGACAAAATGCTTACTTTGCGTACTTTATCTCTGTTAGAATACCAAATCACGATACGTTTTGATGAAATCTCGTACACACACACACACACACGCACACACACACATGTATATATATACATATATATGTATGTATACTAGGTATATATATATATATATATATATATATATGTATACATATGAATAAAGACAGTTTTATATATCTATGAACCTAATTTGTGCAGTGGATATCGATTCGGGACGACAAATCGGGGAGTCGAGTTGAATTCCTTGCATTCACATACGCACAAATACACTTGGAATAGGCATCAATCAGTCTCTTCCTTCTAGTTATGGATTAAATAATAGGACAGACTGGGTTCTATAGCATTGGCTTGCAACCAGAAACCAATGGCAACCTACTGCGGGGTAATCTTCTGTCCAGTTAGTCATGTCTCTTTCGAAACATGTTCACCCAAAGTGTGTATTATGTATGGCAATTAACTGACTAGGAAGTGTCCAAGTGAATAACGAACGAAGAAAATATTAACAATGTCCAAAACATTAATTTAAAACAGTGCTCAATATAAAGACAGAGCTATGAATATTTATTATAAATTATAGTTTATAATATTTCCAAATTATCATCTACTACAAAGTGAACATTTTGTTTCGACATCGAAAGAAACAATATCTCATCAGATAGTGTGAAGGTAAATGGAAAATTCTTTACCTTATATTGGCAAATTATGTGCGAGAGGTAAGTGGGGTAGAAAATGAGAAATCAGAATTGGAAGTTACAATTTGAACAAAAGGAGGGAAGAGGAAGAGGAGAGAGGTGATTAATGTCGTGTATAAGAACTGATTTTCTGCAGTTCAAGATTATTTTGATTTCTTCTTTTGAGATGTCTGAATTTTCGCGAATTCCTGAGCAAGATGAAAGAGGCTCTCAGATATAGATGGGTAAAAGTCCACGATGTCGAATTGTACGAAAGTGGAATTATTTTTTTTCTTCAAAATTCTCGAACCAGTCGATTACCTCCAAGGTACCACTCCATTGAATGAGTTGGAGTTTTTTCTTATTTGTCGGTTAACTCATTCTAGTATTACCTTACTAATTTTGCCGATTGCAGGTTTTGTTGGGTTGATAATCGTAATGGGTAATTTTCGGTTTAATGCTAAAATGACAAAAGGTAAAGTTAGGATCTCTAGAAACGATAAAACCTTTATAGCATTCACATTAGTACCACGATATTCACTTTTAACTGTATGAACTCGCCCCTTTTATACATATAACCTTACCTCTAATTTTACATTTGTTTCATACTACAAATTGTGATATTATTAAACTTTTATATAAAAAAGAGATCACCTAAATTTTAAATTAAGTTTAAATATATTAAGTATAAAAACTAAATTTAAATACAAAAATATTTGTAGCCGTATACTTCACTGCTGTTTATGAGACTTCATAAACAGCAAAAAGATTTCCAAGAGCAAGCTCTTAAAAAAGCGAGGAACTTCAAAGTCAAATGGAAGAGTTACTATACAAATCAATAAATGACAAACAAACACTATAATGACTTTAAACTAGCAGATTTATGTGCTGACGACTTCGAATGTCTGATTTTTGTCCAGGGATTAGTCTCAGCTGGAGACGCTGAAATTAGATGGCGACTGCTGACAAAATTAGAGAACGAGCCGAGTCTAATCAAAAATTGGTTGAGGACTGCCAGAGGGTTGTATCCGTAAAATGTGACTCTAGAAATATTGAGGAGTCGGGAGTCGATCATATCAAAAAATTGGGAGCAGACCAAAACATTACTCCCCGGAAAAAGAGAAAAGTAAATTTATGCGGCAAAAATATCGTGACAAGCATACTACGAATAGACAAGAAAATTCACCACCAGGTCCGTGTTATATTTGCGGAAACCTACACTGGATGAGGTTTTGCCCGTCCAAAAGGAAGAAAACCTGTCAAAATTGTGGTAAAACTGGCCATGTAACATCATGCTGTTGGTATGTTAAAAAATCTAGAAGACCAATAAATAAAATTAGGCAGACGCAGTCAAGCGATAAAGAAGATGGAAATTTGCGTAAATACGTAATGGTGCAAATATTCAACAAAACGATAAAATCCCAGCTCGACTCTGGGTCTGACCTTACGATTATTAATTTGTATATCTGGAGGCGACTGAAAAAGCCAACTTTATTAAGAACAAAGAAAACAGCACGTTCTGTAATAGGCGACAAAATTAATATTTTAGGTGAAGTATTTTTTGCCGTAACATTAAATGGAATAACGAAAAAATTAAAAGCTTGTGTTATGAAAAATACAGAAAACTTATTTAGAACAGATTGGACTGAGAAGTTCAATCTGTGGGACTGTACGATAAGTATGTTTTGTCGTAAAATAGAAAGTACAAACTCCAACATCGAGGAAATGAAACAGGAACTCAAGCAAAAATTCCCTGATGTGTTTTCAGGCGGGTTAGGAAAATGTACCAAGATAAAAGCACAATTCCAGTTAAAAGATAACGCTCTGCCTGTGTTTAAAAAGAAAAGTAACGTTCCGTTTGTGGTGATGAACCAGATCAATGAAGAGTTAGACAGATAATAAAATGCAGGTATCATGTCTAAAATAGATTTCAGTGAATGGGCTGCACCAACAGTATATGTAAAGAAAAAATCAAGCCAAATCAGAGTGTGATCCGATTTCTCAACGGGATTAAATGCCGCACTAAAAGACCACCACTATCCTCTCCCTAGCTCCGAAGAAATATTTAATAAATTAAATGATGGCAAAATCTTTTCTAAAATTGACTTATCGGATGCATATTTACAAATCCAGGTTGAGCATAAATGTTCCAAACTTCTTTGTATAAGTACACATAGAGGTTTGTATAAATTTAATAGACTGACTTTTGGGGTCAAGGTCGCGTCTGCTATCTTTCAGCAGGTTATGGATACTATGCTGGGCGACCTTGATTTCGCAACTGCCTATCTTGACGATATCCTAATTACTATTAAGTCGGTGAAAGACCATCGAGAGCACGGACTAATAGTATTTGATAAAATTCAAGAATACGGCTTCAAAGTCAAGGAGGCTAAATGTGATTTTTATTTGATGCAAATAAAATATTTGGGGCATATCATTAACAAAGACAGTCGACGACCGGATCCAGACAGGGCTACGGCGATCAAGGACGTGCCGGCCCCGGATAACGTGCAAGCACTAAAAAGCTTCTTGGGTTAGCAAATCTTTACTAGGTGTTCCTTAAAAACATGCACAATTTGCGATGTCCCTTAAACAAACTACTAAAGAAAGACAAAACCTGGGAATGGACACCAGAATGTCAATCTGCATTCGAAAAATAAAGAAAGCACTCACTTCAGACCTTTCTCTCACTCACTATGACCCAGAATTGGACATCATAGTAGCAAGCGATGCCAGCGATTATGGCATCGGCGCCTGCATTTTACACAAACTTCCGGATGGTACTAGGAAACCAATCAAGCATGTGTCTCGAACTTTGCTGCCTGCGGAAAAGCAATATTCGCAGATCGAAAAGGAGGCGTTAAGCATAATCTTTGCCCAAGCGTGTATCACGTATGGCACTGAACTGACTGACCTGTCCTCCAAGAACATCTGCCACGCTGACGATTTGTGTAGACTAGTTCCAAAAAATAATGAAATATTCAAAGCTCGATAATAGGGATCTTAAGAACGAACTGCAAGGATAAAGAACATGATTGCGAACTCCGTGAGAGAGCTTCCAGTAAAATTATCAGACATCGAAAGAGAAGCTCTAAAAGACGAGTTTTTCCGTACTATCAAGAACAAAATTTACAATAAAGACTCGAGTGTGCCTGAGGTTTTTTCGCTATGTGACAATGTATTGTAGTATAATGAAAAAGTGCTGATACCTAAAAATTTGCAAAAAAAAAAAAAAAAATAAATAAATAAATAAAAAAAAATCCTGCGACATTTTCATATGGGACATCCCGGAAAAAAAAACTTACAAAAAGTCCCATGCGTTGTTACGTCTACTGGCCAAACATGGACAGAGATATAGCTGAAATGATTGAAGCATGCAAAGGGTGCGAGTTTGCAGTTAAAGCTCCACCATCTTTGTGTAAACCGTGGCTTAAGACTGACCAGTCGTGGCAGAGGATTTACGTCGATTTTGTGGGTCCATTGGAAGATCATTACTACCTCATAGTTGTCGACAGTCTCACTAAATGGCCAGAATTTCTTAGATGCAGAAGACCTACCACGAGGTGCACAATAGTTTTCCTTCATGAACTGTTCGCGCGTTTTGGCGTAGTGGATTGCGTGGTGACGGATAACGGAACGCAGTTCACGTCTAGTGAATTTAAGCAGTTCTGTGAAACATTCCAGGTGAAACATACACCGACATATCATCCAAGGTCCAACGGACAGGCGGAGTGATTCGTGGACACCTTAAAACGAGCAATTATAAAAGCGCAGGGCGCACCGGCTGATAAGGCGCTGCAACAGTTTCTGCAGGTGTATAGAATTACACCGAACCCCAATAAGCCAACGGGACTTTCACCTACAGAAATGATGTTCGCAAGAAAGATACGATCAATATTTGATAAGCTCATTCCAAAGCAGGAAAAACAAACGGTTACCCTCCTCAGAAAACGTTACTCCTCTGGTGAGAAAGTATTGTTCAAAGTCTTAAAGAACAACATGACGTTTTGGGAAATAGGCACAGTAAATCAAATAGTAAGAGATCTGGTAGATATAATTCAAGGCCCCAAGAATACACACAAGCGCCATCAGAACCAATTGAGAAAATGTCGGCTAACCGACATTAATGAATCACCACCGACCAATGAAGAGCCGATAGACACCATCTTCGAGAGTTTCGATCTCGAAGCACCCAAGCTTTACCCGAAATAAGGCGATCTGGAAGAAAAAGAATATTTGCGGTTCCTTTGATCCTTGACCCAAAACGGAAGAAATATTAAAGAACTTTTCTGGGAAAAGCTCTTTGAAGTGGGGTGCTGTGGGGCGTTACCCACTTAACTATGAACTCTTCCTACGAGTATATGAAATGAGAGTTAATCACTCTTGTGGCTTCAGTTCAGCTCAGCCCAGTCTGTTTGTCAATCACTAGTAAGTCAAGCTTATATTTACTCTTTTCTCTTGTATCTATTTTTGACTTAATATATGTGTTAATCATACCACCGTGTTTCGAGTTATAATTTTGTGGTCCCATCGCCGGTCCACATGAATAACTTATATCTAATACAAAGAATACATGAAAAATGAATAACAAAGATAAAAACTAAACCAGAATTTGGCGACACTTCACTGCCTTTACCGATTTAAAGAAATGTGAAATCAACATATCCACTACAAGACGAACACACATACACAGTCACGAATACACAGACATGCACGAATACGAGCGCACCTCCGACGCCAACTTAGAACAAATATTACTCACAAAATTACATACATATGTAATTACCTACGGTTTTAATGCAGCTGACACATATCAGACCACTGTCAACTGAATAATACATAAATAAATAAAAATAAAAAAATATCAGAATCTCTCTCTCTCTGTTCCGTTTCTCTCTCAATATCTGATAAAGTTTTAATAAAAGTGAAACGTGCTAAATTGATATTTAAATCTCATATGTCCTACACGCTTGGACAATCATGTCTCAAATGCGATAGACTAGTTGCCAACCAAGGCTATAGAATCCAATATGCCCTGCTATTTAACCCATAGCTGGAGGAAGAAGCGACAGATTAATACCTTTCTCAAAGGTATTTGCGCATAAGTAAATGCAACGAATTCAAGTGAAATTCGAACTCGGTTATCCGATTTCTCATTTCGAGCCGATATCCATTGCACCACGATGCACGTCAATCAGTTAAGTGCTATAAGTGATATACGTTTTTGGGCGATCATATCTCGATCATATCTCGAAAGAGACGTGGCAGAAGATTATCCCGCAGTAGGTTTCCATTTCTTTCTGCGGTAGACTGGTTTCCAGGTAAGACTATAGAACCCAATCTGTCCTGTTATTTAACCCATATCTGGAGAGAAGAGACCGATTAATACTTTTCCTAAAGGTAATTGCGCGTAAGTGAATGCAACGAATTCAACTGGAATTCAAACTCAGTTATCCGATTTCCGTTTTCAAGCCGATATCCACTGCACCACGATGCACGTACATTTCCTAATTGTTTTATTTTTTCATCTTGTCACACACTCAAACACACACGCGCGCACACACACGCGCGCGCACACACACACACACGCACACACACACACGCACACACACACATATATCTTTATAAGGCCTGAGTATTTTCCTTAGAATTAAATAAATGGAAAACAATTTGGCTATCAAAATTTTGATGCTGCTGGAAAGGTCGGGGTCGCCTTCAGTTAGCTTTCCTGACATCCTCCTCCTACTTCTCCTTTAATAATTTCCATTTTTCCTCTTTTACTCTCACCTCAGCTGTTCTGAGCTTTTCATCCTTTTCCCCTCCTAAATCGTCTATAAATGAAAATTTATAACTCCCTCATCTGCGACCAGTTTTTTTTGTTCAAATTTAATTTTGTTTTGACTTTAATCCTTTCGTTGACTTTGTTTGTCTTCTATTACGATTTTATCATTTCTCCTCACTTTTCTCTTCCTTCTCCTGACTTTAGTAAAATCGGTGGACTTTAAGAAAACCAAATATTTCTTCCCTTCTTCAACCTAACATATTGATACACAAGGAAATCAAATTCCATATTCAGATTTTATTCGTAAACAAGTTGAAAAGAAAAAAGTAAAATTTAATAGAAAAATAAAAAAAGGAAGAAGTAATGTATGTTTGATCGAAGTACACTTTTTGTTTTATTGAACATATTTTGCATCCGTTCAATGGCTAAAATTTTACACACTATTTTTCCTTTATTTTCATTTTATTGCATAAAATTTTCCTTTATCTTTTTCTTTCTCTTTTAATTTTAGGGTTATCATTTTTTATTTTCGCCTTATTGGCCTTCTTCTCAAGCATCACTTCTTGGCATGTTTTCTTCCTCGTTTCTCTTTCGTTCGTTGTAGAAATTCATTTTTTGCACATTCATTCCAACTTTTCATACTTCATTGGCCTAATTCTGTCGCTCTAATTTCTCACAGAGTTTTGACGCAATGTGGACCAGTTTGAATTTTTTTTCGAATGTCGCCTTTGACTAATCTCTGTAACATACGAAAATTGCAGTCGACATTTGATGAAACCTCGAAGTTTTCCTTGTGGAAGATAATGGAGAAGAAAACAAAAACATGAGGCACACCTAGAAAAAATGAATCGATTAAAAACCACAGAAAGCAGGATACAGATAGACATATAAAATTTCAAAAACGAAGCGATCACTTGATCAGCGAACATTTCGATGTGGCCACAGATTGAAAATAATGCGTTTGAGTTTAAACAGAGCTGACAGCCGACGGCAGAGTATGACAACGGTCCGCACAATCTCTATGCAAGAGACGTACACACAAACACACACGCAAACACACACACACAGACACACACACACAAATCCTTATATATATATATATATATATATATATATATATATATATATGCATTGCTCTTCAGAAATGAATCAAGTTCTTTCGGTTTTTTTTCTTGGTGACTGACATGTGTATACACTGCTTATATATACAAAAAGTTAAAATTTTCCTTCTTTGATTCCATGCGCCTATGGGTTAGTGGGGTAGCGACAACGATTGACACCAAATCGGTCAAGTTTCGATCCCGACCAATAGTAAGTGTGTGTCTTGCTACACTGATGAGCTGTGATACAGCGAAACAGGCTTGCATGTGGATGTCTAATATATATATATATATATATATATATAATTCTTAATCTAAACTTATTTATAAATGAAACTTTGTCTGTGTGTGTGTGTGTGTGTGTGTGTCTGTGTGTGTATCCGTTAGCTATAGACTCCGAAACGGCTGAATCGATTTTCTTGAAAATTTACACAGTTATACTATAAGCGTCTGCGAGTGTTCTTAGCTAGGTTTTGCGTCGAGGTACCCCCGATAAATATCAAAAATCGATAATCGAAAAAATCGGGTTATAGAAGGAGTGGTTCGATTTTAATCAAATTTGATACACTCATAGACAAAGACATAAGAAACGATATTCATAAATTTCAAGGTTGCAGTTCTTACAATAGTGCAGAAAATCGGAAATATATATATATATATATATATATATATATATAAGGCAAGATGTTTGTGTGTGTGTGTGTGTCTATTTATCTGTCTGTATGTCCTTTATACAAATCCACAATTTTTATCCAATTCTCACCAAACTTCACACAAATATTCTTTAGGCAGAGTCTGAGTTCCAAGACCATGGATTAGTTTTATAGCTTTCATTACACCCGAGCAACGCCTGGCTATCCTGCTAGTTACATATAAAACAATTCAAAATTTAACAAGATTGTATGCCCATTTTAGGGACGGAAATTCGCTTCATCATCAATCTTAAATATTATGGCAAATTCAGTTATTTGTTTGTGTGTGTGAGGGGTGGTAAAGACAACGAAAGTAATCGTAGCGAAAAGAAAAGGACAGGAAAGAAAGGAAGAAAGAAAAAGAGAAAATTATTCACATATGAATTCGAAATGAACAATTTTTACCTTTCATACACATCTTAATAATACGTAATAACGATAAATTAGAATTTAAATTTTAAGTTAACCCTACTAATAAAAACGACCTTATCAATTTCTATTCACACCACAACCAAAGGATTAAATTTGGT
Organism: Ascarosepion bandense; assembly: GCA_037127315.1. NCBI lineage: Eukaryota > Metazoa > Mollusca > Cephalopoda > Sepiida > Sepiidae > Ascarosepion > Ascarosepion bandense. Next base: position 164,234 of record JBBBDQ010029070.1, on the reverse strand, counting down.
TTACTTGTAGGTTTCTACCTTACTGCACTTGGATTATGCAGATTTAATTATCTATGTGAAGAACAGAGATATATTTAACAAATATTTAAACTTCTCCACTACCCACAGCATTTTATCCTAAACGCTAAAAAACATGTTTACAAAATCCACAGAACAAAAAAAAAAAAAAAAAAAAGAACGAATTCCCTGAAATTACACAGATTTTATAATACTACTTTCCAATATTCTTTCGAATAACTTACCTATCAAAATTCAATAATATGTTTACAATCCCTAAAATTGTTATTATACCCAGTAAATTAATATATATGTATAATTTAGTGTTTTAAAATGTCATTTATATTGCTTAATTGCAATATTGTTATGATATAATATGGTACTTTCATATAATTGCAATTGTAATATTGTTATATTTTAATATAATACTTTAATGTATATATGTTCTAATATTTCTAAATATTAGTTATATTACTTAATTTTGATATTGTAATATATTTATTAATACGTAGATATTCAGTATTTTAATACATATTATTTCATTAAAAGATTCCAACCATTAAGAACTTACATTCAAAATTTATTTATTTATTTATAAAAAATTTTGCTTGATACTTGTATGAATTATTTCGATACAATTTTAAACGGAAATGTATTTTGTTTTATCATTCAGGCACATACTGACGCTACCTGCATATAAATACACTTTCTTACATAAAAACACACATGATTATTCTCATACACATAATTTAAAAATTCATCTATTGTTTAAATACGCTTGAAACATGCATCATTTTTTAAAACATTTAAAAACACATTTATACACACATTTAAAATAAGCATCTATTGCTTTATTACACGTGACACGTTTCGTACCAAGAAATCAAACTTTAACCAACATACCGTCTCTTTAGATTTTTTAAAGTTTTTAAAAGTTTAAAATCATTGTTTAAACAATTCTCCGAAGAAGCTTATTAAAGTAAACCATGTTAGATTAAACACACTTTTCATACCTGTTCTTTCCGTATTTTATTAATCTTGACCTATTTCAATATATATATTCAACACACGTACACACACAAACATACACACACACACACACACACACACACACACGCACACGCACACACACACACACACACATACACACACATATGCATGTAGAGAGTTGTGGACAATTCGGTCTATTAGCGAGTTGAACAGTAAAAAGTTTTACTAAATACTCTTACTAAAAACAATTTTTGCTTTATGATTATTTCTTTTTGTTGAGCCCTGAGGAGTGAGGACATCATAATGATACCTTCACGAAACTTCAAAGTTAGCATGACTTTGCTCAGTTAAGTAACAAACTTATTTACATTAATATTGAATTATAATATATATATATATATACGCCCCGTGGCCCAGGGGTAAAGTCGCCGACTGACGCGAAATCAATCAGTCGGGTTTCGAGACTGGGTTGTGTAGCAATCGGAGTCTAACCGTACTGATGAGCTGTGATACAGCGAAACAGATCTGTCTGCGGATGACAACAATTACGCTCTCATACCCTGATTGAGCACTCTAGAAGAAAGGTAGACTTTGAAAAACAGTAGCCACTCTAGCGTGCACGCATCGCTCATTTCAGTAAAAATGAATTTGAGCACACTAGCTATTGGGCGCGTAATATGATATGCGCTAAAAAACCGCCTTCTTCCACCAAACGTCCCGTGGCCCTGGGGTAGATTCACCGACTGAGGCAAATCGGTCGGGTTCCGAGCCTGGGTTGTGTAGTAATCAGAGTCTAACCGTACTGATGAACTGTGATACAGCAAAACAGATCTATCTGCGGATGACAATAATATATATATATATAATTGCTTTAATCGTTATTATAGGGGATACACTTATTTGGATGTGCGTTGTGGGGTAGTAGATATCGGCTCGGAATAAGAAATCAGGGATCCGAGTTCAAATTCCATTTGAATTATTTGCATTCACTTACGCACTAAATACCCTTGGGAAATGTACTAATACGTCTCTTTCTTTCAGTAATGGGTTAAATAACAAGACAGATTGGGTTCTATAGGCTTGGCTGGCAACCAGTCTACCGCAGAAAGTAATGTCAACCTACTGCGGGATAATCTTCTGCCCAGTCAGTCATGTCTCTTTCGATATCGCCTAAACGTGTATCACGTATGGCACTTAACTGGCTAAATGACTGACTCTTATTTGTGAGAAGAAATACTGTTTGATCCTGTAAAGCATGTCAGATCAAATGTCTTTAATGCCATAAAGGGAGACGCAAGTTCGTGTCCTGAGTAAGAGCCAATGCTCTTAATTAAACTTCCTTGAATATGCAGGCAGACAGACATAATACACGCTGTTTAAATTAAAAATATAAACGAGGCGTCTATCTCAAATATTTGAATTCATTATAATAACATTTGTCCGATTGTAAGTAAATCTATTATATATTTGTTTAAAGTGCACAATGTCATGGATAGAGCGTATGTAAATAGAAAAATAAACATTGAAGTGAACGCTTAGAGACGACAGTCTGAAAAATATAAACGCAACCTTTGGCCTGGATATTGATGAGCTGTGATACAGCAAAGCGGGCTTGTATGTAGATGACTAATATATATATATATATATATATATATATATATATATATATATATATATATAGGGTGTCCATAAATTTCGTGTGTATTTTAAACAATTTATGACTTCATTTGTATTTGCAAAAGAAATAATTTGTAAAAAGGATTACAAAGAAGTAAATCTATATTTTTGGAGTTTTATTGAAATTTTATTTAAGTTTCCACATGTTCTCCATCATTAGCAATGCAAAGGATAATACGATTTTGCAGTTCATATTTTTTTCTTATCTAAAAACTGTTGCAAATTGTGTGGTAACGAATTATTCAATAACTATGCCTAAAACTAAATGTTGTTGATTCCGGGTGAGGAACCGCACAAAATAATGAACAACAAAAAAGATATTGATATAGAAAAGTAGGTTATATTGAACGTAATATACAAACTTGAACGCAGGTTAGTAAATCCAGGAATACTATTAGTATGAAATAAGTATATACATGTCTTTTTTTTTCTTTTTTTTCTAAGCGTTTCACCCTGAGCAAGGCATGTCACTGCCACTACTGCGCAGGAGGCTACGTAGAGTGGAGAAAGGATGATTAAATATAAGAAATGTCAGAGGGTGGGTGATAGGCGGGTAAGGATACCGAGAATGAGGGTTGGGTAGATGAGAGTGTTCTGAGAATAGTTGGGAGTTAGTGTGATAGGAGGTGTCTATTGACCCTACATTTAAACACCTGGAGATTGTAACTGTCGGGAAAGCAGACTTGTGGAAGGGAGTTCCACAGGCGGGAAGCGCGAGAAAAGAAGCTGTTGGAGTAGAATTTACGGTTACATCTTATTTGTTTAACTGTAAAAGGGTAGGACCTAGTTGCCAATCTAGTATCTCGTGTAAATTCGTGCTTAGGCGGCACCAGTGATCTAAGCTCATCGGAGCAGAAGCCATGAAAATACTTGTAGAAGAGGCACAGGGAAGCCACATCACGTCTTGAATTGAAGTCGTTGGAAATAGTATATTCGTGTATATTATTCTAACTGAGTGAAGCTTAGAGCTAGTCTGACTCTTGTTGCGGTAGCCTCTGGGTAACTTCGGTATCTCTCGGTAACTTACGTATCAGTTCTGGTACTCCCTGATAACTGGCACGGATCGCTACGAATATTCTCTACTCTCTTTCAGCAACTGCTGTTCTTTCTATAGCAGGAGTATATGTATACTCAGTCGAGTCAATTATCATATACAAAGAGAGATCTTACAACAATATATATAATTCATCTTTCAGTCAAGCATCTTTTATTAAATTCGGCTGAAAAAGAATATTGAATAATTTTTATTGAGTTTTTCCAACATCCTAACATTTTCCCGTTTTGTAGGAGTTAGGGAATATAACATGTGTTCATAGTTTTGACTTTCTCGAGCAATTTCTGCTACTCTTATAGCCAAAATCAAGGGTGTTTTTCTCCTTGTATTCATTTTCCCATGCATATAGCCTGGCAATTACGTTTAGCAGGAAATATATTTATGGCCAGACGATAGCGTTTATCATGAAATAGACAGTTGCCTCTGGGTGTTGACTTCAACGACAAAGATTTGGAGAAAATCGAAACAGAAAGAAACCTTATACTTAACATCTGAATGAGGGTATTGAAATTTTCTGCAGCACGTAATTAGGAAAGAAAGTTTGGAAAACCTGATACCTACAGAACAGATTGAGGGGAATAAGGACAGAGGAAAGCAGTGTTAAGTGTACTTGACGAGCTTGAGTAAAAGAACGGTAAAACAGCGTTTGTCATAAATAAGGAAACGACAAAACTTATTAAGAGCTAAAGATGTAGAGGGCCATTATTGTCTATATCCTGAAGGAACACGACATATAAAAGAAGATATCACTTTATAATTATCTGAAATTGATCAAAGGTTGAGAAGTACAAAGTGCAGTATTAAAACATTTATCCGTGTAATTTACTCCTAGTTCCCTATCTTATTGTTGATCAGCAATTATATTTTTCCAAGCCAAATTTGTGCAAAAGTTGCAGCTTTCAGCTATTGATTAAAACTGTTTGAGATTGACAAGAAAGAGGTCAGAATTATCGTCCGTGTCCTAATAATGGCGCAGACTTTTGGCGCCCTTGGAGGTAGAGTAGGCGCTTTATTTTTCGTTTTTAAAGAAAAAACAGTCCATTTAATCAAGAGAAAAACGCTAAAATGATTCAAATCCGTTGTCCACAGAGCGCGTAACAAGATTTTATTGCTAAACTCTGTCCACCCCCTACTGGCAGGTGCATTAAGGATATTAATTTTTAGCTTTTTTTTAAAAAAATCCTTTTTAGTCATTGCTGTCAAGATGCGATAGTCAAGCGTAAACAAAACATCCGCTTGCTGTTTAACTTTTATTGGACTTTGCTTGTTTTGATATAAAGTAGATATGTTTGTTTTTTAACCGACATGATAGTGCATCTTGGGTTCGAGAAATCATGTCTTTTTCATGTTGTTCCCTGTGTTTATAATATACTGTATTTATTAGATATAAGACGCAGATTCTAAATGATAACAATTGTGTAATAACAGGAAGCATTTGGAATTCATTGACGATAATAGTTACTTTTATCCTGGGTTAAAATCTATAATATCATTTTATTAAAACATTTTACCGGAAATGTAATTTCTCAAGTTTAATAAATGTTACAGCTATTTTTTGTAGTGATTAGAATTTCTATACAAACACTTCGTTTTTGGTAGTGTGGAAATTTAACAGTTAATTATATCATTATTTTATTGTCTAGTTTCATGTACTAACCATGTTTTTTGTCGTTTTTGGAAATTTTTTTAGTAATGTGGCGTTAATTATTTGGTAAAACACATTTTTGGTTGCTTTATAGCCCCAGGTTATTGGATCTGTTGAAGTACCGTTTTTAAAATTTCACGGACTTGTTTGGTTCAAAATATTTTAATCTTTCATCTGAAAAACGAGTGTATCAAAATGAGTTTACGAAATTGAACGTGTTGAACGTTACACCTATATGAGTTTTTAACTAACAAAATATTTAACAATATGGACCTAGTTTAGCCTACAGGATGAAATGGAATCACTACATTGAAAGGGATCCATCGTCTAACTTTGCTTCCTTTTTTACCATTTTTCTTCAAGATATGAGCGATCAGGGCTATCTACATCTTCCTGAGCTCTAAGTAAATTTTAAATATTTTCATCGCTCTTTTTGATTATTCTGTCGTCTAAATACTCACGAAATTGCATCCCATATCTTGCTTTCAGTAATGTGCAAAATTATCTATTTCCTAATTATGTGTCAAAGAAATTAGAGATGTAATGTTGATTACTGTAAATATTAAAATATCAAAGACAGACCTTCTTCGTAGAATAAGAGAAGAGAGAGTGGAATTCAAAATAGATCACACATACAGATGACCTCCACATATGTATGTGTGTATATGTGCGAGAAAAGAATACTCGTTATTCAAAATAAAGGGTTTATAGATACTATGTGCATATAGGAATGGTTACTGAGAGTTTAATGCTTCAGTGAGATTTTAGAACATATTTTTTTTAATCATATCACCCCGAGCAAGGCGGTAACGCCACTGATGTGCAGGGGGCTACATAAGAGTGAAAAGATTGGAAAAAGGAAAGCCGGAAACCACATCCTAAACAGGGAACAAGGGATGAGCCTCTTCACCTGTTCAATAGACATGGGTGGAGTGTGAACCGGGCGATAGTTTAGTCTATCTACTCCAATTAAAGTCTATCTACTCCAATATATATATATATATATATTCCTTACCAATAACACACCTGCAGGATTCATGCACAATGTGCAAATATTAGGTAAAATTATATCTATCTATCTATCTATCTATCTATCTATCTATCTATCTATCTATCTATCTATCTATCTATCCTAGCAGTATAGCCCGGTGTTGCTCGGATGTGATGATAGCATTTATATATATATATCGATTTTCTGCACTATTGTAAGAAATGCAACCTTGAAATTTCTGAATATCCTTTCTTATGACTTTGTCTAAGAGTGCATAAAATTTGATTAAAATCGGAACACTCCTTCTATAACCCGATTTTTATCGACACAAACCCTAGCTGAAAACATTTGCAGACACTTATAGTACAACTGTGTAAACTTTCAAGAAAATCGGTTCAGCCGTTTCGGAGTCTAGGTAACGGACACACAGACAAAGTTCCATTTATAAATAAGTTCATATATATATATATATATATATATATATATACTATAGTCATCCGCAGAGAGATCTGCTTCGCTGTATTACAGCTCATCAGTACGGCTTAGACTCCGATCGCTTCCTAACCCAGGATTGAAACCCGACCGAATTGGCGTTAGTCAGCGATTCTACCCCTAGGCCATGAGCGTCCAGAAGAAGAAGAAGGCAGGCTTTTTAGCGCGTATAAACACGCCCAATAGCTAGCGTGCTCCAATTCATTATCGAATGAGCGGTGCGTATATATATATATATATATATATATATATATATATATATATATATATATGAAGCACACACACACATATAAAAAAGTTTTTAGTTATGGTAGGTTTATAACATAAAGTGCTTAATTTCAGTGATATAAAATATGTAAAGATAAAAGTAGACGTTAAATCAACAGCCAGCGGCAAACGAAAGTCTATTTCAGGTTTATTCCCATTCGTACGACTGCGAATAAGAATGAAACAGACTGTCAAATCATGGTATTGACCTTTATATATATATATATATATGATATACGGAGTGCGATTGAGTAAAATGGCCATTTTGTATTATAAATTGCATGTGTAGTGTTTTTTTTTTTGTCGATTGCACAAAGTAGTAGGGCACCGTCTCTGAGAAAAACAACACTTTGACGCAATTTGCTCTGCCATGAATTTGGAAACGGCATACTGTACTTATTGGCATTCGCACCGGAAGCTCTAATGCAAACATTTCAGAGTGTTTGGGTGTCAATCTGAGGACAGTGCCGAAGATTCAGAAAGAGTTAGATGAGTCGAATGGTGATTATAGAGTTGCTTAGATTGATCGTTAGTTTAGAACGATCACTAGTGATGGTGACTGTCTACAATAGTTGCAGATTATTCCAAAGTTGTCGGGGAGGTTGCTGAAGCCAATATTGGTTTTATTAAATAAATTTATTCTTTAGTATTTCTAGATATTTTGGTAAATATATCTGTTAAAATGGTGTGTCAATGTTATTTTCATTTTTGCGTAATTTAGACGACAATTTGTCCTTCGCATCCTGCATAATGATAAAAATATTGTTTTAAGGTATGAGCTAATATTAGAGATGGAGTGTATATTAATATAAACTTGGGCATTCAATATGAAAGAGTCGTTCCTTGGTGTTGACTTCCTTGTCACAGATGACGTCTCCTGCGACTCATTAGTACAGCGAGTGATTTATATTTTAAACCTCAATTAATGCAAGCAACCTTACCCATTGCTGCAAGGCTTACTGCCATACCAGACTGAAACAACATCGAGTTTGGTTAGTATCGAGAGGGCTGACAACTTGGACATGCTAGGTGCGGTTAGTTTATATGTGTGTGTAGTGTAATGACAACCACCCAGAATTTGAAAGCGGAGATCAGAATTTCCATTCCAGTTGGGTTCATCATATTAACTTACACAGAAATAACTTTGGAAATGGTTTGAATCTATCTCTTATTATCGCAGCTATGAATTAATTAGTATCAATTGTATAAGTAACTCATTATTATCTCTCCAAAATTCTTAAATTCAAAGTTGTTTGAAAGTCTTGGATTTGCTTAAATGAGCCAGGTCTTCAGAATAACTTCAGAATCTAGTGTCAGAGGGAAAGATATGCTTCTTGACTTTTTCGTCTCCGATTTACTCAGTACTTCATAAGTTATTGGCATAATTTGCTGATCACAAAGGCTTCTAATTGGTAATCAAATAACAGACCGTTTCATGTCATATTTCCATTTGCCAACCAACCATAGTCAGGGTTATAACTTACGAAAGTGGTGGGGAACTACTTCAAAATTTTTAATTCGGTATTGCTTTTATTTATACCATTCGTATTGACCTTTTAGTCAGAAAGTACCCAGAATGCTGCAAATTGGTCAAATGCAACTTATGCAGGTGCTGTTATGTATAACAGTCTTTGAACTCATTTCATTGCAGTGACTATTCAATATGGAGACACAGTGCAGAAGCAAAAAATAAAAAATGGGTTCTTGAATTTTAATAGACTTGAAATTTTTTTTAAACCGAGTGACCTTTAAAATAACCAAACCGTTAAAAACGCTTTGTTTTTCATGACAAAATTCTATTTTTGATACAATTTTATTAGAAAAACAAAAAGAATTTCTTCTTAATCAATTCTAAGTGCCAGTTATCAATCTCAATCTAAAAAAGTTATTATATACTAGCAGGATAGCCCGGCGTTGCTAGGTTGTAATAAAAGCTTTAATCTTAATCCATTGTCCTGGAGCTCAGACTCTCTGGACGTTGGCACGAAAGACTAAAAAGCAATAGTTGTTTCCAGTTAAAGCAAAACCGTAGACTGAAAGAAAAATGAATGGATGTAAATCAAATTTTGATTTCCTGGTATCGATATCAAATAAGTTTTTTTCGTCGTAAACTGAATTTTGAAGGCTAAATAAGTCCTCTGAGTAAATGGTATCATGGCTGAGACTAAGAACTACAATTATATCTACTTAGAGCCAAACCCGAAGCAAAAACTAAAATAAAAGGGCTGAAAAAATACAGACATACAGGCAGATAAACAGACACACACACAAACATCTTGCCTTATATATATATATATATATATATATATATATATATATATTATCGATTTTATGCACTATTGTAAGAACTTCAACCTTGAAACCTCTGAATATCGTTTCTAATGCCTTTGTCTATGAGCGTATCAATTTTGATTAAACTTGGACCTGTAACACCCCAACTGACTGTCCTAACAATTTCTTCGGCGGCCGTTCTCCACGCTGTGATGTTTGCCGGGAGTTTGTTGAAAATGTCGGAGCCTCAAGCTGGGGGTACAAGATTAAACTATAAGGAACGAACTTACACAACTTGGATGAGTTGAAAGGATGCTTTATTTAGTTTAGAGTTAGCCTTTCTGTTTTGGGCAGGCGAATGTGACACACAGCTCTAACTCTAATTAATGGAGATCAACAAATCCGAACTGACCGAAACAAGACGAACGGAGATTCTTACTTCAAGCACACGCCCGGCGGGACTCAACTCTGCTCTACTCTGAAAAATTACCTGAATTTATTTAAAATTTATCTGGAAATCCGGAAATGCTTTAAACCACCGGTGATAAACATTGGCGACTCTAAGTCTGAAATTTCATTTATCTTTTTTTTTATCTTAATAAAGCTTCCGCCGGAAAATTCTTAATGTGTGGTCAAGATACAGTAAAGGACAGCCTTTGACCGGGTCATTCGAAAACCAACCTCCTGAACTTATCTCTTTATCACATTAAATCTCTGAGTCAAGGGTCAAATATTTAGCGGGAGAGAGGTAGGATTTAAAACAGTAATCGGATACTCTTGTCTCTTCCACAATTTTCCTCATAAAAGAAAAAGCGTTTATTTATTTATTTTTCCTCTTCTTTTTCACTTTTGTTAAATATGTTTTTAACTATATTCTATTCTTAACCATTTTCTATTTTAATCTATTACAATAAAATGCCTAGTTATCGTGTCACATTACCTCCCCCAACGGATCTTGTCATTTATGTCAATAAATTACAATAAACAAAAAAAAAAAAAAATGACACGATTCTTCTTCATGTCGGTACGCCATCACCCACCAAAAATTATTTTTATCCCCCAGGGATATTCTCCTCCTCTCCACAACCATCAATTATGAAATTTCTTATTAATCCATACCATTTTTTTGTATTTCCTTAACACATTTTTCTTTTTATTTCAACAACCAATTCCTCAATTTTTGTCTTCGTAGCCAGTGGCATCAATGAATCCACGCAGTTGGTTTATCGCTACGTATGAGGGTCAATTCTTTGTTAACGAACACCTTTTTCAATTTAGTGTTTTGCTTTCCGCTGTACTTGTTCCCTTCTATTGCTGAAAGAGACTCCACTCTTCGTTAATTCATCTCCTGTTACCATTTTCCGGCCACAAGTCTCTGGGCCTTTCCTGCATCACCCCCCCACCCCAATGAAACCTTGACATGATGGAAGTTTGCTGAGGACGTCCCCTCCCAATGGGGTTAATGGCGCCTGACAAAATGACTGAAGCATAGTTTACGCAATAAATTCAAGAGAGGGGTGTTTCCACCCTCTCTCTCAAAGAAGGAAAGACATTTAAAAAAAATTAATTCACACAAGGTGACAAAATAGTCATAACTCTGAGCAAGTCTATAAATATAGGAGCGATGTAACTGCTCCTCATTATCAGTTTCATTTTTTTAACTATTTAAAGTTCTCCAAACATAGTCCATTTTCCCTTCTTTCTCTTTTTTTTTAAACAAAACAACAAAAAAAAGTAAATAAATGTTTCTTTCTGTTTTTCTCAAAAATATTTTTTTCATCGGCATCATCCTTTTTTTCTTCTTTCAAACAAAACAACAAAAGAATTAAATGTTTCTAAAATGTTTCTGTTTTTCTCAAAAAAAAATTTTTTTTTTTCACCATCTTCCTTTTTTTTTTTTCAAAACATATTTTTGTCGTTGTTGTACACATTCACTTAGTTTTTCTCTCTCTCATTTTTTTTAACGTAATAACACACACTATTCTTTTACCCCCTTTTTTTTCAAACAGTCCTTTTTCATTCTTCTCTTTTTTTTCACACCGTTTGCGTTGATCTCTCTTTTTCTTTAACTTTCCTTTCAAATTCATACCTTTTTATCGCAAAATAGTCACACATTTTCTTTCAATTCATTTTTTTTGCACACACAGTTGTTTCTTGCTCTCTCTCTTCCTCTTATTTTTTTCATTTTTTTTCTTTTTTTTGTATACATCTTTTTCTCATTTTTTTTTCAAAACATTTTTGTCGTTGTGGGAAACTCTCACTTTTTCACAAATAATGTTTTTTTAAGTAAGAACACATACTATTCTTTTACCCACTTTTTTTCAAACAGTCCTTTTTTTCATTCTCTTTTTTTCGCACCGTTTGCGTTGTTTCTATCTCTCTTTTTCTTTTACTTTCTTTTCAAAATTCATACTTTTATCTCAAAATACTCACACATTTTTTAATCAATTCATTTTCTTTCTTTTTTTTGCACACACAGTTGTTTCTTGCTCTCTCTCTTCCTCTTATTTTTTATTTTTTTTCGTACACATCTTTTTCTCATTATCAGTCTCTTTTTCAACCAAACATATTCCATTTTCCTTTCTTTTTTTTCTTTTCAACAAAACAACAAAAAATAGTCAATAAATGTTTCTAAAACGCTTCTTTCTGTTTTTCCCAAAAATATTTTTTTCATCATCATCATCTTATTTTTTCAAACAAAACAAGTAAATAAATGTTTCAAAGATGTTTCTTTTTGTTTTTCTCAAAAATATTTTTTTTACATCATCATCATATTTTTCTTTTTCAAAACATGTTTTTGTCGTTGTTGCACACACTAATTGAGTTTTTCTCTCTCATTTTTTTTCACGAATAGTGCTTTTTTTCTTCTTTTTTTTAACGCACACTATTCTTTTACCCCTTTTTTTTCAAGCAGTCCTTTTTCATTCTTCTCTTTTTTTTCGCACCGTTTGCGTTGTTCTTATCACTCTTTTTCTTTAATTTTCTTTTCAAAATTCATATTTTTTATCTCAAAATAGTCACACATTTTTTTTTCCAATTCATTTTTTTTTGTACGCGCACAGTTGTTTCTTGCTCTCTCCCTTCCTATTATTTTTTCCATTTTTTTTGCGTACACACCTTTTTCTCATTATCATATTCCATCTTCCTTTCTTTCTTTTTTTTAACCAAAACAACAAAAAAAGTAAATAAATGTTCCTAAAATGTTTCTTTCTGTTTTTCTCAAAAATATTTCTTCATCATCATCACTTTTTCTTTTCAATCAGTCCTTTTTCATTCTTCTCCTTTTTTTGTTTTTAAGTGCCCATTCAGGCCGTTTAAGGCTCCGACATTTTCTACAAATTTCCGGCACAGACTCAGTTAGTGATTTTAAACAGATCTAATAGAAGTCCAACATCTTTGTAGGAGAGTTTCAAGTTCAATTTTTGTTGTTGGAGCAGCTTCTCGCACAGGATGAACCATAGATTTTCGATGGGATTGAGTGGATTACCAGGCCAGTTTTGCAGAACTCTGAAGTTATTTTCCTCGAACATTGTCACAGTTTTTGCTTTATGGCAAGGTGCATCATCATGTTGAAACACCGAATCTGGATCAGGGTAATGTTCTATCAAAAATGTGGTAGTCTGTTTTTGTTAGTGTCCATATACCATTTCTTGTTCATTGACGTATCTTTGGGTACAATCACTAATTCTCCGAAGCCATGAAAGGAGAAGCACCCCCAAATACGAACGAGGTTCAGATGCCTGATTGTGGTTACCACACAATCAAGGTGGAATCTTTCGCCGACTCGTCTTCTGGCACGAATTGATCCATTGTTAGCGAAGCAGCTAAAAGATGATTCATAAGAGAAAATCACCTTTTTCCAGTCTTCTACAGTCCAACTTTTATGAATTCGACAGAAATTTAGTCGATCTTTTATATTTCTTCGTGTCAAAAATGACTTTCTTGCTGGCCTTTTTGACATCAATCTTTTTATCAACAAACGCCGCCGTATTGTGCGATCTGAAGCTTTCACGCCAACATTGAACCATTCCTTCAGTAACTGCTGACTACTGGTCTGTCGATCAGACAAAACAAAGTCGCACCAGTCGTCAATCATCTCGCTCTGTAGACATTTTGGACGACAACTTCGAACCCCAACTTCGATTTTTCCAGTTTTCTTTCACTTCTGGACTACACTTGTGACCGTTGATGCATGAAACTGCTCCTGTTTGGAAATCTGGTGAGAGCTAAGACCATCTTTGTGTAAAGCAACGATTGCAGATCGTTTGAATTAGAAACAATGACCTTTTCCCATTAAAAAAAAAGAATTACTGTCTAATTACTTCTCTCCGCTTTGATTTTCACTTCACTCTGTCTGCCGAATATGTAGTTCAAAAAGAAAATACGGTTCAACTTCTACACTCTTCTTTTTTCTTCTTTCCAGAAAAAAATATTCCTTCACATTTCATATAGTCGAGCCCATGCAAATCACTTAACATTTGCATAAGCGAATGAAACACATACTATTTATTGATTATTCATGGTTTCACTCACTTTCGGTATTCAAAAGATATCTGAAACTAATTTTACATAGTGTTGCAAAGCTTTTGGCCAGAGCTATATATATATATATATATATATATATATGCGTGCGTGTGTCTGTATATGTGTTTCTATCTATCTATCTATCTATCTATCTATCTATCTATCTATACTTTCGGATGAATATGTACGCTCTCACACCCCAATTGAACACTGTGGAGGAATGGTAGACTTTAAAAAACAATAGCTACTCACGCATCTACGCATCGTTCAATCAGAAATGAATTTGAACACTCTCGTCTACTGGCGTGTCCTTAGATTGCATATAACATGCTAAAGTCTGCTTGCCTCTAACGAGCCTCCATAGCTCAGAGGTAGAATCACCGACTCACGCCGATTAGGTCGGTTTCAATCCTGGGTAAAATGCAATCGGGTCTCTAACCGTAATGATAAGCTGTGATACAGTCTGCGGACGAATGCATATATGCATGTATATTATAACGTTTGTGTAAAATTAACTTACATTCGAAAGATATTGAAACGAATTATCTATTTTATCGTGTCACAAAAGTTATTATATATATATATATATATATATATATATATATATATAGTGCGACTCAGAAGTGTTTGCAAATACTGGTATTTTGCATTTTTACTGATAAAATATGCTTTTATGAAAAGTTAAATATTTTAATTCATTACTGTTTACCCAATACCCAATCATTAAATCTTAAAATAAATTACAATAATTAGCTTTGTTCGTGATTTTTTTTTAATTAAAGAAATAAAACCGACTCAAAAGTTTTTGCAAACTTTAATTTCAATGCAAAAAATGATTACAATCAAATCAATTGTACAAAATTATGGAAAGACGTATTATGTATTAAAAATCAATTAAAATTGGTATGGTTTTATTTAGATATCAATGTATGAACACACATGCATCACATTATTTTTTAATTTTTCAACCATCATTTTTAAGAAGTTTATCGACTGATGCAGTGAGTTTCCTAACTTTTCTGGCTGTAATTTTAAAACAAACACCCAAAATGCAAATCCACAGGGGATCCATGTTAGAAAATTGACGTCCATTCTCATAAATTCGGCGCTTTAGCATGGCCGGAGGATTTTCGATAGATTTTAAATCGGGACTCTGTGGTGGCCATAACATAATATTGTCTACTGTAAAACCTTAATTTACCAACCACTCATTGGTGAAGCGCGTCACATGACTGAGGGCATTATCTTGCTGATAAACAACATTACTACGGAACTTATCATTTTCTGAATTCATTTAGAGTATGAAATTGTTCTTTAGAAATTGGCAATAATTAGCTGAATTCAGTTTGAGTCTTTCTGGTACAAGAAGTGGTTCAATTAATGTCGAGCGCTAGATGGGCGTTGTGGTGCAGTGGATATCGACTCGAAACGAGAGATCGGGAGCCAAGTTCGAATTCCAGTTGCATTCCTTGCATTCACTTACGTGCAAATACCCTTGGAAAAGGTATTAATCCGTCTCTTTCCTCCAGTTATGGGTTAAATGAATAGAACAGATTGGGTTCTATAGCCTTGGATGGCAACCAGTCTACCGCAGAATGTAATGGCAATTTACTGCGGGATAATCTTCTGCCCAGTCAGTCATGCCTCTTTCGAGACATGATCGTCCAAAGCGTCTATTACGTATGGTACTTAACTGACTGAATGTCGAGCCACAAATCTCCGCCCAGTACATCACACCACCGCCGCCTTGCTGGGTTTAAATCACAAGCGAGGACATCCGACATGAATGAGCCAATCTCTTTTCCAGCCATCGCGGCTGTCTAATGTAGCTCGACCTTTCCACTCTTTGGAAATCAATTCTTAAGTATTTGTTTACCCATTCGAACATTTTCAGGCTATTCATTTGGCTCAACGGAGGGCATGAAATTGAAGAATCCCGTTTTGTTATCCTACGTGCGATTTCATGTTGCTTTTGATACTTCTTCAACGCCATCATGCTTTAAAATCTCTTTGCTGATGCTGTGAGAGTTCTGTTTGAGTGCTCTTTTAATTTTTTTTTTTAACTGAACGGGGACGACCACCGTTGGGCTTCTTGTGTTCCACTTTGCCCTCATTGACATATTGCTTCACTGTGCGATCATTTTGTTTAATCATTTTTGTTATTTCCAGTGTGGTTTTATCATTTGAGAGTAATTTTGTTATTTTGGATTTTTCATCAGCATTTAGCATCTTTCCACGAGCCATCATTTCAAAATTTATGATTTCTAAAAACACTTTTGATTCATCTGAAATATATAGAAATAATGAAATAAATAATAATGTGGAGATTTTCGTTAGTTAAACTTTTATGTCACATTGAACATGTCATTTTAAATTAGGTATATTTATTCTAATGTTTACACAAGCCATTACAATAGTTTAGATTTGTATATTTTAAAAATGTTATAGGTGGCAACTCTTTTTAGTCGCACTGTATATCTACTGCTAAGAAGGTTGGGTCACTATGTCGATCCATGATGTTCTTTCCACCTGAATCCATCCTGCATATATACAAGTCAACCATCCGTCCGTGCATGAAGTACTGCTGCCATTTATGGTCAGGTGCCCCTGCCGTTCTCCCCAGTGTTCTTGACAGGTTCCAAAGGAGAGTCTGTAATGTGATAGGTACTGATCTGGCGACTCGACTGCAGCCACTTTCCCATCGTCGAAAGGTGGTCTCCCTTTGTCTGTTCTATAAATACTTTCATGGCTTCTGCTCAGACGAACTTAAGTCACTGATGCCTCCTCAACAGGTGTTTACTCGTGCAACCAGACTGGCATCTGGGTCCCACCCATTCACAGTCAGGTTAGCCAAATGCAGACGACAATTCTACTCCTGCAGCTTCTTCTCTCGCACTTCCCGCCTGTGGAACTCGCTCCCGTATTCTTGCTTTCCTGACGGCTACAACCGCCAGAGATTTAAATGTAAAGTCAATACTCATCTACTAACCACTGGACTCTAGCTCTCTCCCCACCCCTGTATAACCCTCTCTTTCTCTCCACCTATGTATCTGTCATCGCACCTGCTTTCTCAGCTTTCTATTGTTCCTTTCTAACTAGTTTGTACTCCTCACTCTTTTCTAATTAATCTTTTTACATTTATGTAGCCCCCCTGCACATCAGTGGCGTTTCCGCCTTGCTCGGGGTGAAATGATTAATATATATATATATATATATATATATATATATATATATATATATAACGTTTCTGTAATCTAAAGTTAACTCACATTCGAAAGTTATCAAAACTTATCAAATACTACATGATATGTATTATACTATTGTCAAGATAAAGAAATCTCTACAAAACAATTTGAACAAGATTGAATAGAAAAACTGAAGTTTTGCATTGACGGCCCTAAAAACGCGATATTATTTTTATTCAGATGAAGTGTTTAGTTTTTATTAATTCAGACGGTCTCTTTCCATTTGATGATCAAAGAAAATATTTTACATCAATATTAATCTTCTGTTCTTTGTGCTCATATTGGTTCAGACAGACTTTGTTATTAATACACTTAATATTGTTTATCCTTGGAAACAAAGAGAAGAGCACTTAACTTTGATAGTGTATCTAATCTTCTATATAGTATGAATTCTGGACGCGTTTCGAATATCTGAATAAAGCAGGAACTAGAATTAAAATATCTGGGTAAGATAATAACGGCGAGTGTAATAGTAATTCTGACAGGACATCATAGCAAAATGAAAGTAAAGATATACTATCACTGTCATTCAGGCAAGAATCACTCTTAATTGCTTGTTTGTTTACGTTGATTAATCTGGTATTGACGAATTAACTTAATATGTGATTCGATTTTGAAAATATAATTCATCTCGGACTTAACCTGAGATAAAATATATTTTCGAAACAGATATCAAAACAAGAATCGAGGCTTAATCAGTTACTAGATTTTCTAAAACTATTCCACAAACCTAACTGTTGAAAACTACTACGCCAAAACTATCAAATTGCATGCAGTAATACAACACATGTGAAAAAACAAGACGAAAACAAAACAACACTAGAATTCCCCGGAAAAGTAAGTTCCACTTTACTGTTTATTTATTATCTCTCTGATAAAAGACATAGGCGTGTCAAATCTTTCTTTTCGTGCTTAAGTTTAGTCAAAAGGACTACTAATTATAAAATAAATATAATTAGTCTTATTGACAATATTTTTATCATTCTGTCGTCTTTTATTCCTCGAATTTTATTAGCCATCCTATTAAATTTATATATTATATTAAGCATTCATGGACCACATCTCGTTACACACACACACACACACACACACATATATATATATATATATATACATATACGGATATCAATGAATATACATATGAATATGAACGCAAGTACACGCATTAATATATTTCTTGTTTTTAATAAAACAGTACTCGATGTGATATATATAAAGTATATATTAATAGATATACATATTATCCTACGTCTATAGCACAATTCAGAGTTTTATGCACTATGCTTTCATCAGGTGCATAATATGAACTGACCATTGCAGGATTTAGATTTTTGGTTCTCTCTTTGCTCAAGTTATTTATTTAAACTTATTTATAAATGGAACTTTGTGTGTGTGTGTGTGTGTGTGTGTGTGTGTGTGTGTGTGTGTGTGTGTGTCTCCATTAGCTATAGACTCCAAAACGGCTGAACAGATTTTCTTGAAAATTTACACAGTTGTACTATAAGTGTCTGTGAGTGTTTTTAGCTAGGTTTTGTGTCGAGGTACCCCCGATAAATATAAAAAATCGATAATTTAAAAAAAATCGGGTTATAGAAGGAGTGGTCCGATTTTAATCAAATTTGATACACTCATAGACAAAGACATAAGAAACGATATTCAGAAGTTTCAAGGTTGCAGTTCTTACAATAGTGTAGAAAATCGATAATATATATATATATATATATATATATAAGGCAAGATGTTTGTGTCTGTTTATCTGTCTGTATGTCCTTTATACAAATCCACAATTTTTATCCGATTCTCACCAAACTTCACACAAATATTCTTTAGGCTGAGTCTAAGCTCTAGGACCATGGATTAGTTTTAAAGCTTTCATTACACCCGAGCAACGCTGGGCTATACTGCTAGTATGTTATAACACTGGGAGGCTGATTTTAATTTTTAATTGTACAAATTTATTTGATTTGGAGTAAAACTCAAACGTGAAATCCAAAAGTAAAATCTTAAAAGTTAAATAAATATTAGTAAGTAGGATATTTTTAGGGCAGAAGTTATATGTTTTGTGTCACTGCGTCAAGGGGAAATATTTGTAGTTTATATTTTCGGTGAAAATGAAAGGCATTCATGGAAAAGAAACATGCATAGAGGAATCTGAGTTTGTCCGCATCGAAGTATTTGAGCAGACATTTATTTCTATGGTTGCATGTGGTCCTCAATTTACTTCTTTTGTTTAGTAAATTAGGGTTATTTAGGTATTTTAAGATAACAAGTTGTTTTCTAGAAGGCATAAATTACATCTATTTCCAATTCCATTGTAAGATTTGGTCCTTGCGTTGGTATCTAAGGCAATAATTCGGTTTTTGTTGTTATTTTTTTAATTGCTAGAAATATTTTGAGAGCGAAGTGCTTTTTCTGTGTTTGTTCTTGGCCTTACCAATACGCCTTCAGATCTTAGTGTCGTACTGTCCGTCTTCTGTTAGAACAATTCCTAGGTATTCAAATTTACGTATCTGCTTGATTTTAGCATTTTGGACTCTTCGTTTTATTGATGACCATGCATTCAGTTTTCTTGTAGTACATATATAGCCCTTTGCGTTTTCTTTCTGCTTTCTTTAGCTACCTTCGGTTCACCAGAAATAAATGTTAGGAAACGGATACATTTGAATATTTAGAAGATATTTTATTGTTACCTATTTTCTAATATATGTATACAGAGTATACAAAATAAATAATAAAAACATATTTTCTTTAAAGAAAAAAGGCTTATTCTGATTTTTATCAGTTCGAATTTAAAATATCTACGTAAATTCTTAAAAAAAATATATGTTCTACCCAAATATTCTAGAATTTTACCTATCCAATTAACTTTCTTTTTAAATCTTGTTTTACAATCTTTTATGGTATCATTAAACGCCATATGTATTTTCATAATAACAGAATATCTTATTAAAGTCGCGCGAACAAGGTGTACTCCTAATAAATCACATGAAACCGTGTTAATTATTTTTAAATTTTAAAGTAGATGACAATTCTACTCCTGCAGTTTCTTTTCTCGAACTCCCCGCCAGTGGAACTTGCTTCCATATTCCTGACGGCTACAACTTCCAGGAATTTAAATGCAATGTCAATACTCATCTCTTAAGCACTTGACTCTAGTTTTTTCTATACCACCCTGCATATATTTTCCTTTCTCTCTACCTTTGCAACAGTCTTCACACCTGTATTCCCATCCTTCTCTTGCTCCTTTCTAACTGGTTCGTTTTTCTCTTTACTATTCTCCTATCTAATCTTTTTACTCTTATGTACCTCCCTGCACATCAGTGGCATTACCGCCTTGCTCGGAGTGATACGATTAAAAAAAAATTCCTCTTATTCTGACTACTTTTATTTTTATGTATATGCATGTTTATGACTCTTCACAACATCGTGTATTTTGCAACATTTGCATATCATTCCAACTTTCTAACATCTATTTAGACAACCCTGTAAGGCAAGTTATTCGAATTTTTATCTCTATCTATTCTGACTTTAAAATGCTCTGCGTGAGGTTAATCCATCAAGCCTTCTATCCTCACTACGTCTTCTAAATGTGAGTATAACTTCTTTTTGTTTCCAAATTCCTTAAAATTTCCTCGTTGCTTACATGTTTTTTCAATGGTATTCTCAGCAATCAATCTTCTTTTTGATTAAAGTCTTCTTTTTGTCCATGATGGAATTGTCCAGCGTCCACTAATATGTAGGGTTGATATAACATAGCAATTTAGTACATTTTTTTATTCAAGTTTCGCAGTTCTTCTTTTTAGATATTTTCTTTTTTTTTTAATCATATCACCCCGAGCAAGGCGGTAACGCCACTGATGTGCAGGGGGCTACATAAGAGTGAAAAGATTGGAAAAGAGAAAGCCGGAAACCACATCCTAGACAGGGAACAAGGGATGAGCCTCTTCACCTGTTCAATAGACGTGGGTGGAGTATGCACCGGGCGACAGTTTAGTCTATCTACACGCTTGGCGGATCGTATCTCGAAATAGACATGACTGACTGGGTAAAAGATTATCCCGCAGTAGGTTGCCATTACCTTCTGCGGTAGACAGGCTGCTAGCCAAGGCTATACAACCCCATATGTCCTGTTATTTAATCCATAACTGGAAGGAAGAGACGGATAAATGCCTTCTCAATGATATTTGCACGTAAGCGAATGCAAGAAATTCAACGTAAATTCGAACTCGGCTCCCCGATTTCTCGTTCTGAGTTGATATCCACTACACCACAACGCACACCCAACATTTCATATGTTATTTATCTAATTTATACCAGTTCTTGTCACAAAAATCTAACTAACATTTGCTTTTCATATTTTTTTGTTTTTATAAAAAATGTCAGGCTGTTATTCTTCCGTCTTATATCTGTTTCTTATCGCAACATTGAAACCATCATTCATTCACCGTGTCTCTTCTATTTGTCTTCGAATTCTCAGGCCATTCATCTAATATGCTAACTGTTGCTATTCACCCACTATTTTAGACACAGTTTTTCTCTTCTTATTCCTGATGATTTTTACCGCAGCATTTATTTTTATATTTTAATTCTGCGATTTTTATCAAAACGCTCAGAATATCATTCTTACATCTTTTGTTTTTAATAATAAAACTCAAATCATTGCTTCATCGCAATTCTGTTTTTTATTCCCTTTCTCAAACCTTCACACATTGTTTTTCTGTTGCTTTTATCTTCTCTGAACTTTATATTATCGCGACATCAGATTGCCTTATTTCTTTTAGTGTTTATTGCAATTCCCCGTCTATCATAATTTCGTCCCGTTTCTCTTTGTTTTTTTATGATCTTAAACCATCATTTTATTTTATCTTGTTTCGGTTTTCTTTCTATCATAACTTTTTTAGAATGTCGTTGACTCGTTTTAGTCTTGTTGCTTTGTATAATAAATCTCAGATATTCATTCTTTCATCTTATTTCTGTGTTTCTTCTTCCAATACTCAAGCTGTCATTTTTAATTCTTATTTTTTTTCAATTTATCGAAATAATCTGACCTATATTCTATCTTTTTCTTTGCTGTTACATTGCTATTTTCTGACCGATAATCCTTTATCTTATTTATGTGTCTTTTCATCAGAATTCCCAGAGTTTCTATTCTCTATCATATCAGTTTATTTTATTCCAGCGCAAAAGTAGAGTGCTGGAGGTTTCAGGCTCAATCCGCAGCCAGGTCATAACAAAGACGTTAAGAAAGGGTACTCGATTCCTCTCTGTTGAGCATTCAGCAACAAAGAAAAAGATTTATGGTAAGTGGAAAGAATCCAATGATAGGAGTCGTTTCTTTCTCGAAGGTCGATCAACATACTTGTTCTAATTCACAGACCTTGATTTTGTTGTCTTATTTCTGTTATTTTTTTTAATCTTTGAGAATATAAATTTTCCGTGTTTTTCTCTTGCTTTCTTTCGCAAACCTTAGAATTTTTACACTTTTACCCGGCACTAAAGGCCTCCCCAAAAGGAGAAGTGCTGAAAGGAGCATGACGAATTTTTCCATGATATTGTCGTTCAACTCAACTTAAACATTGAGTCACATTCATTAGAGACATGCGCACACTAAAAAGCGTCTTAGAATATCATTATTTCGTCTTATTTTTGTTGCTTTTTATACACACAGGATATAGTTTGCTTCGTGTTTTTTCAGGTGCTTTATATATATATATATATATATATATATATATATATATATATATATATATATATATATATCACACATCACATGACACTTAATTCACTTTTTTATGTCTATTCTTGTCGCAAACCTTAAACCTTTATTATTTCACTTTCATTTACTTTGAACTTTTGTTGCTTCTTATTGCAACTCTCAAAACAAAATTTGTAAACTTATTCCAAATGTTTCTTATTTTCGTTTTGCCATAAATCACACATCTTCCCTCATGTTTTTCGTCTTATTTCTATTGCTTTTGGGTCGTTACGCTTAGACTATAGTTCTTTTGCCTTATTGCTCTTGCTGTAAGGATGAGTTCAAGGTGTGAATTGCAAATAGAAGATACAAAATAAAACAAGTGCGGAAATTTAAGTATCTGGGAATTGTTTTACCACAGGGCGGAATGTGCGTGCGCTGAAATCCGAGGGTTTGTTACGATAATGAAAGATGTATTCTAAAAGTTAAGCAAGGTACAAAAAAGAAAAAAAAAAAGAAAAAAAGAAAAACTTCGATGAAAACAAAGAAAAGAGTTCTAGACTCTTACGCTATATCTGACCTCATGTATGGCAGTGAGTGCTGGACAATCTACACAAAGATGAAGAAGAAGCTTGAAACAACATAAACTTGGTTCAACAGAAGGATGCTGGATATACCAAGAACCGAATATGTGGGCAACGATAATAATATAATTAATATCATGAATATTTCAATTTTCTACGACCCTATAATGAGGTAAAATGCCTTCGACAATCTGTTACTCACAGGACAGATTGAAGGCAAGAGAAACAGATGAAAACGAGGTGTAACCGTTCTGAGGAATCACTCACATAACACATAATTTCGTCCAAGCTATATATAAGTAGACGTTCTGCTTTGTAGAAGCAGAATAGGAGTAAGATATAGATAGGTAGCAAAGAGTGAAGGCTAGATCTATTCCAGCAGATAACTTTACAGCCAGACTAAACAGCCGTGCTAATAATCGCTCATTGGTATATGTTTGTACTACTGTTTTTGTAATGTATTTGTTTAACACTATTTCGTCTTTGTGTCTTTATTTCCGGCCCCAACAGGAAAACAACAACTTGGTGATGAGGTCAAAACACTAACATAGTTTGTGAACTTGAGAAAATGAATGGCAGATCAGAGTTGAGTATAAATAACAAAAAAAACAGGTTTTATTAAATGCTACTAGAGATAGGAAATTGTGGAGAGCAATGATCGCTTACGTCCTGAGGAGTACATAAAAAAGAAATATAAAATACATTTTATGGTAAAATGCAATTAAGAAGGTCGAGAACAAGATCAGAATAATCAGTTTACAACGGGAAATAATACAGTATTATTGGTTTGACGTCTCGGCTTCGGCCACTCTCACACTGTCGTAAAGTTGTTGGCATGTATTTTCGCTGTAATTGTTCGGATGAGTTTTTCGCTATGGGACCGAAAATTTACGAATTTAAGCGCAGTACTGGACTGGCGACGAGCTCTTGTCAATTTACAATGGAGCTGGCGAGATGTAACCCTGAGTTCTATGCTAACAATATCTTTTCTAGCAGTTCTAGATTGTAGAACTCTCTTCCGGCTCCATGTTTTTCAGTCAGCTTTAATTTCCAAAAATTTAAATGCAATTATTGATTGCTCTTCTATTGCTCTTGTTTCTTAATTATGTTTCTTTTCTTTCTCATTCTTTCACACTGAGTAACCTCTTGTGTCTTATACTCTTTACCGTCTTGCTTAGGGTGAATACTCACTACACCTCAACCCATCAAATCAGGAAATACGGCCGATCTGAAACTTTAACGGTTACAACCCATTACTTTACTATGTGCTGTGTCCCTTCAGATTATGGCTCTTCACAATTTCCTCCCCGCTGTAGCAATTAGTTAAGTCGATTTTTTCATACCTCCTAATCCCAGTTCCGCCAACAATTTACATAGTTTACCTTAGTATCTCCAATTTGTAATTTTCATATTAGGATGTTTCATTTGCAGGTAACTATACATTAATTCTTCTTACAATTGATATTTACGCAAAAACTCCTTTTTGTTACGTTGAAACAGTTGCAAACAACGACCTGAATCGTCGATGCGTTGTTGTTTTTGATCGACTGTGATCAAATGTGGCACCCACTTTTAACTCAGATTTCTTATTGACAAATGTTCATGCAAAATGGTGACTACACTGCCTTCTGATATGTTTAACTCCTCTACTATTCCATGCAATTTCAATTTACTATCAGTCAAAAGGAGTTTGTGAATTATTTTGGTGTTTTCCAGGACAACTGCCGATTTTGGGCGAACTGAGTGTTCAGCATCATTTGTGTCTGTACGACCGCGTTTAAAGTCAGCATACAACTTCTCAAATGTTGTTTCCGACGGAGCTGAGTCCGAATAAAACTTATCAAGCCATTGTTTTCCTTGAAAAGTATTTTCCCATCAGAAAGCAATGCTTTATCAACACACGAAATTCAGATTTTTCCATTGTTTTGAAAATTTGCAATAGTAGTTTCTCTTAAATAACTGTAATCTCAAAAATAATAATCTGATTGGGCACAAATTTTTTCACGTACCATTTGAAAGTTAGTAATTCATAAAAATCATATGGATTTTTTTATTACTGATGCCATCTATAGTTCAAGCCAGAGATTTTTTAGTCTTTGTTTTGCGTATTACTACAGTATAATTGCCATATTTGAGTTTGAGTTCTGTTTAACGGCATATCAATCACTGTAGGCTATTTAAAGCCAAAAAGGTGGTATTTTAAGTTATTTTTTGAAATGTTCGATGATAGTGAGAAGGTTCATTTAGTTAGATTTAAATGAAAAATGTTTGTTTTTATTTTTTTATTTTTAGAAAACTGAAAATGTCTTCTAATTTTGTATTCAAAAATGTGTTATGGTTATAATTCTTCAGAAATGTATTGTTGCTAATATTTTTTCTTCAAATATATATGTTTTTCTATAAAAGTCTATTTTTATGTATATATTTCTATAAAAGCGTATTTTTATACTTTCATAGTGTTTTCACCCCAGTTTGGGGGTTAACTATTTGCTCATAGCTGGGACCCTAACAGGTTCTACCACTCCGGGTGATGGTGGACCTGAGAACAACAGCAATTAAGAGGTGGTTTCATGCTCCTCACAACCTCCGAATCAGAGGCCTTGCTGCCGGATGCAGTTTACCGTCATGCCCAGGACCGAATAGCCATATTTGCAGCAGCAAATGACGCATTATAATTTACGTCTATTTCTGTTTATCTAAACAGCTCCAAATAAGGAATTTTAAACATCTGACAAGCTCAGTCGTATATAACAATTTACAGTACATCTACGGGCATGTATATTTTTATATAACACACTCATATATAGAGAGAAACACAAGCGTATATATCAGTCATATGATGTGAATACTAATGCTTACTACAGTCGTTGCAGACATCTGCAAGAAGTACCATCAGAAAGACTAAGACCTTGGTAAGTAACTCAGGTCGTCCCTCTTTGCCGGCTCGTCAAACTGTAATTGAGAGTCTCAGCATTGAGTACTGTGTACGCTACTTTAAAACATAACTGACACAGGTCCGTTATTGAGAGATAGATATATATATAGACAGTGTGTGTCAGTAAGAGATAAAGAAAGAGATAGAGGGGGAGTGCTTGTGAGAGAGAGATAAAGTTTTAAATCAAGTGCATGTTACTGAGAGAGAGAGAGAGAGAGAGAGAGTAAGAGAAAGTGAGAAGGAATGTAAGTGAGAGAGAAAGAGAGATAGATAGAGAGAGAGAGAGTTAAAAACCGAATGTGTGTTAGTGGGAGAGAGCAATAGAGGGAATTTGTGTGTGTGTGTGTGTGTGTGTGTGTGTGTGTGTGTGTGTGTGTGTAAAGGAGAGTAAGTGCAAGAGAGAGAGAAGTTATTTTCTAAGTGCAGCTTAGATGTAGTACAAGGCTGAAAGTATGGGGCACCCAGTGAGAATCGAACTCACTACTCAGTTGTAATGATTCTAGCGAGATAAGATTGCTAACCATTACGCCAAGTCGAGGTAACTCAAAGAGAGAGATAGAGAGAGAGAGGGAGAGAGGGAGAGAGAGAATAGAATAAAACATAATCGACTATATGTAAATTGGTTCGTGCGGTGATGCAGCTAAGTAAATAGATAAATAGAGGCTTTCATGTCTTTATTATTTACGAAAACGCATCAATAAATCTCCTCCTGCCTATTAGCAATGATTTTGAAAACATGCTAAACGTCTTTATAATTGGCCTGCTAAAAGTACGATAGAACGATCGATACGCTGATGAAATAAGACGCAAGAATCGATCGTCGATAGCTAAGCAAGTGTTTTGCGTAACAGCGAAATCGTGACGGATAAATGAAGCCGTCGGAATTAAAATGTAGCTAACAATTACCGATAGCGATATATAGATTTCCTTGTCCTTTCTTTCGCAACTGATCATTTATCAATATTTGATTGAATATCGATTACGTAAAGAAAGGATTGAATATTCTTTTGGATACCAGTCGACGATCGATGACGGTGGCTGCTTTTTAGAATATATAACCGAATATTATAGGTTAAATATTTTACGTAAGTAAAGCTTATGAAATATATTGTAAACTCTTTGTATTACATCTACACATCATTTCAAAGTATTATGCGTCTTGTCGTGGGTGGACAGGTAATAAAACAAAGTATGGTAATTGTGATCGGAGTTCAATTTTCGACTGAGTCAACTTCTTTTCACTTAGTAGTATTCTTCTACTGTATGATGTGACGCGCGCACACACACACACACACACACACACACACACACACACATACAAACAAAGGGAGAAAGAGAGAGAGAGAGGATGCAATGAACAAGTTGTTGCTCTCTGTCAATATATATATGCGAGCAAAATAACCCGGCGTTGCTCGGGTGTAATGAAAGCTTTAAAACTAATCCATGGTCCTGGAGCTCAGACTCTTTGGACGTTGGCACGAAAGACTAAAAAGCAATAGTTGTTTTCAGTTAAAGCGAAACCGTAGACTGAATGTAAAATGAATGGATGTAAGTCAAATTTTGATTTCCTGGTATCGATATCAAATAAGTTCTTTTCGTCGTAAACTGAATTTTGAAGGCTAAATAAGTCCTCTGATTAAATGGTATCATGGCTGAGACTAAGAACTACAATTATACCTACTTAGAGCCAAACTCGAAGCAAAGACTAAAAGAAAAGGGCTGAAAAAATACAGACATGCAGGCAGATAAACAGACACACACACAAATATCTTGCCTTTTATATATATATATTATCGATTTTCTGCACTATTGTAAGAACTGAAACCTTGAAATTTCTGAATATCGTTTCTTATGCCTTTGTCTATGAGTGTATCAAATTTGATTAAAATCGGACCACTCCTTCTATAATCTGATTTTTTCGATTATCGATTTTCGATATTTATCGGGGGTACGTTGACACAACATCTAGCTAAGAACCCTAGCAGGCGCTTATAGTACAACCGTGTAAATTTTCAAGAAAATTAGTTCAGCCGTTTCGGAGTCTATAGGTAACGGAAACACACACACACACACACACACACACACACACACACACACACACACAGAGACAATGTTCCATTTATAAATAAGTTCAGATTAGATATCTCACAAACCCAGAATTGGTTTCAAACTCTTTCTCCCATCCATTCTGTCTCTCTATCCATCTGTCTCTCTCTCTCACTTTTTTGCTTATTAAACCGGAATTGGTTTCTAACTCTCTTTTGCATACACACTGTTTCTCTTATTCTATCTTGCAGACACGTACATTTTCTCGCTCTCTCTCCCTCGCTAACACACACTTAGTCTGTAACTCTTTCTCACATACATCCCTCCCTCTCTGTTTATATATATGAATGGCCAGAGAAGTGTTTGAAAGCGCTTGGAGAAATAATAATTACGGAATTTTTTTACATTTCTTATCTCTAGCAAAAGAAAGCATGTTAGAATATTGGAAAATTTAAATAAAAAATGAAAATATCACAGATATCTCATTTTAACAGATACATTCATCAGTATCACGCAAAATACCTAGAAATACTAAAAAGTAAATTCATTAAATAAATTGACTCCAAACGACTACGGAATCTTTTGCAACTCTTTTGGACGGTCTTCTTGTTTATGTTGGTGAATGCTGCCTTAGTCCTTGCCTCCAGTTCATCTTTGGTGTTCCAAGAAGTTTTGTGGAACTTTCGCTCAACTGCACCCCACACATAAAAAAAAAAATATATGAAAAATATTAATATTCGTTATTCGTTTAATAGTATTCGGATGTGTGTTGTGGGGCAGTGAATATCGGCTCGGAACAATAAATCGGGGAGCCGAGTTCGAATTCTAGTTGAATTCCTTGCATTCACTTACGTGCAAATAACCTTGAGAAAGGTATTAATCCGTCTCTTCTTTCCAGTTATGGATTAAATAGCAGGATAGACTGGGTTCTATAGCATTAGCAACAATTCTACCGTAGAAAATAATTGCAACTTAGTGTAGGATAATTTTCTGCCCAGACAGTCATGTCTCTTTCGAGACATGATCGCCCAAGCGTGTATCAAGTGTGGCACTTAACTGACTGAATAATATTCACATTTAAAACGTTTTCTTAAATTATCAAAATAGTATATATTCAATAGAAAACCAAGTATTTCAACTATCCTTTAATTTCACATCTTAGTTTTGCAATGTTTTGGAGTAAAGAAAGTTGAAATCTCAGGACACATAATGAAGAACATGCATTTTAAAAATTTGATAATCACAGGACTGCCTGAAGGTAAGAAGTCAGAAGAAACAATGCATTACCTACACAGCGAGCTTGACTAAATATCTAACAAAAGAGGATTTAGTAGGGATAAAAAAAAATTATTAAGTGTTATAAACAACAAGGAATAGTGGATAATCATGATCGCCAAAATCATGAAAGAACACGGTACTGAATCTATTCTGCACATATACAAATCTACCATCCGCCCGTGTATTGAATATTGCTGGTCGGGTGCCCCTGCTGCTCTCCTTGGGCTTCTTGACAAAATACAAAGGAGGATCTGTAGCGTGGTTGATACTGACTTGGCAGACCGGCTCAGCCGCCCTCTCACCGGCGTGATGTGGCTTCCCTGTGCCTCTTCTACAAGTATTCTCATGGCTTCTGCTCCGATGAGCTTAGATCACTGGTGCCGCCTAAGTACGAATTTACACGAGATACTAGATTAGCAACTAGGTCCCACCCTTTTACAGTTAAACAAATAAGATGTAACCGTAAATTCTACTCCAACAGCTTCTTTTCTCGCGCTTCCCGCCTGTGGAACTCCCTTCCACAAGTCTGCTTTCCCGACAGTTACAATCTCCAGGTGTTTAAATGTCGGGTCAATAGACACCTCCTATCACACTAACTCCCAACTATTCTCAGAACACTCTCATCTGCCCAACCCTCATTCTCGGTATCCTTACCCGCCTATCACCCACCGTCTGACATTTCCTATATTTAATCATCCTTTCTCCACTCTACGTAGCCCCCTGCACAGTAGTGGCAGTGACATGCCTTGCTCGGGGTGAAACGCTTATAAAAAAAAAAAAAACTTTAAAAATATTTTTCTATGTCTTGTAAGCACACGAATATCTGTTAATTACTCTTCTTCTATTTGCTGTAACACTTGATGAATTCGACACTTATGACTTTTCCCAATTCAGAGCTCTTAAAATAGTTTGTTGTTGTGTTGTTGATCTTGAATTAGCCAAAGCAAGATTGCTTGTTATTACTTGACGAGGCTGGTTCAAACATGCGACGGATTGGTATATGATTAAAACCAGATATATGACCCCCAACGACACGGTGTAGATTTATATATATATATATATATATATATATATATATATATATATAGAATAAATACATGATTTACAAACAAGACAAAGCTGACGACACTCAACAGTTAGCTTGTATTATAAAATTAATTCAATAACAACATTTTTTGAGTCGGAATTTACTCAATTGTCTTTTAGCAGCACGTTTGTTTCAGTCCGACTGTATTATTCAAACAGCCATTCAAATCTCTTTCCAACCTCTCATCCCAAACACGCGGACCGAACTAACAAATTTCGTTTTGCACTCTGGTTTTGTTAAACACGCAGCCAGACTGGGGTGGTAAAGTTAAGTACGGGGTTTCTATTTACAGCTCGAAATGGAAACTATTGCATTTAACATTTCAATTTTCAGGGGAAGAGGAGGTAAACCCACTCTGATTGTTCTTAACAGCTGTCTTGGTAATCAGTACCTAGGGAATTCTAAAGGCCGTATTTTGACCTAGGGTCACACATCGTCAAAGCCCACTGACAAATATTTCAACTAATTTATTTAGCTTGCTTCTATCAACAAAAGAATTTTGCACTCAGTGATTTCTGTATCTGCATTTTCCACTTGCTAAAATATCGGTTACTTTATCCGAGAAAAATAATTGTATTCTCTGCACTCAGAAATTGCAGCCGCTTGTATGAGTTAGTTAAGTGCCATACGTTATATACGCCTAGGCGATGGTGTCTCAAAAAAGACATGAATGACTTAGTAGAAGATTTTTCCGTCGCAGTTTGTCATTAATTTCAGCTGTAGACTGGTTGCCAAGTAAATCTATAAAACCCAATAGGTTCTATTTAACCCATAGCTGGACGGAGAAGAGATGGATTGATAGCTTGTGTATTTACGCGTAAGTAAATGCAACTAATTTAACTGTAATTGGAACTCGGCTATCAAATTTCGCGTCCAGAGACGATATCCACTGCACCAGAACGCACATCCCGTATATTAAAGCAGAATAACTATTTTTTAAATAAATGCGAAACAAAAGTTTCATAAAATATTTAAAAGTAGAAAGACGGTTCTTTATGACAAACCCAACGCCTCAAAAGATATTGTTATATCCAAAAACCTTTTGATAGATACAACTGAAAAGAATTTATCTAAATTCAAAATAATATTTATCACAAATACATTTAAAATAAAGAAAACTCACGACAGAACAAAATTAGAGGCTAAAACTTGAAAGAGGAATTTTTATTCGATTACCGGTATTAATTATCACAAGAAATACACAGGAGAAACCTCAGTGAATTTAAATGCAAATTAATCGAAACAAAAGCTTTATGTTTTTTTTTGTTTTTTTTGTTTTTTTTCACCATACGGTCAGTTGTAGACCTACTTTTTTTCTCAGATTAGGTTCTTTGCAGTGGTGCGCAGCAATATGAATCTATTTTCGTGGTGTATGATGAAATTTGTTTGGCTTTGAAAAATAATTTTTATTACGCTCAGTGACTATTGTCTCGACTGTCGATTAGTTGTCCTACAGTCATTGTCTGCGATAGACGTTATTCCAAAGAAGTTTACGAAAATACTAACGCTGCACGGATACACTGGTGAGCTAAACAGTGAGATTACGTATATTGTTGGTGTCAGCCTTTTAACTGTCAGTCGTGTCATCATGCTGAAGAATCTATCTGTCCAAAATGTAAAGGAAAATACGGTCGGAAAAGAAAAACAACGCCAAGAGACGACGTATACGTGATCAGGGAAAGTGTGAAAGATATTAGAAAGATATTGCTTACTTTATTTCATTTAATTTGCACTCGGATGTATATGAACAAAAAAGGTATCTTTTATAAAAACAACACATTAAATAAATAGTTGCTTACCGTAACGAGGTTGACCACAATTTCGATTTAAAGAATGTTACACAATGTTCTGATGAAGTCCGGCAGAGCGAAACGCGTCATACTGTTTCACTTTGTCATACAGTTTTTCCAATCTCATTCTTGATTTATAAAAAATGTATATCTCATAAGTATAATACTTATAAGTATTATACAAATGTATGTCCTATAATAATATATATCAATTTAATCAAATATTAATATTTATGCCTCAATTTAATCAAATATTAATATTAATACCCACCAAATTGTTTTTTGAGTCTGTTCTCATATTCTTCAAATTAAAAGTTACTTTACTCTGATTGGTCTACACTGTGTATGCAACAATGCCTCACTGATTAGAGGGGTTTAGTTTGTTTTAACCTTTTAAAACTCTTCAACTTGAAATAAATCTCATCACTTGATGAGACACAATTAGTGTCGAAACAAAATAGCTACTTTTGTAGTGATATTATAACATATTTATGATATAATTTCTGAACACACACACAGACATACATATATATGTATAAATATATATATATATATAGATAGAGAGAGAGAGATAGTGTTGAGCTGTGATAATGTTTAGTGCCATGTTTAGAGACTTTTATTGATAAAATACATTTTGGTAAGTAATTTTTTTATCGTAAATTGCTTGGTATTGGGGTGGAGATAAAGCGTTGATAAGGACAAGGAATTTGTTACTTTAACTGAACAGGTTTTCTGAGGTCACCGTTATGATGTTCTCACAAGTTTGTATGTCTACGCAAAGTCAAATAAGCCTAAGAATGTAGAGATAAGAGTGTGCTTGTGTCTTAAAAATCAGTATTCGTACACAATTGTATTCTAGCAATCATACAACCGGTCAAAACGTTCGAATAGGAAAGTGATGTGGCCTTTCTTTTAAGACCACTCAAAGAAAACACGAACGCAACGGATTGGGTAAAATAAATATATTGACAACAATACAAAGTACAATACAACATATGGTAAATACAGATGGTCAATCAAATATAAGCGCTTAGCAGAGAATTGAAGTATTGCAATAATGCTATTATTACGGTTAATCGACTTAGTTCCTCGCCAAGTACTGTCTTCTGGCCTAAATAGAATCTGGATGAGTTCACTCTGATATGTGGGAAATGTTCCCACAACAGAAAGTCACTCAGTCATTTAAGGGTCATATGTGATACACGCTTTGGGCGATAATGTCTCGAAAGAAACATGATTGACTGGGCAGAAGATTATTCCGTAGTAGGTTGCCATTGCTAGCCAAGGCTATAGAACCCAATCTGCCCTATTATTTAACACATAACTGGAGGGAAGAGACGGATTAATACCTTTCCCAGGGGTATTTGCGCGTATGTGAATGCTAGGATTTTAACTGGAATTCGAACACGGCTCCCCGATTTGTCGAGTCGATATCCGCTGCAAAGCCATTCCCTTAAGCTTTTTTTTTTATCGTGTCACCCCAAGCAAGGCATTCCACTGCCACTATAGCGCAGGGGGTTACATACAGGGATTGGGTATAGGAAATGTCAGAAGGAGGTTGATAGACGACTTAGGATGTACATAGGGAGAGAGTTGGAGAGAGTGGGTGTGAGTTAGTGTGTTAGGAGGTGTCTATTGACCTTACATTTAAACTTCTGGAGGTTGTAGCCGTCGGGGAAGCAAGCATGCGGTAGGGAATTCCACAGGAGGGAAGTGCGAGGAAAGAAGCTGTTGGAGTAGAAATTGCAGTTACATTTCATCGGTTTCACTGTAAAATGGTAGGACCTAGTTGCCAATCTAGTATCTCGTGCAAATTCACATCTGGGGGGCACCAGTGATTTAAGTTCGTCAGAGCAGAAGCCATGAAAGTATTTATAGAAGAGGGACAGGGAAGCCACGTCACGCCGCTGAGAGAGATACTGCAAGCGGTCAGCCAAGTCGGTATCAATCACATTACAGATTCTTCGCTGTATTTTGTCAAGAACCCCTAGGAGAATAGAAGGGGCACCCGACCAGATGTGGCACCAGTATTCAATACACGGGCGGATGGTGGATTTATATAATTGCAGGATAGATTCAGGCGGAAAGAATTTCCGGGCCCTGCACAGAGAGCCGACTTTCATAGCTGCGGATTTAGCAATGGATTCGACGTAGTCATTCCACTTGAGGTTCGCTGAGAGTGTCAGACCAAGCAGACGTAGTGATTTACTCTCTGGGAGGCAAGCCTGTTCCATGCTAATGGGAGGGAGGTGCGGTTGTCTGTGGTGGTTAATTGAGAGCAGCTTCGTTTTGGAAGAATTGAATTTTACGAGCTATTTCTTACCCCAATCCACCACGGTTTGGCGGTCCTTCTCAAGCTCGGCAGCAAGGGTCGCCTTGTCACCTACACCAGATTTTTGATCGAGGCAAGAGTAAACTGTGGTATCATCGGCGTACATGCCTACTTGTGATCTTATGGTATCGGGAAGATCATTACTATAGATTAGAAAGAGCGTAGGACCTAGGATAGAGCCTTGGGGTGCACCCGCGTTTGTAGGATAGTTCTGGGAGGCATGTCCGTTTAATACCACCTTAACAATTTCTATTTTCTTCCTTCATAAGTCATTTTCTTTTAAGCGTTAATGGCCTTTCATAACTTCTTTCCTGTTGTTGAACTACCTATTTATCTATCGATAAAGAAGCAGGCGTTCCTCGGAAGTCACATCATATAGCGTAGCTGTAAAATCTTGGTGATATTTTTGAAAGAACCCAACAGCCAATAAACAAAAACTTTGAGTTATCCGGAGTGATAAGAAGGCGAGCCAAGAAGGGCAGCATGATGGGTTTAATAATTCTAGAGGATGGGTACGGGTCATTGAGAGACCCACGAGTCATTAATTCTGGTTAGCTGGTGTCAAACCGAGGATGATTTCGGAGATAACACACCAGAGAAAGTAACAGAATAATGATTAATAGACAGAGAGAAAAAGAGGCTGAACCTATAAGACGTAAATAAATAAAATATATCGATCAATAAATGCAACACATGCATGGGCATCAATATATATATATATATATATATATATATATATATATATATACGAAGAGAGAGATGAACAAGTGAAGAGCATTTAAACAATAATTATATATACTAAAATGTATCTGAAAAGAAAGACAAGATTGAGAGATAATTATATACATAAAATGATATATATATGATATATCAAAAATACTATCAAAAACTTTAGGTGCGGACTCCTTACACCAAGACAACGACAAATGTCGATAGGTTCGCAAACCCTAAATTTTCCAGGTATTAAGTTTAAAAATTACAGTAGACGCCGTTAAACATGCACTCCAAAATACAATCCCAAAATACTTTTAAAAACACTGGGAACTTTTTCTCACACCAAAACCAGGACAAAAGTCCGTATAAGCGTATGTCCAAAAGGTCGTTGTTGTAACTCAATGCAGCAACTTTTTAATCTATTCTTCTTGTCTCGAATGTCTTTGTTCTACGCTTGCTCTATAATTATGTCTATCCCCTTCAATGTGGGACGTTCGGGCGTTTCTGATGAGTCGTCGATACTTTCATATGATGCAAATTGATTTGGTTCAATTAAATTTGAAGGAATCGCACAAATTAATTCATTCTTATCGTTTATATCTATCAGAGAATCAACAGTGCCATCACTTGCATTAACGGCACACGATAAGATATCTGCGCAAACATTATATTTACCTTTGAGATACTGTATGCAGCAGTTGTTTGCCAACGATACTCAGACCCCAAGTCTGTATTTTTTATTTTGTATGCACGAATTAAGTAAATACTCTAGGGGCTTATGATTTGTATAGATCGTTAATGCTACACTATGCAGGTAGTGATTCTGTTTGTGAAGGGCATAGTTTTTTGCATAAGCTTTCTTCTCTATAGTTGACCATCCCGTTTGCGTGTCATTTAACTTATGAGAAATTAAATAAATTGGTTTTTCTACCTCATGCGCCATTAGATTGATTGGAGACGTCAGTATATAATGTACTAGCAGTATAGCCCGGCGTTGCTCGGGTGTAATGAAAGCTTTGGACTTTGGCACGAAACATTAAAAAGCAATAGTTGTTTCCAGTTAAAACGAAACCGTAGATTGAAAGTAAAATGAATGGATGTAAATCAAAGTTTGATTTCCTGGAATCGATATCAAATTAGTTTTTTTTGTCATAAACTGAATTTTGAAGGTTAAATAAGTCTTCTGAGTAAATGGTATCATGGCTGAGACTAAGAACTACAATTATACCTACTTAGAGACAAACCCGAAGCAAAAACTAAAATAAAAGGGGTGAAAATAATACAGACATACAGGCAGAGAGACGCACACACGAACATCTTGCCTTTTATATATATATATATATATATATATATTATCGATTTTCTGCACTATTGTAAGAACTGCAACCTTGAAACTTCTGAATATCGTTTATTATGTCTATGAGTGTATCAATTTTGATTAAAATCGGACCACTCCTTCTATAACCCAAAACCTAGCTAACAACACGCGCAGACGCTTATAGTACAACTGTGTAAATTTTCAAGAAAATCGGTTCAGCGGTTTCGGACACACACAGACAAAGTTCCATTTATAATTAAGTTTAGATAATCATTATTCAGGTCTAGATAGGCTAGTATTACCATATGAGCAAGCCTTGTTTTTATATTCTCCAATGCAGCCTGGCAAGCGTCGTCTCATGGAAAACATACATACTTTTTTGTTAGCTTTATCAGCGACTCAGCAACACCAGAAAAAATCCTAATAAAACGGCAATAGTATGAAGTCATTCCAATCAAGGTCTGCACTTGTATAACAGTGGCTGGAGTTAAAACTAATTTTATAGCCTGAACTTTATCGAGATCTGGTTGCATGCTCGAATGAATTATGCTGTATAACCGGCAAACAAAAGTTGACGGTCGGCTTGATTTATTGTCAAGTTTATTTCGCACTAAGCGTCGAATAGTTATTTAAATATTATAATTCTTAATTTGAGATTGAAGTCTCCTCGATGGTACCAAGATTCTATAATTGTAAGCGCAAAAATTATTTCCTCATTTTGCTATATATCCTGGTGACAAACAGTATATTTGAATTTAAAAAGAGTTTATTCCTCTCAAAGGCGAAAAGAAAACATAACGACGGACAACGAATATAAGAATATATTAGCATATTCTGTTTATTCTCTTCAGTCACGTTGTGTGAAGAGAGGTAGTCAGAAGAAGCACGTACATACGTCAATACGAGAGAGTGACGGCTGGAGTTGTCTTCCATGCCTTCTCTATTAGTATTCTGTCTTGTCTACTCTTCCGACCCGAGAAAACCTGGTCTTATATATAAATCCGGGTCCTGTTGAGTTTCCCCTAATTACCTCATCCCCCAGGACAAAAATAATCATCAATTGTTGCCTTTTGCCAGTTGCATTTTGACGTAATCACATTACTGTTTATTTCATTGTTCTAATTTTTTCCAACTTTGACACTCTGACGCAACGCCTGTTTATTTTCATTGTTTATGACACCAAAAAATATTTTTATCGGCTTACTAAAATATAATTCCTCCTTTCCGAATTGTTTATATTTCCGGCCTTGAACCTTGTTTCTGCACTTTTTGACTTTTGGTCGAATAATTTAACGAAATTATATTCTGTGGGTCACAGACCGCATTCCATTGTTTTATATTATTCTGACCTTGAAACCAGGCAATTTTGATACAATAAACTTTTTATTTTTCTGCATATCAGTTTCGACACAATCATCGCATGTTTTCTTTTCGCCTTTGAGAGGAATAAACTCTTTTTACGTTCAAATATACTATGTTTGCCACCAGGATATATAGCAAAATGAGGAAATAATTTTTGCGCTTACAATTATAGAATCTTGGTACCATCGAGGAGACTTCAATCTCTAATTAAGAATTATAATATTTAAATAATTATTCGTCGCTTAGTGCGAAATAAACTTGACAATAAATCAGGTGTGGGTGGAGTGTGAACTGGGCGATAGTTTAGTCTATCTACTCCAATTATCAATTCCTTATAAAAAGAAATGGTTATCTAATCACTGCTTGCAAAATCAGAGCATCAGACAAGATTTTAATACGGGGAGTTGCTAAAAAGCACAATGGATGTTTTCAACAACCCTAAATCGTGCGGAAAGTACAGCCAGACAGATGTTAAGAACGCTTGAACAGATGTATACGTCTCAACAATTCGTAAAACATTGAAGCGACAAGAATTTCACGGACGGCCTGCACGAAAAAAATGCTAAAGCACATAAAAAGGTTCATTTCATATTTGGTAGAAAATATTTTTATTCCGACCGGTAGAATGATTACTAAAATAAAACTCTGTGGATAGATCAAAACAGAAATCTAACTTTTTTGACAGAACAAACAACTTTATGTTTGGAGAAAGAAAATAATACTGTTCGAAAGTTTAAATAATAGTACCATATCAGTGAAGCATGGTGGTGTATAAATGATTTTCGGAAGTTGCTTTAGAGCGGCATGCACAGAAAAACGCTTTAGGAAAAAAGATATAATAAATTTATTCAGTTGCGATGATTGTTCAAAATCAAAATTAAAATAAAACAAGCATTAAAGGTTTTATTCATAATTCCTTAGATAGTGTTTAGCTATATAATTGTTTGACGTCCATGGAGAAATATATTGAGACTTTCCATAATCCTCTTTAAAAAGCTGCTTTTCAGGTACATACTAAAAAGAAGATGTCATAGAATGTTTGTTTTGGAAACAGAAAGTACTGCAAACATTCACAGGCAGTTTGTAAAAAGGGTATTATACTCAACAAAAAATGTTTCAACGAAAGACAACCGCCTAAATATGCTATATATTTACGTGTGTCCATATAACACAACTCGTTAATGCCCAACCACAGACAGCATTGCAGTAAATTTATGGATATAAACACCAGCAGAGTTTTGAAAACAAATTGCGTGTTAAATAAATAAAAAAGAAAACTTGAAGAAAAGTATCGCAGATAGATTGCTTGCCAGGGTCAGATAACTGTGATCATTTGTTATTTGATTAAATTATTTTTGTAACCATGAAAAGCAGTATGTCTGTGAAACCTCATCAGATAAGTTTTTAAAGTTTTCTTCACAGACACAGATACCCCTCATATATATATATATATATATATATATATATATATATATATATATATATATATATTATTACAATATATATATATAATGACACTATATATATATAATTACACTATATATATATATATATTAGAGATGAGCAAAGCCGCCCTCTTGTTTGTAGCACTTACATTTGTAGTGATAGTTATTGGACGCAGGGAAAGTTTCAACATTATTTACAATCTTAAACCGAATAATGTTAGCTCTTTCTTCAAAGATATTTACATATAATTTTTGATTAATCACAGAGGCAAATTTACTCTATTGGTACGATTCCAGTAGAGTAAATTTTCCCCTATTATTAATTAAAAAATATTATATGGAAATATCTATGCAGTAATAATTAACATTGTTTGGTTTAAGATTGTGATCATTCTTGTCATGACCCAATAATAAATATATACATGTTCTTTGAAACAGCAGTAATAAAGAACGATTTTCCCTTCAAAAGTTAATAAAAGAATTGAGAGACAGGAAAACTTAGTTGAAGACAAAGAAAATAAGTTTCTTCTTCTTCTTCTTCTTCTTCTTCTTCTTCTTCTTCTTCTATTTGAATCATGTGCTTTCGGGACGTACACTACCGGCCATAATTATTAAACCACTCCAGTGTTTTAAAAAATGGTGTATTTCATATTATTTTTTAGTATTTATTACCGAGTGAATAATTTTAATTGAAAATAGAATGGTTCTTTTGTTAATACTGCACAATAACATGTACATCAAATAAATTTATAAATATTTAATAATTACCTGTCTTTCATCAATGAAAGAATGAAGAAAATTTAGGGGGATTCGGACAAGCTAATCTTTGCTTGTAAAATTTTTCAAATTAATAATGAGGAAACATTCTATTTTCATTTTGCAATAAATACTAAAAATAATATAATATATATTATTTCTTTTAAAAAAACTGGGGTGGCCTAATAATTATAGCCTGTAGTATAAGTAATCATGGACCTCCATTTATTCCTATCACATGTCAAACTTAACACTTTTCCTCTTGGTATCTAACACTAACTCCGCTCCGCCATCAAGTATGTCTCGCATTGCATTTCCTTGTTTCACTTTACTATTATACGTGTTGTGAGTATTAGATTCTCCAAACCTTCTTTCGCCATAACGTGTTCTAGAAACTTCAGCTGTCTTTTACTGATGCCTAAATACATTTCATTTTGTTCGCATCCTCACCAAGACCTTGACGTTTACAGTTTTAGTCTATGGTATCCACAGCATCCATCTGTAGAACCATAGTTTTGTTGGTTAGAGTCTCTCCTTAATCTTATAAAGATTTTTTCTTACTAAATTGTTTTATTAAAAATATTTGTATTTTAAATAATTATTATTTGTGTATTTTCATTTTAATTTCTACATTTTATTGCAATAAAGAATTTTGCTTTATGAATAATTATAATTTAGTATAATTGTTCTTTTGATTAACTGTCATTTAAATAGTTTACAATTCGAATCATTGTTTGCGAATAATTGTTTTCGAACAATTATTTTTGAACAATGTTCACATAAGCCTCTGAGAAAGTTAATGTAGATCACTAATGTCACTGACAACAACATTTGAACTCTGAATAATGAAATTTAAAATACCAGAGTATACATATATCTTACTTCTTTCTTTCTTTCACTGAACGTATATTTAATTCTTTACGATTGTTTCAGGTCTAATAAAATTCTTTTTTCAGTGACACTCGGGTCCTCTTATTCAGAAATGATAACATGAATATGCTATCACTACAAAAGTAGTTATTTTGTTTCGACACGTTTTGTGTCTTATCAAAGGATGAGGTTTATTTCAAGTTGAAGGGTTTTAAAACGTTAAAAACAAGCAAAACCCCTTTAATCAGGGAGGCGTTGTTGTATATACAATGTGGACCAATCAGAATAAAGCAAATTCTAATTTGGAGAATAAGTGAGCCGACTTAAAATAATTTTGGAGGCATTAGTATTAATATTTGGTTAAACTGAGATCAGCATTATTAATTGACTATTAGATCTACTTTATTATTATTACGAAATTTAAGATTTTTTTCTAGGTTTAGCAATTTATTAGATTTAGAAAATTATTCA
Source organism: Ascarosepion bandense (assembly GCA_037127315.1). NCBI lineage: Eukaryota > Metazoa > Mollusca > Cephalopoda > Sepiida > Sepiidae > Ascarosepion > Ascarosepion bandense. Next base: position 122,398 of record JBBBDQ010029070.1, on the reverse strand, counting down.
TATATTAAACGAAGAAGAAAAAGAACGCACACATAAATAAACCTATATATATATATATATATATATATATATATAAACAAATGTAAATAAGCCTATATATATATATATATATATATATATATATATATATATATATTAAAAAAGGATTAATTCAAAGATGTTGAATGGCCATTTCGATATGAAGATCCCCACGGGGGACAACACATCACCTCAGCAACAGAAAAAACCTTTCAGAAACTGGAGAAAAATTAGTCTACTTTTCCTTTTTAAATAGATTGCAAAGAAATTAAAGAATAAAATAAAATAAAATAAAAATAAAAATAAAGGGAAAGAAAAAGAAAAAGAAAACGAAAAAAAAAAGAAAAAGATAGAATAAATTCAAATAAATAAGAAAAGAAAACATTGACATCGTCTGGGTTCGCAAAAAAAAAAAAAGAGAATGTAACTAAAAATTAACAGACATCCGTGTTAAATCGACGTAAGTTTAAGCAACACGGAAAAAAGGTGGTAAGAGAGATAAAAGAAGGAAGGGAGGGAAAAAGAAAGAAACGAAAGAAAAAATTTTTTTTAAATATTACAGACGCTGGACAAATTCAAAAACCTAATTTCCCCAAAACGTTGAAGTATTAGAAAAAGGCCTTTACTTAAAAAGGCATAATTATTAATAATTATTAATAAATAATAATTAATAATAATAATAATAATTAATAATTATTAATAAAAGGGAATAATATATATTTGCTCTGTAATATTTTATTACATGGAGCTCTCTTCCTGTATCATATTTTAATATTAAAATAAAATTTTTAATATTAATTAGGATCGGGTTTTTTGGAATTTACCTTCCTGCTTTTTTCCCTTGGATTGAAGTATCTGAATTAAAATATATATATATATATATATATATATATATATATATATATATATAATATTTTATTTTTAGTAAGTCCTTGTGTATTTGCTTAAGCTTTTTGCGTGAGATTTTATGGCCATATGTATCAATTTATTTATTTTCCAATTTTAACTTTTTATTTATTCTATTTATTTTGTTATATTTTATTACTTATTTTTTATTTTTATACTTTATTTTATTTTTGATTTATATTTATTTTTGTTTATCCATACAAACATAATAGATATGTAATACTGTTACATATATTATTCATACACATGTAATACATAATACATATGTATTACTATTACTTTTATATTTAAATGAATTGCTCTACTCTCTGTACACTAGGTTAAATCAGTAACTGATGATTGCTGTGTGCAAGAAACTTGATGTTGTACTAAACAGCAATTTATATATGCGTGCGTGTGTATGTGCGTGTGTGTGTGTTATTTTGGAATATTGATTCTTCAAAAATATATAAACCTTCTCTTTTATACAGATATATTTCTACTACTCTGTTTGTCGTGAAGGTGAAGTTTCTGTTTTATAATATCAGCCTGAGGAGATGGTCTGAGCTGGTGGCATTATGGGGGGAGTGTTTGAAAACCATACGGTGAGTTGACACTAACATTGTGCATGTAATTGTGTAGAGGAAATACTTCGTAAGCCGACGGCGTTTGTGCTAGCAGGAATTCGCAAGACATTGTGACTAATACCTTAATGTGTTGACATAGTTTATATATATATATATATATATATATATATATATGTGTGTGTGTGTGTATATATATATATATATATATATATATATATATATATATATTCCTCACGAATATCATGGCTGGGAGTTTTATGCACACCACGATCTTCAAGTGATATCTTAAAACATTTAATTTTTTTAAATAAGAGAAACGAATTGATGGTTGCATGAAGACATAAAAATAAATACGTTGATTCAGATTAATTTCTTCTGTAGAGTATAACTTTTCCCTTTTTAATCTTCTCTTTAGTTATCTTATATCGAGTATATATATATATTTCTATGGATTTAGTTCTGCTAATTTTGAAAGCAAAATAAACAAAAACATTAATACTCCTTTATTTTAATTATAGAATAAATATCCTCGATTATTTTAAATATAAATTCCGTCTATTTTCAGTATATTCTTAACACGTAGTAATCCCTGTATAATAAATAGACAGCGCCAGTATTACGTTAACAATGAATTTTTGGGAAAATTTAAATTATGCAATGATCTGCCTCTACTCAGTATCTGAAGACTTTGTTGTGCCTGAAATTCCGAGTCGAGCTACCGGTGAAGAAAAGCAGATACTTAAAAAGCATATATATACTTAATTCATGTATTATATTACATCCATCATTATTTTATTATCACCAGCACTCAATATGCAATATATATATATATATGTGTGTGTGTGTGTGTGTGTGTATGTGTGTGTGTGTGTGTATGTGTGTGTGTGTATGTGTGTGTACACATTTTTTGTAGATCATAAGCGGCAGTGAAACAAGAAACCAGAAGAGAGTCCTTCATGCAAGAATTCCAATTAATGAAATTATAAGAATAGAACTTATGATTACATCTAGCTCTTTCAGCAGAAATACGAGACCTAGTTACCAATCTAGTAGTACGCTTAAATTTATGCTGTCGAGGTATTAAGGAGAAAGACTCATTAGAACAACTGCCATGAAAATGTTCACAGAAAAGTCAAGATGAACGGAAAATCACGATTTGGGGAAAGTTACTGAAGCCGAGATGCCTGATAAAGATCGATAACATTACAGAATCGTCTTTTAATTTTGTAAAGAATCTTTAATTTTATAAACATGCAAAATGGATTCTGGCGAGAAAAAAACTGTCTGACAGGATATATCGATCCAACATATCTAGCAGCAGAACTATCAATTTATTCAATAAAATCATTTCATTTCATGTCAGTGAAAAACTTGAAATCAAGAAGGTGCAATGAGTTTTTTTTCTAGTAGACCGAATCAAATATACTGATGGAAGCATATTTTTCTGACTCTATGATGACCGGTTAGAGATATTTTTGAAATCAAATAGGAGTTTTATTTTATCGGCTGTATCATATTTACTAATTATACAGGGGTATATAGTTGCGCCATCAACATAAATCCCGAGTTGTAAACACATTGATGAAGATGAGAAACAACGTCGTAAATCCAAGGATAGAAACATGGTGCTCTTTCTATTAATGTGAAAGAATCTAGAAGAGGGACCGTTTAACTTAACTCTGCATACCCGATATGTTAAGAAATATGTGTTATTTTGATCCAAGCAAATATTCAGCTTGTGAAGAAGGCTATCATGCCAAACACCTTTGAGATATCTAAGACTAATGCCCAATCTTATCTACAGTTCGATAGATAGATTATATAATATATATTAAAAATCTGGCGGTTGAGAGCCACGTGTTTATCATAAAGAAGACTAAGCAAAATGTGATACTTAACAACCATTTCGTTGTTTATTAGATCCTGTAGAACTTTGCCAAAAGGATGTAAATGAGTTATAAAACGATAATTCGAAGGATTTGAAACTTCACCAGAGTTCTGAAATGCATGAACTACATAAATAGATTTCTCTAAGTTGGAAAACAAGACAGAGCAAGGAATTTGTTGCAGAGTTTGAAGAACAGGAATCAATTTATCAGCACATTTATTTGTACAATTGCATGGTTATTGTTAAGTGTGCATATTTTGTGGAGTATTTTTAGGCGATAGCAGAAACAATGGACAAAGTTATATGTTTACATCTCTCAATAGAGATTTTGGTTGAGGCTGAAAATCATCTCAAGTTACCCTTGATGAATTGAGTTAGAAAAGAATTTACAAAGTGTTCTACTTTATAAACAGTAGATGGCAATATTTAAAACTGATTGAAGAAAGAAAAGAGTTGGAAATTTATCCTTGTTTAATGTACTATTACAGATATTATTGGTATTTCCGTGATGGCACGAAAGCTTCAATGTCGGTTTTCTCCTCCTACAAAAAAAAAAAAAAAAAAAAATAACCCTTGATGACAACTTTAAGGGGAAGATAAGAGATATGTTACTTCAATGGGCGCCACGAAAAAAATAACGAAATTGTTATGTCGTGAGTAAGAATAAATAACTCAACAACAGGAATAGGTTAATTGTTGTATTCCGTGAAAATAGTATTTACAAAGGTTATTAATATCCAATACAAGAATAAGGGTTAATCGTCTCAACCGTCGTAAGACGTAGTATGAGCAATGGGTACTTCCGGGTCGTCACCGGAAGTCTACGACTAACTTATCGATAGGGCTGCTCGGCACACTCCCCTACATAGATGCCACCATTACTTTACATAGTAATGGAATAGTCCATTATAGCCGAATAGGCGCGGGCGTCCCAACAGAAATGAACACTTATCAGTGCCTGTTAACAAAATGATGTCCCCTGAATAGAGGTTTTCTTTTAATAGATGCGTGGAAATAAATGACTAGATAAGATAGCGTATTCTGATGTGCCAAGAAGACAGAGTTGCAAAGCGCGATGTCCAGAGAAATGGTACGCCACAGACCAAATAAAGAAGCGTCTCCGTTGGGCTTATTAGGGAAAGGAATAGTGAAATCTATTTTTTTTATAGAGAAATTCAAAAACTGAATGCGAGTGTCATCATGGCTATTAGATATAAAACATTTGACATGATGAGAATTGAGATCAACAAGCACAAAGATATTGAAAGACGAATATAGAGAGTGAACTACCTTTGTACTCTGAGAAATTCCACCTAACAGCAGTCCTTAGAAAAACAAGAATGATAGAATAAAAATAGATAACTAAATGAGTTAAAGTAAGAAACACATAATAACGATCCGGAGACTCAAGAGACAATTTCCTTGCCAATGGTTATGTTTTCCCGATGCCTTGCATATGGATTCTAGAATCCTTTCGATATAGAGAAAAACAACCAGGGACAAAGAGTTCAATGGTAGAAAGTAAGAAAGCCTGAGAATGTAATGGAGAATGTCCCAAGAGAAAATATTCTCCACTATAGAAATTGCTTCGAACAACACAAATATTAGAAAAAACAACTATTTAGTGACTTAGGTGTTATTTTTGTTTTCTTTTAAAAAGTTACTTTAATTTCATTCTTATTAATCATTCTGTTTACAGGATAAACATTTAGGGTACAAAGGTCCAAGAATAACTGTCAATGCTATCATCTAAGGCAGCATTTCTCAATGTTTTTACAGTTGTTGAAATTTTGGAATAAGTTACTTGGCTCAGACACGGAGTGGGGAGCAACTTAAGAATTATCCTACACCATTTTACCGTCTTCACCTTTTTATCGTATTTTATATGATAAACATAATATATGGACACCGTACATACGTCCTGTACTCATGTGAGTTAGTCAGTCATGAAAGCATCGATCATATAATCGTAACTAAATACATTCCATGTAATTATTATAATTTTAAATGATAAAAGAGGTTGAAGCTCTTAATATAATAACCAAGGATTTCCAACAATATACCGTACGTGTATAGCAAACTTCTTCTTCTTCTTTTTCTTCTATGTGCTCTGTCTTTTCAGGACGTAGGTGACTATGGCTTTCCACATCATTTTATCCCTGGTGGCTCTTAGCACGCTTTCTCCTGTTACACCACGCAACCCTCGTTCCGTCAACCACCTAGTCAGGTCCTTCAAGTATGTTATCTGCTGCTTTCTCCTGTCTCATTTTCCCTCTATCTGGCCTGTTAGTATCAGGTTCTCCAAGCCCTTCTTTCTCATTGCATGTCCCAGGAACTTTAGCTGTCTCTTCCTGGTGCTCAGTATTAATTTCCTCTTCGTTTCCATCCTTTTCGAAACCTCATCATTGCTCACATGCTCGATCCAGGATATTCGCAGCATCCTTCTGTAAAACCACATTACGATTGCTTCACGTTTTTCTTTCATCTTCGATGATATGGTTCAGCATTCACTGCCCTATTGAAGAACTGACATCACACAGACATCCGGCACACTCAATTGTTTTGTTTCTTAATACTTTGCTCAACTTCTGGAATGCTTTCTTCGTCATGTCAGTTTGCCTTCGGATCTCTGTGTCGCACTTTCCGTCTTCTCTTGACAAAATTACTCAAAAATGCATTAGTTTTTATCAATGTTTCTCGCTGAACACCTAACGATCTCTTGCAGAACCCTAGGTTTTTCTGGGGAACATTGGTTAAGAAACACAGGTCTAAGATAATAAAAGCAGATCGGATGGTGGTGAAAACTTCAGAATAGTCTGACCGTAGGCTTGCCCACTGGTGGTGCTTGCAATGGCATCTATTAATGTGCAAAGTGGAATTGCAAAACAGAACACCTGGTATTATACGACTGTTCAACAAAGCAACTTCTTTAAGAGTTAAGAAATACCTCTAAATCTTTGCTACTAGCCACAAACCCAGCTATCCGAAAACTGTCGAATCAGTATCCTAAATAAAAGGAGTCGTAGCAACCTGCCAGTCATATCACCATAAGATGTTCGTATTACAGCTTCAAAAGAGGGAAACATAAACATCAACTTAAACAGGAAAAAATCAATACACTTCTACTCCGGTTTAAAAGACAAGAAAGGGACACGAATTGGACGATAAGCAAAGGTAACGTTAAAGTACTATTTACAAAAGGTAAAAGTAAGTAGCACATAAAATCTCAAAGTGAATGTGAGAATAATTGGATACCTACATTTCTGTATTTGCACGTAAATGAATACCATGGGTATTTGAACTCACATCACCGGCTCCTTGGAATGACGGGAAACTGCATCTGGCATCAAGGCCTCTGATTGGAAGGTTGTTAGGAGCATGGAACCACCTCTTAATTTCTGTTGTTTTCAAGTCCACCATGACCCGGAGTGGTAGCACCTGTTAGGGGTCCCAGCTATGGGCAAATAGTTAACCTACAAAGAGTTGTCAAAACACTATGAATGTATAAAAATATACTTTTATAGAAATATATATATATATATAAATAGAGTTTTATAGAAAGAAATACATTTTTGAAGAAAAAAATATTAACATAACACATTTTTGAAGGTAAAATTATTCTCAGCAAATATTTTTGAATACAAATCTAGAAGACATTTTCAGTTTTCTAAAATAAAAAAGAATAAAACCAAAAGTTCTCATTAAAATTTGACTAAATCCACCTTCTTACTATAACGTAACATTGTAAAAAAAAGAAAAAACAAAAACACCTTAAAATCCCATCTTTCTGGCATTAAATAACCCACAGAGGTTGATATGCCATTAAACGAAACTTAAACTTAAAGCTCAAACTCAGATCCATTTACAAAAAATAGTTTTTTATAGAAATATATACATAAAAATTGACTTAGAAAAATATATTTTTGAAGGAAAAATATTATTAACAAGACATTTTTGAAAGAAAAATATTACCAACAAGACATTTTTGAAAGAAAAAAATTACCAAGATATTTTTGAAGGAAATATATTAGTAACAATACATTTTTGAAGGAAAAAAAAGGAAAAATTTTTGCCATAATGAATTTTTGAAGGAAAAACATTATTACCGGCAATATATTTTTTAATACAAAACTAAAAAACATATTCAGTTCAAAATAAAATAAAAAGATTTTTCATTAAAATCCGACTAAAATAGCCACAACTAAACATTAAAAATACCTTAAAACATTACCTTTTTGGCATTAAATAACCCTCAGTGTTTGATATGCCGTTAAACAAAACAACTCAAACTCGGATCTCCGATTTGGCAAGCCAAACCGCTACTCATGGACACACCCAAAGAGCATATTTACCTCAAAGGGATTTGCATAAATCTTAACGTGATATCTTTATTAATTCAAACTATTTTTGAGTGGATACTCCTGTTTGAATAGACGGTCAGTTTATTTTAAACGCTATTTATTTCGTCTAGAGGCGTGCGTACTTGATAAAAACTAAAAAAGAAAATATGCCTTTCGGCAGGATTTAAACCTGCATCCCCCTTTGCAGAAGGGACCATCTTATCTTATATTATCCAGCGTCCTTTTACCACTCGACTCCGAAGAGCGTTCCAAATACAGATCCTAATTGATATGCAAAACAAACTCAAATAACATTCACGTGCGTGTCGTTTAATCGATTGATTCTTATATTTTGGATCGATAAAATGTTTGAGAAGGGCCTAAAAAGGAAGCACCTTTATCGGCAGATTTGTGGTAAGATGCAATGGTTTATAGGAAGGGAAAAATGGAAGCATAATCAATATAAGTTAAGTTTTAAAAAATGAAGAAGAGACAATTATTTAAATTGAACAGAGCAAGTGTTCTTAATTCTGTTCCGCCTGCATAACATCGAAGGGAAAGGGTCATTCAGGCAGAAGGCCATTGCGTCTATTATGAACAAAGATCATCAATCATAAGTGTTTGCAAAATGGTTGACAGTTCGACCTCTACAAGAGAGAAGCTTCTTCAGCTAAGTGTATAATGCCACACAGACTATTTAGCTTTTGCCATATATGTGTTTGCGTGTCTATATGTGTAAGTGTATGTGTTTGTGTATTATCATATGTGAGTTTATATATATATATATATATATATATATATATATATATGTGTGTGTGTGTGTGTGTGTGTGTGTGTGTGACTGCGTTTCTGTGTGAAGGAGTGTGCATAAATGAGTATGTATATTTGTGCGTGAGAGAGTATGTGTATTTGTGTTTTAAAAACGTCATCTCTACATATATTTATATACACTATATCAGAGTTTATTATGCAATTCAGTGGTTTCACGTGAAAAAGGGTCTTATATATTATGAAAATACTCATTATATATATTATGTGTGTATTTAAGCAGCATATTTTCATTGATGCATGTTTCATTAAAAAATATATATTTTTTAATTATTTCACCCCAAGCAAGCCATTCCATTACCACTATTGCGCATGGGGCTACATAGGGGAAGGTAAAGTGGAGGAGTGGTTAGGTGTAGGAAATATCAGAAGGAAGGTGATAGATGGGTAAGGATACCGAGGATGAGGGATGGGCAGATGGGAAGAGTGTTTGAAAGAATGGGAGCGAGTTAGTGTGTTAGGAGGTGTCTATTGACCTTACATTTAAACTCCTGGAGATTGTAGCCGTCGGGGAAGCAATCATGTGGAAGGGAATTCCACAGTCGGGAAGTGCGAGAAAAGAAACTGTTGGAGTAGAAGCTGCGGTTGCATTTTATCGGTTTCACTGTAAAAGGGTGGGATCTAGTTGCTAATCTAGTTTTTCGTGCAAATTCGTATCTAGGGGGCAGCAGTGATCCAAGTTCATTGGAGCAGAAGCCGTGAAAGTATTTATAGAAGAGACACAGGGAAGCCACGTCGCGTCGGTGAGAGATAGACTGCAGGCGGTCTGCCAAGTTGGTATCGATCACATTACAGACCCTCCGCTGTACCTTGTCGAGAAGCCCGAGGAGAATAGCAGTAGCACCCGACCAGATATGGCAGCAGTATTCAATGCACGGGCGGATGGTAGATTTATAAATGTGCAAGATAGATTCAGACGGAAAAAACTTCCGGGTCCTGCACAGAGAACCGACTTTCATAGCAGCGGATTTAGCAATAGATTCGTTATAATCATTCCATTTGAGGTCCGCTGTAAGTGTGAGACCAAGGAGGCGTAGTGTTTTACTCTCTGGGAGGCAAGCCTGGTCCATGCTAATGGGAGGTAGGTGCGATTTTCTATGATGGATAATTGATAGTAGCTTTGTTTTAGAACCATTAAAGCTTACAAGCCATTTCTTACCCCAGTCCACTACGAATTAGAGGTCCTTTTCAAGCTCGGCTGCAAGGTTAGCTTTGTCGTCTACACCAGATGTTTGGTCGAGGCGAGAGTAAGCTGTGGTGACATCGGCGTATATACCTACTTGGGATATTATGCAATCAGGGAGATCATTAATGTATATCAGAAAGAGCGTGGGACCTAGGATAGAGCTGTGAGAGACGCCTGCGTTCGTATGGTAGTTCTGGGAAGCATGTCCGTTTAATACCACCTTCATTGTGCGGTTAAAGAGGAATGACTGGATTAGTTCCAACAAATGTCCAGTTATACCATAGCTCCGCAGTTTGCATAGAAGGCCAGCATGCCAAACTCTGTCGAACGCTTTAGAGATATCCAAGGCAACGGTTCGGGCTTCACCATTCCTGTCGAGTGCCTGATATATGTACTCGGTGATGGTCGTTAGCATATCAGCAGTAGACATGGTGAAGCGGAAACCATACTGCTTGTCCGAGAGGAGCCTGTGTGCTGTGAGATGCTGAACCACCTCGGCGTTGATAATGGCTTCGAACACTTTGCCAAAGATTGGAAGAAGGCTGATAGGTCGGTAATTTGCGGGGTCCGAGGGTTCTCCAGTGTTTTTAAATATAGGAACTACAGAGAAAGATTTCCAACATGCAGAAAAGCAGGAAGAAGATAGGCAGAAGTTGTAGAGCTTAGAAAGTGCGGAGGAAAGTTCGGAAGCACATTTCTTTAAGAGTATGATTGGGATTCCGTCCCCTCCGCTTGCTTTGTGTGGGTCAAGTTTTGAGATTATCTTAGAGACAAGCGAGGGTGTAATATGGACGTCATTCAGTTGAGCATCAGTCCTAGGTGGGAAGTCGGGTGTAGAAACTCCAGACGAGTCCAGTCTCGAATTGTTCGAGAATCTGCGGGCAAAGCATTCTGTCTTATTCGCTGGGGAGGTGAGGACCTCAAATTTGTTTATTAGTGGGGGTATTGTGGACTTGCTCTTGTTGAGTACTCTTTTAAAGAGTCGCCAGTAGTCTTTGGTGCCGAACTTAGACGATGCTATGCGTTTCTTCATTCTGGCAGCAAATAACATCTTAGCTTCGTTAAGTATCTTTTTACACTTATTACGAGCTGAAGCGAAAAGGCGTCTATTTTGGTCCGACACGTAGCCACGATAAAGTCGGAAGAAATGTTTCCGGTGGGCAATGGCGGCCGAACAAGCGGGCGAGAACCATGGAGACGAATGAGATTTAAGCTGAAATTTCCTGGCAGGGATGAAAGCATCGATGCCAGCCTTAACCATGGAGGAGACCTCGGATGCACATTCTTCGATGGGAAGACTAAAATCGTTGTTCCATGGGACGTCACAGAGGAAGTCTCGGAAGGAATCCCAGTCTGCTCATTGGTAGCAGTAGGATATTCTACTTGTCTGGGTTTCTTGGGTTGGGTGGGAGTGGAATGAAATGTTGACGGAAACTAGTGTGGGCAGAGTTACCATGTGGGCAGAGTTGTCTGGTAGTGCAAGAGTCTGGGATGGAAGTGAAGCAGAGGTCTAGCAGTGAGTCCCTTCCGTTAGGGTTGTCGGAGAAACGCGTGGGGAAGTTCACCACTTGCGTAAGGGATTGGGTGATTGAAAAATTCATGAGCCAAGTTTTGTGTATTTATTTTATGTAAATTCTTTTCGTATCATCTGATAAATTTAATAGCATTATCGTTGAAAGAAGAAAGAAAATTACAATACTGGTAAATAATTTTTTAATCCTTTCTGAGCTTTCGGCTTACATCAGCAATTATCAAAGGTGACAATTATATTAAGTGTATTAAACAGTTTGCGGACGAACAATAGTAGTAGTTTATTTTGTTTACATGGAAGATTTTCCAAACAACGACGAACGCGTGCGTGCGGGAAGCGAAAATCGCACTACAGCTTATGGCGTCACGCATGACCACGCGAGAGTGGAGGCGAGAAGTATTAAGTATGGAAAGCCATTGGGATAACCAATCGCTTCTCTCTCTATATATATATGTAGTCACCCGCACACAGATCAGTTTCGCTGTATCACAGCTCATCAGTACGTTAGACATCCGATTGCTTTTAACCCAGGATTGAAATGTATATATATACATATGCGCGTATGTGTGTATGTGTTAGATGTAGGATATCATCCGAACCAAACGTTCTTTTTACGTCACCTCCACATATATTTATATACACTATGTCAGGGTTTTTTATGCAATTCAGTGATTTCACAATAAAAATGGTCTTATGCAGCTGATGTTATGAAAATGTTAACACACACACACACACATATATATATATGTGTGTGTGTGTGTCTGTGTGTGTGTGTGTTAGCAGGATGGCATCCGAAGCAAAAGTTCATTCTACAGACAACGCATTTCACATGAGTGTTCTAGACAGGTGTCTTCAGGTTGAAAAAAATGACAAACCTGTGTCTAAAGAAGTTGCGGTGAATCTTTTATACGGAATAATATACAATTTTTCAGATCTAACAACCAGACAGAGATTTTATTTTATTTTTTCGCACTGAAGCATTTAAAATTTCCTGGATTTGAAATGAGTTCATTCCTATTTTTTCGTCTGGTGCTTTTAACTTTTGCTATTACGATTATCAGTGTTATTTCGTTTGAGCTTACTCTGAGGTTTGTCTTGGAGAATTGCGGGATAAATGTACTTTTAATACTTTTTCTTGTTAGTAAACTCTTTTCTCTTCTGATCAGTTTGACATTTATTAGGTCAAAATTCTGGTCAGATATTTTATTGTGAACTACAAGTACGTTTAAGGTGTTGTTATTCTGTATCTCATTACGATGATTATATATTCGTTTTAGATTTTTAGATGTTTCATCAATCTATATCACTGGACATTTTGTGAAATGTACTTTGTATATATATATATTTTAATCATTTCAGCCCGAGCAAGGCAGAAATGCCACTGATGAGCTGGGGGCTACATAACTGTAAAAAGGTTAATTACAAAAGAGCGAGGAGTACAAACTAATTAGAAAGGAGCAATAGAAAGCTGAGAATGCAGGTGCGATGACAAATACATAGATGGAGAGAAAGAGAAGGATATAGAGCTAGAGTCCAGTGGTTAATAGATGAGTATTGACATTGCATTTAAATTTCTGGAGGTTGTAGCCGTCAGGAAAGCAAGAATATGCGAGAGAATTCCACAGGCGGGAAGTGCGAGAGAAGAAGCTGCATGAGTAGAATTGTCGTCTGCATTTGACTAACCTGACTGTGAATGGGTGGGACGCAGTTGCCAGTCTGGTTGCACGAGTAAACACCTGTTGAGGAGGCACCAGTGACTTAAATTTGTCCGAGCAGAAGCCATGAAAGTATTTATAGAACAGACAAAGGGAGGCCACATTTCGACGGTGGGGAAGTGGCTGCAGTCGAGTCGCCAGATCAGTACCTATCACATTACAGACTCTCCTTTGGAGCCTGTCGAGAACACTGAGGAGTACGGCAGGGGCGCCTGACCATAAATGGCAGCAGTACTCCATGCACGGACGGATGGTTGACTTGTATATATGCAGGATGAATTCAGGTGGAAAAAACATCCTGGATCGACATAGTGACCCAACGTTCTTTCCTTGTTCTGCCTCTGTTTTATTTTTGTTAATATTCTGTTCGGTACTGACTATATGTTATTGTTTTAGGGATATAGTTGAGAAATTTGATGCATATAAAATTAAGTTTTTAACTCTCAGTATTCTTTCTCACATTCTTTTGGAGAAATTGCACTGAATCTACAGAAAATATGATTGTACATATACATAACCTCCACTTTGGGCTCTAAAGATAATTTCGAAGCTTGGCCCTCGTAATTCAAATAGAGGTGACAGAACCCCAGTTGTCGTTCTAAAAAAATGTGCCCCTGAACTCTTTCTTGTCCTCTCCAAACTCTACAACTATTGCTACTGTGTTTCATGCTATCTTGCTTGTTGGAAGACATGTGTATTTTCTGTCATTAAAAACTCTGGAAATCTCTCTGGTTCTTCTAATTATCTCCCTATCAGCCTTCTATCAATTTTTGGCAATGTGTTTGAGGCTATTATTAATGCTGATGGGGTACAGCATCTCACGACCTATTCTGTCACAGACAGTTTGACTTCCGCTTTGTCAGATCTACCTTTGATATGCTAATGACCATCATAAAATACATATACCAGGCTCTCGATAAGAACGGTGATGCTTGAGCTGTTGCCCTAGGTATCTTAAAAGCGTTTGACAAGGTTTAACATGTTGGCTTTCTTTGCAAGCTATAGATCTATGTTATAAATGTACGTTGGTTTGATCTAATCCTATTGTTCATGTCAAATCGGTTAATGAAGGTCCTATTGAACGGGAATATTTCCAGATCCTATCATACGTACCCGGGTGTCCTTCAAGGGTATTTCGTAGGTCCTACTCTTTTCATGGTCCTCATCAATGACCTTCGAGATGTAATCAGTTCACAAGTAGGTATCTACGCTGACCACGATATTATTTATTCTCGTATTTATAAGAAATCTGCTAAGACTGTCAAAGTAAACTTTGCTGCTCCTCTTAATAAGGACTTCCAATCTGTGTTGGACTGGAGCAAGAAGTGGCTCGTAAATTTTAATGCTTCTAAAATGAAACAGTGCTCTTTTAACCAACATAGAATAAACTTCTCAACTTCCCGTCAATATGGATTATCCTAGTCTCTCAGAAAGCAAGAAAACTACGCCTCCTCAGTCTCGTTCTCTTAGCTAACCTCAGGTAGAACGACTACATTGAATCAATAGCTACAGCTACGCAGCTGCTAAGAAGGTCGGGTCACTGTTTCGGGTTAGGTATTTTTCTTATCAGAATCTATCTTGCACAGATACAAATCTACCGTTAAGTAGTGCATTAAATACTGTTGCTATATCTGGTCGGGCGCTCCTGCTATTCATCTGATGGTTTTCGACAAATTTAAATGATTCTCTGCAATGTAACTGAGCTCTATTTCAGTCACTTTTTCATCGACAAGATGTGGCTTCTCTCTGTCATGTTTATAAATATTTGGTTTACTAGATTGGCAAATAGGTCCCACAAAACTGAAATGTTACTGCCACTCCTACTCAACCAGTTTCTTTTCCCACACTTACCACCTTTGGATCTCCCTTCTGTATACTTGCTTCCCTGATAACTACAACCTCCAAGAGCTTAAGCCCAACGGTAATTGCTATTTTTTATCTCCCTAATTCTCATTTTTCTCCTATCCTTTCCTCGCCCCACTCCATTTATTGCTTTTCTCCTATCACGTAATCTCCTGCGCCACAGTGGAAGTACTATGTGAAATGATTAAAAAAATATTTTCAGAAATCACTTCTTTTTCTTAAAAGAGGTTAATTCATTTTCATTAAAAGAAGTTTATTTATGACATACATTATTTTGATCTTTTCTTGTGTAAAAAAAATGGAATATTATGTCATAAAATTATTTGAAAATATTTAGTTATATGCATAAGATAATGAATTATGTTTTTATATACTTGATATTAAATTACAATTATGAATTCTAACGCTGGCCATGACTTTGTTTCAGGTAGGAATCAAAAGAAAATTTTTTTAGTAAAGTGTTCATCTAATTAAGTATTCTTAGTATGATTTTATTTGAATGAAGCTATAACACTATTGTCTATAGTACTAGCACTAAACATTACCCTACTTTTTATTACTCGTTCACCCCAAGCAATGTAATAAAAAAACTGGAAATTTGTCCAAATTTTCTGTGTCCAAGCACTTTTGTTTATTCTTTTAGCCATTATCAAGGAATGTTTTGATTTCTATATTTAACTGAATGTGTGAAATGTTTGTTTATTCATCTAGAATTTGCTTTCCAAACAAGATAGGCACATTGTGGTCGTGTTCATAGTTAATGTTATTGAGTTTTAGCGTTGATAATAAAAAAGGAAAAGCCAACACTAGATAACATCAACTATGAACACGGTCACAATGTGCTAACCGTGATTAGAAAAAAATCTCATAACTCTAAATACATACATAAAAATCTACATAGTCACATAAAAATAAAATCGAAAATAATTCAGAAAACTGAAACAAAAATCCTTCTTCTATGTGCCTTGTTCTTTCAGGACGTAGGCGTTCATGGCCTTCCACGTCTCCCTATCCCTGGTGGCTCTTGGCACGCTTTCTCCTGTTACACCATGCAACTTTCGTTCCGTCATCCACCTGATCAGGTCCCTCAAATATGTTATCCGCTACTTTCCCCTTGTCTCTTTTTCCCTCTATGTGGCCTGTTAGTACCAGGTTCTCCAAGCCCTCCTTCCTCATTGCATGACCCAGGAACTTTAGCTGTCTCTTCCGGATACTCAGTATTAATATCCTTTTCGTTTCCAACCTTTCCAAAACCTCATCATTTTCCAAATGCTCGACCCATGATAAATGTCCTAATTCAACAGAATCGTTTATTTCAGATAACTCTTGTTTTACGCTCACTCAAAAAAATTATCTTGATTTTAAAAGTAGTTTTAAAGCTATGAAAAATGAGTTAAGAATATCAATAAACCGTTACTGATATTTTATTAATTTGATGTTCAAGAAGTACATAACGTAGTAATTAAAAAAAAACGCAATTTTCTTTACGCAATTTAAAAAAAATAAAAGAAAATTTAAGAAAGAAAAAAATTAAAAATCATGTCAAGCCATTCTTCGCTTGGAAGAGTCAACTATTTATATTTGCTTTTGCTCCAAGATTTTCCCCGAAACTTTATATTCCTGTTATTTTTTCTTCATTTGCAAAAGTAAACACCTGAAAGACTGAGTGCATGTAAAAAATATTAAGCGCTATTTTTCCTAATTTTGGATTTTTATTTTCTCTCTATTTTTTTGTGTATTCTGACTTATTTCTTTGTTGTTTTTCTTTGCCTCTGTGTTTCTTTTACCATCTTGACTTGTCTATTGACTAATCATCTCTATTAATACTGTTTATTGAGGGGTTTATTTGGGGTAGTCTCTTTGATTATTAAAAAAATCAGTAGCCACTTATCCACTTGTTTCTTTATGATATATTTTTCCATAAAACTGCTCTTTTATATTTTGTTTCTTTCTTTTTTCTTTCTGTTTTTCTTTATTCCTATTTCTGATAATGTCCACAATTTAATTCCCACATCTCTTCGTTCCTGCTATTATTTCCGCATTTTTTCAAACCAAATATCTTTCAGTCCTTTTCTTTCATATCGTCGTTTCTCATATTGTTTTACTTCCCCAAGTTCATTTGTAGAATGTTTTGTCTGAATTTTTTTATGTTTCAACCGCTCAGATTTATTTTATCTCTTCTCATAACCTACATTTTTTGTTACACCAGTTTCTATTGATCATTTACTTGTTCTCATATTTACTTCTCTCCTTTTTCCTGAGAGAGTAGTAGCCCGTTAACCGCAGAGTGCATATTCCATGTCGCCAAGTGGATATCTAAGATCGGGGATAATACCGAACTCTATATATACCCAAAGGACGAATATATAGTTTAAGTTATAAATTAGACTAGCAGTATAGCCCGGCTTTACTCGGGTGTAATGAAAGCTTTACAACTAATCCATGGTCCTGGAGGTCAGACTCTTTTGATATTGGCACGAAAGACTAAAAAGCTGTAGTTGTTTCCAGTTAAAACGAAACCGTAGACTGAAAGAAAAATGAATGGATGTAAGTCAAATTTTGATTTCCTGGTATCTATATCAAATAAGTTTTTTTTCGTTGTAAACTGAATTTTGAAGGCTAAATAAGTCCTCTGAGTAAATGGTATCCTGGCTGTGAGTAAGAACTACAATTATACCTACTTAGAGCCAAACCTGAAGCAAAAACTAAAATAAAAGGGCTGAAAAAATACGGACATACAGGCAGATAAGCAGATACACACACAAACATCTTGCCTTATATATATATATATATATATATATATATATATTATCGATTTTCTGCATTCTTGAAAGAAATGCAACATTGAAACTTCTGAATATCGTTTCTTATGTCTTTGTCTATGAGTGTATCATGTTTGATTAAAATCGAACCAAGTTTCATTTATAAATAAGTTTAGATACTCGGCAAAAACAAACAGCTGTAACAAATTAGATATCTGGGAAGTGTATTAACAGAGAATAGAAAATGCGACAAGGAAATCTGATTGATATTGGGATAGTGTAGGATGCCTTCCAAAAGGTAAACAATGTATTAAGATACAGAAAAATTTCGTTAGAAGCAGAAGAAAAATGTACTGACCTGTTATATAGTATAAGTTTTTATATGGCAGTGAATGCGAAACAATTTTCCTACATAGCAAGAAGAGACTTTAAACAACAGAAATGTGGTTCTACCGAATGATTCTGAGAATAGTATGAATTGAACAGAAGTAATGACAAAGTTCTAGAGACAATAGCTAAGAGAACACATACATAATATAATGAAAAGAAGTTCAAATTACTGAGAAAAGAGGACTTGGAAAATTTGATATTCACAGAACAGATTGAAGGTAATAGAGACAGAAGAAAGAAACGCACAACCTAGATGGCAAAAAGACAAGAGTTATTAAAAGCTATAAGTGGAGAACTATTATTGCGAATTTCACGAAAAGACATGACGCATAGAAGAAGAAGAAGAAGAAGAAGAAGAAGAAGAAGAAGAAGAAGAAGAAGAAGAAGAATAAGTGATTTTCAGTCGAAGGACACAGATCTGTTCTGGAAATTTTGAAACTTGATGCAGCACTTTGGAAATGTTCCAAAATTCGCGCTGTTTAGTTTAAGCATCGTAAACAGCAGAAATCTATTACCTTTTTATTCTTATTCATTTTACACGAATTTCTTCTTGGTACCCATTGTTTTCGGTTTCTTTTCTTGTTAACCCCGGTTTCAGTTCTTTCTTTGTTGATGCTTTTGAGCATTGGGAGTTTTTTTTCTTTTGGCAAATCCATTCTCTTAATTCGAATTCGTTTGACTCTCATTTCTCCCCTGGCTTCTGTATTTCCTAATTCCTTTTTCTAAACAGTTTTGTTTATTCAGCGATCTTTCTTACTAATTCAATATCACTTCATGCATATTATTTTCATTCATTTCATTTTTTTTTCTTTTTATGAGTTGGCATTTCATTCTTCCGTCGTCTTACTTCTCGGTGGAGTTTTACTACTACTACTACTACTATTATTAATACTATTACTGCTTTTGCGATTTCTGTTTTCTTTCTACCTTCCTCTGAAGATTCTGTCGTTCTGAGATTTAAAACCTTTCACTTTTCCCCATCTTTTGACGCCACTCCCGTCTCTTCTCCAGATCAAATTATTTTCTCCTCTTCCACATCTGCGACCATCTCTTCCTACCAATTTGCTTTTGTCTTGTCTTTAATACTCTCGTCGACTTCGTTTGTCTTCCATTACGATTTGTCTTTTCTCCTCGCTGTCTTTTCTGTTTGCTCTTCTGAATTTGGTAGAAATGGCGGATGTTTTGCATTAAGAGGCCAACCAAGCATTTCTTCTTTCCTTCAACCACACATTGACACGCAGAGGAATCAAAGCCCGCATACAGACATCGCACACAAACAAGTAGAGGAGAAAAAAATTAAAATTTAATATGATGAAAAAATAGAAGCAAGAGTAACTGAAGTTTGATCGAAATATTTTGTATGTTTAATCTGACATTCTAAATAATCCCATACAAGAAAATAAAGCGCTTAATTGTATTTTTTCTTTGTTTCTTTCTATCAGTTTAAGCGTCACTCGAAAGAGGTCGCCTCCTCCCTTTACGCATGACAAGTTGAGGTCGCGATTGGTAATGTCGGGCGAGTATGGAATTATTGTTGGGTGGTGAACGGATCGAACAATTTGCACCGAGGTGCTTGGTGGGTCAACCTACATTCAGTTTCTCAGAAATTAATATATATTCGAAAACAATCAAGACAGCATATTTTGGAGACGAATGGTGGAAGTTAATCAAATGTAGCTTTTCTAGGAGAAATTTCAGACAACAGACAAAAATTATCAACACTAAAAAAAGAACTGATACATTAAATGAGAGATTATATAATTGAAAATAAGAGAGATGCAAACTTTAGGAAGAAGCTCCATAAAAAACACTCTCGTTAAATCACAAAAATTCAATTCTTTAGAACGTGGTCTTTCATTCATAATCTATCTATCTATCTATCTATCTATCTATCTGACAAGTCATTACCTGTATGTATCTACCTATATGTTGTCAGCATCTCTATATCTGTCTCAGATTATTAATTATCTATGTATCTATTGATCAATCTGAGACTGTTGATTATCTATGATGTATCAATCTATATAAATATTTTGTATATCAATCTAACTACATTTATAGGACTGCTATCTATATATCAATCTATTTACCTAAATGTTTAGAATACAAATCTATCCATATTTCTAAGAATGTTTATTATCTATCTATCTATCTATCTATCTATCTATCTATCTATCTATCTATCTATCTATCTATCTATCTATCTCTGACTAATCATTATGTATATATCTATCTAAGTCTAATAATTTATATAACCATTGATCTATGTGTTCAGCATCTCTATATCTATCTCAGATTATTAATTGTCTATCTACAGTTCTATCAAGCTATCTATATTGGGATCTAAGCTCGTCAAAGCAGAAGTCATCAAAATATTTGTAAAAGAGATAGAGTGAAACCTTATCGCGTTGGTGAGAAAGTGGCTGGAGTCGAGCTGCCAGGTCGGATCGATTACATCTTCTGGATCCTGTGGATAACCCAGAG
This sequence comes from Ascarosepion bandense, assembly GCA_037127315.1. NCBI lineage: Eukaryota > Metazoa > Mollusca > Cephalopoda > Sepiida > Sepiidae > Ascarosepion > Ascarosepion bandense. The sequence continues at coordinate 101,921 of JBBBDQ010029070.1, read as the reverse complement.
ATAGATAGCAGAGAGGCCTGACCAGATAGGACAACAGTATTCAATCTAAATAGTTTGAATATCAATCTAACTGTATTTCTAAGAATGGTAATTATCTATCTATCTGACTGTTCATTAGCTATATATCTAACTGTTCATTATCTATCTATCTTTTCAAATTATCTGTATAACTATCAAATTGTTCATTACATCTCTATCAATGTATACGACTCTTAAGTTTCTATCTATCAATTTATCGATCTCAGACTGTTCCTTATCTTCCTATGTTTCTATTCGACTGTTGTTTATCTCAGATAATTTGTTATATATTAGTGTGTTTATATTTCTGTCAATTTGTTTTATAAACAATATATATATATATATATATATATATATATATATATAATTTCTTTCTACTAGCACATCAATTTACAATTATTTTGAAGAGGGTCATTTTATTATTAAGACAGATAAAAAAGTATCTCAATTAAAAATGGAAATTAAAAATATAAATAAGAGGAGGATTTTAAGACGCCTTTCGGCCTACACGTCTTCAGAAACAAATCGTCGGCAATTAAAACAAAGAAGCTGTCAAGAAAAAAAATTGAACAACGACCGAGGCTAAGACACAGATTTAAAAAAAAATTACCTATGTTGGGCGGTAGTTTCCCAAAAGAGTTCCAATTTGAATTTCAATTCTCTCTCTGTGCACAGGACAGGATGTTGTATGTTGATGGCCAGAGACTCCAGGATGTCCAGATGGAGTCTCGTCCTAGCCATGTGCAAGACAGAGTAGAAATCAGGAGAATAATGTGTTCTGCAGAAGATTGAATTTACTAGATGCTCGCCGATCGCTGGCGCATGAGCCTGCGTCTGCCTAGATATTATTGGTTCATGTCTGCGAACCCTACTCGGGACGTACTGAGCTATCCTTACCTCCAGACGCTGAATGACCTTACCCACGTAATCGGTCTCGCACAGACACTTGTACTGGTAAACAATCAGAATTTGCTGATTGGTAAGCAAGACAGCCTTACGTGGGGAGGATGCAGTTCTTGTAATAAAGATGTTCCGAACAATGACAGCACTAAAACATTGCTTGATGGAATTAATAATTCTATCAAAAAATATTTGACCCTCAGAACCTATTCAAGGGAGTCTTAAATAAATAGGACACTTGGAAAAGGCCAAATTTTCTCGGTTCATTAAACTTTTGTCCAATGGTTACCGATAACACACTTTTGGGGTATCCATTATTCATTAACAATCCTTTAATATTCCTTAATTTGGCGTTGAGTTGACAGTCCGAACACACCATCAATGCGCGATGACTAAGTGTCCTGATAAGATTAATTTTCCTGGATTTAGGTGCAAAAGAGTCCCACGTTAAATATAAACCAGAAAATAATGGTTTGCGATAGATACTGGTGTGGAAACATGATGGCGTTCTTCCATCCAGTACACCCAGGAAAGGTAGGTGATTATTCTCTTCTATACCTATAGATGCAAATGAACTGAAAATGTCATCGACATAGCGATAGTAACAATGGGGCTTATCTGTTCTATGAAATAACTTCTCATAGTAACCTCCAATCTGTGGTGGATTGGGGTAGGAAATGGCTCGTAAAATTCAATTCTTCCAAAACGAAGCTGCTGTCAATTAACCATCACAGACGGCCGTACCTCCCTCTCATTAGTATGGAACAGGCATGCCTCCCAGAGAGTAAAACACTACTCCTGCTTGGTCTGACACTCTCAGCGGACCTCAAGTGGAATGACTACGTCGAATCCATTGCTAATGTGCAGGGCCCGGAAATTCTTTCCGTCTGAATTTATCCTGCACTTATACAAATCTACCATCCGCCCGTGTTTTGAATACTGTTGCCACATCTGGTCGGGTGCCCCTACTATTCTCCTCGGGCTTCTTGACAAAATACAGCGAAGAATCTGTAACGTGATTGATACCGAATTAGCTGACCGCCTGCAGTCACTCTCCCACCGGCTTGACGTGGCTTCCCTGTGCCTCTTCTATAAATACTTTCATGGCTTCTGCTCTGATGAACTTAAATCACTGGTGCCCCCTAGGTGTGAGTTTGCACGAGATACTAGATTGGCAGCTAGGTCCCACACTTTTACAGTGAAACCGATGAAATGTAACCGCAATTTCTACTCCACAGCTTCTTTTCTCGCACTACCCGCATGCTTGCTTCCCCGACGGCTATAACCTCCAGGGGTTTAAATGTAAGGTCAATATTCAAGGAAACATTGGTGAACAGTCTTATTATATCAAATGAAACAAAAATGCAAGTTTCTGAGTTTGGCTTTAGTTTGCGTATAAACTCTGCAAACTGAAAAGAATCAGGCACAGATTATTCCGAATAATATCTCAAAACCCTTTGAAGAACTTCATTAAGCCACTTGGTAAGATTGTGTTGGGCAGAGCCAACCATGGACAAAATCGGCCGCAGTGGTACGCCAACCTTATGTATTTTTGGCAAACTGTACATCCTTGGACGTTGGGAGCCAACTAGAAGGATATTATCATACACATCCTTCAATATAAATCTTCCCTTATGAAGTACTAAGAGTCTCTTCTGCATACGGATCTCAGTTTTTGCAGTATCATCACTGGCGATGTCCCCAATTTTGTGAAATTTACTGCTCTCATTTAGAATAGACAGCATTTTGCGCACATTATCCCCGTAATTAAATAGTACAACACCTGCACCTTTATCATGCTTCGTAATGTACAAATCAGAATTACTTTTTAATTGCTTGGCCAATCGGAAATGTTCTGACTGACAAGGAAAACCACATAAATCGATAGAGGCATTCACGAAACTATATGCTGGGTTCCTCAGTTTAGCTTTGAGACAAAGCAACTTCTCTTCAGATATTGGCATATGCTTAGTAAATAGTCTAACGATCAATTCAAAACTACTAAACACCTCTATTTATCTAAATTTATTTATAAATGGAACTTTGTGTGTGTGTGTCTGTGTGTGTGTGTCCGTTACCTGTAGACTCCGAAACGGCTGAACCAACTTTTTTGAAAATTTACACAGTTCTACTATAAGTGTCTGCGAGTGTTCTTAGCTAGGTTCTGTGCCGAGGTAAGGTACCCCCGATAAATATCGCAAATCGATAATCGAAAAAATCGAGTTATACAAGGAGTGGTCCGATTGTAATCAAATTTGATACACTCATAGACAAAGACATAAGAAACGATATTCAAAATTTTCAAGGTTGCAGTTCTTACAATAGTGCAGAAAATCAATTATATATATATATATATATATATATATATATATATATATATAACAGGCAAGATGTTTGTGTATGTCTGTTTATCTGCCTGTATGTCCGTATTTTTTTCAGCCCTTTTATTTTAGTTTTTTCTTCAGGTTTGGCTCTAAGTAGGTATAATTGTAGTTCTTACGCACAGCCAGGATACCATTGACTCAGAGGACTAATGTAGCCTTCAGAATTCAGTTTACAACGAAAAAAACTTATTTGATATTGATCCCAGGAAATCAAAAATTGACTTACATTCATTCATTTTTCTTTCAGTCTACGGTTTCATTTTAACTGGAAACAACCATTGCTTTTTAGTCTTTCATGCCAACGTCCAAAGAGTCGGAGGACCATGGATTAGTCTTAAAGCTTTCATTACACCCGAGCAACGCCGGGCTGTACAGCTAGTCAATCATATTGGGGAGAAAACAAAATTGCAAGCCACGGGACAAAATTAATTTCTACGGCTCAGACAAAGAATAACTTGATAAATTAATAGTACGTTTGTCTGTGGTCACATAAGATCTAAATCTTTTTTAATAACATAATGTAAATAGGATTCATTATCGACACTGCAATTATTGTCAAAATAAATATCAACATCAGAGGGATACTTTGAGAGCCGACACTTATCAGAAAGAAAAAGTTTGCGCCAAACTTTTCCTCATACAAAAAGATACTGAGCTCTTGTTGTAAGAAGCAGCTCGGAAAAGTAAACAATTTCGTCGTGAAGGTAAGCTTGTTCCACTTTCAACATAGAATTACATATCCCGGGAATAATTTCTATCGCAAACCAACATTTTCTGGATTATATCTAACGTGGGAATATTTTGCACCTAAATCCAGAAAAATTAATCTTATCAGGACCCATTAACTATTAACATATCACTAAGCAAGACCATTCAGCGTTTGGAGGTAAGGACAGCTCAGTACGTCCCGAGTAAGGACCGCAGACATGAACCAATAACATTTGGGAAGTCGCAGACTCATGAGTCAGCAATCGGCGACATCTATTAAATTCAATCTCCTGCAGAACACATTATTCTCCTGATTTCTACTCTGTCTTGAACATGGCTAAGACGAGACTCCATCTGGACATCCTGTAATCTCTGACCATCAACATACAACGTCTTGTCTTGTTCAGACAGAGAGAATTGAAATTCAAATTGGAACTCTTTGGGAAATTCCAGTCCAACATAGGTAATATGTTTTTTTAAATCCTGCTTTTTAGCCTCGGACGTTGTTTAAAATTTTTCTTAACAGCTTTTTTGTTTTAATTGCCGACGATTTGTTTCTGAAGAGTTGTCGGCCGAAAGGTGTCTTAAAATCCCCCTCTTATTTATTTTTTAATTTCCCTTTTAATTGAGATACTTTTGTATCTGTTTAATAATAAATGATCTTTTTAAAAATAATACATACATATATATATATATATATAAGAAAAATTAAGTCAGACACGTTATTTCATGGTGAATCGGAAATATAAGCCTATTTCAGGCGAGCCATCGTCAGCTTCCATCTTTATTTAACGAAGGATTCTACACGATGATGATGGCTCGCCTGAAATAGTCCTATACTTCCGATTCACCATGAAATAACGTGTCTGTCTTAATTCTTCTTATATTTGCTCTATATGTATTAATATGCATATATGTTTAGAACTCTCCTAGAGAGTTAGCCTACCACTGTATGTAAAGGATACTCCTTTGGATTCTTCTATGCCCACACTGCATGCTGATATATATATTATATATATATATATATATATATATATGCAGCAAATTCTTTCTAGACATATCAGATTAAAAACATTGCAAACATTATGCCTGCCTATTTTTAATAAAATCCATTCATACTCACAGATAATCTTTCGCGTATTATAATTGAAAGATGCAAGAAAAGAGCTGTAACATTTACAGATAATTTTAATATTCATTTCGCGATGTTACCGAGTACTTTTAATCTCTTTCCGAGATCATCTTCAAGGGTGCGAGTTGTGATAACAAAAATATCCTAAGTCTGTTTTGCTAAAAATTACTGTAAATTTTCTTTTTGCTTAAAAAATAGCGGTTGACAAATTGCTTAGTGTTCATTAGAACGTGTAAATGATCCAAAATGGCTTTTTTTATGCTGTAATGTCATGGTCATGCACGTGTTAAAGCATGAAAAAACTGTTCGTTTTTTAAATATGTTAGAATATTACTACAATATTCATAACAATATTTGTGTCAATATTCATTAAAAAGGTTAAGCCCTCAATTAAAAGAATCAGGTATGAAATGCATGAATCGACCTCTTTTCGACCCCAGCAATGAGTTAATTAGTAAATTTTGCATCACAAAATCATTATTATCACAAAAATATATTTACAATCTAAAAAAATATTTTCTATAGTTGATAGGCCGTAAAAGTAAATCAATCTTTCAAATCAAACAAACATCTCACTACGCAGCAACCATAAAGTAATATTCTGGTAAAATAAAATACGTCCCTTTCTTTATTAGTTACAATCGAACTGTTTTCATCGTATTTTTTGTTATTGTCAAGCTCTATGCCCTTCTTAAGTTATCTGACGCTCAGGTTAGCCTGAAAAGAATTTCGACATGAACTCTTTCCTTCATCTATGAGGGTAGATTTGTCTCTTCTATTTGACCATGTTTAGTCCATTGACCAATAGGCCAATAGCTTAGTAGAAAATCCTTCCTTTGTGAATTTGATGGCACAGTAATTGTAAGTTCAATCCCTGATTCAAGTAGTGCACAATAGATTCAGTGGGAACAGTCCGTGCAGTAACTGAGCAGTACTAAATAATAACTAGTTGAGATTTGTCTAGTTGTTGTCAGCAGGCCAGAAGCAATCTACCCATCTAGTGATGAAGTAAAATGTTCAATTTGAAATTTCCATATGAACATACACCTGACGAAGTCTGGAAAGTACCACAGCACAAACCTTATGATAACAACAACATGAGAATTTTAGTCCACAAGTAAACAAAGAAAATAATGATGAGTAAAGGCTAATCTCTTATTTATTGTTTAGGATGGGGTTTTCTGTTTTTTCTTAAGTCTATTTAAACTTTGTATAGCTAACACTTGCCTTTTCTTTCTCTCAACTTTATTACAGTAAGGTTCACTCTGTACAAGGCTGGGGCCAATCATGGTAGCGTGTTATGTTAAGAGCCAGTTTAAATGGATAGAAGGGAAAGATATCCGTAAATTCTAGACATGAACAAATTAATATTTTAGTGATCAGGGATTCATCATGTTGGGAGTCGGTTCAACGGAGCAGTTGTTCGCCGGAAGCTTTTCTTATAATAATACGAATCCACACGGTGACCATCTAGCTTGAGTGGTTCTTGGACCTTGTATTAGCTGATGTTGATCATTAGTGAATAAAAAATCTCCTAACTTCAGAAGTATTTTTATTGTTTGAGACAAAATGCTAATCAACAGTTAAGTTTTTTGTTTTTATCTACGAATATAGCTTTAAGCACGGAAGGTTTCTCGTATTTAGGTTGTCTTTCAGTCGGAAAATCAAATGAATAATAATCGCCAATGACTACTATAAAGCAGCACAATAGGTTATCGATTGTCCGGTGGCTTTAGTGAAAATCAGTCGGACTTTGATGAATTATGTATTTTTGGCTTTTTGTGCTGACTGACCACAATGACATCTGAATAAAGACTAGTCAATTAAAGATTGGCAAATGTTCGAAAAATATATTTCTGTGCAAATTTTATCATGTAGATTCGAAACATGTTATTCAAAATATGAACAAGAAAATGTTGTGCAAGACTTTCCGACGAGTTGTCATGGTCAGTTTATAATTCTGACAGTCCTAATTATTGTTTTGATAGTTATTTTTACCAGTACTTTTTTTAGTTCTTTTTTATTTTACTTTTCATCCAGACTGAATACGTCCTTTATCTGTCGTTGGTCAATCAGTATCTTCCTAGGATCTAACGTTCATCTGGATTGTATTATGTTGATTGATTTGTGAAAAATTTGGGCGTCTGTATTTTTCACGAACAGGATTCAATATTGCAAAGTATATTACATCTATTTTATGGATAGCGTTTTCTTTACCTTATTGACATTCGGACGATTGTCCTCATCATTGTTGTTGGTATTACAACGTTTCAGTCATTTTACCTGCTGGCTTTCATTAGATGTAAATCAATCTGGGTAACCTGCAGCGAATTCTGACCTGAATCATTTTCTTTTCATCTACAGAGGTAGACTGTTTTCGTCCTACTGCCAATGTCTAGAGATATTTCATCTTCGTATTTTATTTATTTTTAATTCTTCTCAGCTCTTTTCCACTTCCCGATCCAGGAACTGAACTCACAATTTCTATGAAATCAAACTTATGAACAAACGCTTTTATCCACTCGAATATTTTCTCCTTAAAAAGGCCACAGGGCACAACCGTCGGAACGTTTTCATAACAACAAAGACGAGGACAATAGTTCGAATGTAAATAGTGTAAATAATTTCCCACCGAATTAATCCAGCTTTCTTGTGATTTTTCTATGAATAATTTTATGGTAACTGTTCTGATTAACTTTTGTATATGGTACCTAGACTTTATGGACTTAAGAGTAGTACAAGGTTGGCGGCAAGGTCTCGTCATTTTGCAGTTGAAATGGTTTGATGTAACCATTTCTATGCTAACAGTTCCTTTTCTCCCACATCTCGCTTGTCGAACTCTTTTCTGACTTATTTTCCAGTTTTGATCTTCAAAAATGTATATTCAATGTTTTATTAATTCATGTTCTTTTATTGTTTTCTCTCCTTAATAATGGTTTTGTTCTTTTTCTCATATTCTTTCGCTCTCATTAACCTCAGTAAGCCCTTGCGTCTTAGTGGCTATAGTAACCTCTTTGGGATAACATGATTAAAACAAATTAATATATGTTATGGGAGCGTATAGATCTGACTAATATTGCATTAGTGAATGACAAAAAATAAACATTCATAAATTATTGAGATTATATATATATATATATATATAAGTTTATAAAGGAAAACTCAACACGTCATATTAGTTATAAACTATAGCTCATTTCGAGTTTAATTAGCTCATATCATCAGACTTTATACAATATTTCCTTCATCTGGTACAAATCTTATAACTAATATGACATGTTGAGTATTTTCCCTTTATAAACTTTATATTGCTCTGGTTAACACCCATCGAGCTCTCTATATGGATTTACCAATTAATATTTTATATTAAGGTAATCTTGTTGGATTATCCTCACTATTTACGGACTGACACCTATATATATATATATATATATATATATATATATATATCTTCCTTCCATATGTTTACAGATCATTGATTAAATCCAAGGAATAATATGCAATGTTATGCAATGTCCTGACCCGGTATCACAGTTTCAATTATTTTCTCATCGCAGTAATATAGATTCCCTGCGCCTTTGCTATAAATATTTTTATGGTAAGTGTTCTGAGGAATTTTCCTTTATGGTACTAACTCGTAGCAAGGTCTCATCATTTTACTGTTGAAATGGATACATGAAGTCATAAGTCCTATGTTAACAGTTTCTTCTATATCATCACACGCTAGTGGAAATCTTTTTCGACTTCTTGGTTCCCATTCAACTGTGATCTTCAAAAAATTAAATGCTGTATCAGTCGTTATATTCTGTCTTATTAATTTCTGATCTTTTATTGTTCTTGCTCTTGAATAATTTTTTTTCATATGCCTTTTCACACTGAGTAACACCATGTCTATTAGTAGCTTTGTTGGCTTGACTTAACATGATTAAAAATCTATATAAGTAACATAGGACAGGAACCAAAATAAAGAGAAAACTGACACAGGTCTAGTTTAAATTAGTGCAAAAGCTAAACAAAACAACTCACGAACACATACACACACACACACACGTAAATCCGTTTAAAAACACACGTAAGTCCGTAAAAAAGATATGCACAGTTCCAAACTCATCAACAGTTAAAAAGATACACGTAGGCAGAGTTGACCTCATAATCTAAAAGACAAACACAGGTGTTCGGTTTACACTAGGGTTAAAAACGTATACACAATCAGTTTAGACTAGCTTAAAAAGAAACATACGGATCCATTTTGCATTAAAATAAAGTTAGACAAATTTTTTCTATTAAAAAGAGCCATATTGCGTAACAATTCATCAATGTTCACAATTCTATTAGCAAGAGTGACAAAAGAAAGAGGATTTAACCTATTTAACGAACCTGTGTAAATATATGACAGAACAGATAATGAAATGATAAATCTTACTAAGAGCTACAACGAACAGAAAATTGTGGAGGGCCATGATAAAAATAACCGGGATAGACACGGCTCATATAAAAACAATGGTAGGGAATGGGGATTTAGTCAGCTCTTTTGTCGAAGTAGCCGTGATGATTCACAGATAATTAATAAAAAGGGATATGATTGCTTTAATCAAAAACAAGTATTGCCATTTTTTGTAAAAAATCGATTCTAAGAAGAGTTTGGCGCTAAAGGAGTAATTTGTTATTTAAATATTCAGCCTAACGCATTGTGACTTCAAATACTTAAAGAAATTACCAAAATTCCGTGTTTCAGCATTTTTTATTACATTTTATAATACTCTGTAAAGATAGCATTTGAGATTACCTCCGACCAAATGGCACATTGTGTTCTCCATAATCTCGCTTACGGTTTCAAATATAGCTTAAAACTGAGATTGCTAAAAATAGGAAGAAAACACATCTAGATTTTACGGATGCAAAAAATGACTGCTCAATACTTGCAAAGTTAATGTAAATATGACGGCAGTAGAGTTGCTTCCTCAAAAGTATTTCATTGTTTGTGAAATAAAAAAAAAGAATACACAAGTGATGTTTGGACTAAAGTATAAAAAGTAGATATAGTTCCGGCTTGGAGCAAAGTCAAACATTTTCACGGTGATGCTGTTTATACTAGAGTTCAAATTTAGACATAGATCCAGTTTCACCAATTCAACAAGTTCGGTTTGTACTAGATGCAATGAGAATGAGATTGGTTAGGAATTTCAGTATCTTGAATCTCAAAAGTATCTACCCATGCTCTGTTTGTTTGCTAACCATATACCTGTGTAGGGTATACAGTTGGCATATTCGAATATCTCATGATATGGCAAAATATTTATTACTTTTTAAAAGGCACGCAGTTAGCATATTCGAATCTCTGATGATAGGGCAAAATATATATTACTTTTCAAATGGCACACAGTTGCCATATTCAACTCTCTCATGATAGGGTAAAATATTTATTAATTTTCGAAAGGCAAACAGTTGGTATATTCGAATCTTTCATGATAGGGCAAACTATTTATTACTTTTCAAAAGGCAGATAGTTGGCATATTCGAATCTCTCATGATATGGCAAAATATTTATTACTTTTCAAATGGCACACAGTTGCCATATTCTAATCTCTCATGATAGAGTAAGATATTTATTAATTTTCGAAAGGCACACAGTTGGTATATTCGAATCTTTCATGATAGGGCCAACTATTTATTACTTTTCAAAAGGCACACAATTGGCATATTCGAATCTCTCATGATAGGGCAAAATATATATTACTTTTCAGATGGAACTCTTTTTTTTATATAATTTAATGCAGTTTGTTGAAACGTGCGTAATGTAATGGTGACTCACTAACTTCCCGCTCCTTTGGAGTGGAAAGAATGACAGGAGATTTCCATATTATTTATACTAAACTGTTCGATTAATTTTTCTTAGTAACTAATGAACTAATCGAAAATTCGAGGATAACCCTCTTATCACTCACGTTTTATTTGCATAACTTTGCACTGGTGGCGTTTCAATCGTTTTGACACTCTGATTACCAGCACAATCGTGTTTTATTATCATGAAGGCCATTTTACAAGATTATATAAGTAATTACTAGAATATAATTTGAAGAAAATCTTTACATACTCTCGAAATATTGTTGAAAGTTGTTACACATTATCTTCTTTTTCTTTTTCAAATCACGCTCTTCTCGTAAGTTAATAATAAAAACAACAACATCAACAACAACAACATCAACAACAACAACATCAACAACAACAACAACAACAACAATAATAATAATAATAATAATAATAATAATAATAATAATAATAATAATAATACCAGGAAAAGAAATTTGATCACGATAAAATGGAGCTAATAACTGTTTCCTCAAGTCTAAAGAAAGGTGCATTATTTTTAAACGGATATGATACACAAATTTTAATCTTTTTCCTCTTTTTTAAAGGAAATAGAAACAACAAAATAATAGCCAATAAATTGGATTTAGAATTCGTTTTCGGTATTAAATCAGGCCAAGACCATTATTTCATTGCCAAACGAATGTATTGGCCAGGTAATGAAAAGGTCAGAAAGCTGTTGTTTAAAATTATCATTTCTCAGATATAATTTAGATCGCAATTTATTTTCCCAAATCTGGTTAGATTATTGAACACAGGGTGGCCGATCTTGAAAATATGCAGACAAAATTCACTTAAAAAATAAAAAAAATCAGCCTCGATTGAATTTTCAGAATTAAAAAACAGAAATCGTGTTCTTGGGGCGAAATTGTGCATAATTATAGCTTGACTTTGCGAAGGAAAATTTAGGATAACTGTCCGCAATCTTTGCACGTGAAATATTCTTCAAGACTGCAGAAATATTAAGACTAGGAAAAGAGAGCGAATTGCTATGCATTAAATATCATGTTTATTCATTCTTGGCTGTCAGTCGGTTTAGTAGAAAGAAAATTCTGATTTCTTAAACCTAGGTGAATAACAGTCGTTACATGGTTGTCTAAGGGAAGGAAAATCTTGACAGAAAACCAAACCTTTCTCAGCGTAGAGAGGTTGCCCGTGGAGGCATTCGCTCTATACACGAAACAATCTTTCGACATTTGTTAAAATATTTTGCAAAAGGTTAAAATAGAACTATGTCTGACATAAGAAAAAGACTTGTATGACTCCAAAAGTAGTACCACCTATTTTATTATATCTATCTACTGAGTACAATTGGCATATCGCATACACTCAGTATAATGGCATACTAGACGGATCCTGAGTGTATGCAGTAGAGATCAAACTAAATTTATGTTGGTACGCATGATAGCTAAGCAAGCTAGCTATCAAAATGCGCTTGGCATGAAAGTGCATACAAAGTAAAAGTGTGTTATTGAATTCTTCTTTGTAGACAAATTTGTCCTAATTAATATTCATCGATACGTAATTAACATTTACGGAAACCAAGCAGGGAATGTGACCATTGTGAACATTGGTAGATAATTTGATCCAACATTGTGACTGATATGTGAGTCACGTTTCAAGCAGCCTGTTTTCATTGCTGGGCACCTCGACGTGTTGTAATGGCTCGAAGGCTCGTTTTGCTAGGACGTATTACACCTGAGTTGTGAATTAGATCCTCACTGGGTATCCCATATTTCTGCCATATCTAAGCTCTACTTAGGAAATTAGTTATATGGATGGCCAATGAAATTGTTAATACGAAGAGACACAGTATTGCAGTCAAAATAATGGAAACATTCACTTCTAAAACCTCTCCCCCTGGGTTCGTCTTTTTCTTCATTAGTGTTCGTTTTTTTTTAAATCATTAACTCCTCGACGACAGAGGACAAGAACAAGATAAAGAGATCTTGGGCTTATTTACTCTTGTTCAATCATGGATTCAATTTTTTTCCAGATGAAGAGAGTAATGTACCAAAGACGGACGATTTTTGTAGGTCTCCTTCTGTTGGGCTAATGTTATCGCTTCTTGTTAATCGATGGCGAAAAATGGCTATGCAAAAACAACATAACAAAACAAAAAGAAAAAGCAGTGCTTTGTAGACGAAACCAAAGATTCTGTTGCTTCCGCAATAGGCCTGTCAAGTAGCGTCTCATTCCTCATGGATGTTATTTCTTTTTCTCCTTCCTGATGACCGACTAAAAGAGAAGAAAAAAAAAATTGAAAACTTTTGCTTCTCATAGAGAACTGATTTTTCACTAACATACGATTTAATGTCACATTTACGATAATTGTTTTTAATGTAAAAGTAGTCGAGAAAATGTTAGTTTTTATGGCGGTAAAATGATCTAATTTTTTGAATTTTCTCTACATTGAGTAAGGGTAGTTTGGAACATTTAATGGCGGAGCTTGCATTTGATATTACTACTACTACTAATAATAATAATGATGAATAAGTGGAACAAATCAAATTCGATCATGTAAGAGAAAATTCCAGTCTTACCACACACAAAAATGGTATAATTTGACATTACAGCAAAACGACATTTTTCTAAAGAAACTACATTTTTTCACAAAGTTCTGCTATATTTATTCATCTTTTCCAGATTCGCAAATGTTCTTGTTCTCACGTTTTTACATTTTCCCAATTTGTTCCTTCTTTCCGTTTTATTTTAACTTCGTGTCCTCTTGGTGACATTTTTCTCCTCTAATAATCATCATTGTAAAATTAGTCGATTTGTTTAATTGTATGTATGTATATATATATATATATATATATATATATATATATATATATAATTTTGTTAACCATCTATCTATCAATATGTCTATTAATCATTATCTCTCTCTCTCTGTCTCCCTCCCTCACTCTGTATCTATCTATGGTTGTTTATTATCTATCAATATGTTTCACAATGTCTATTCATTAGCATCTATGGCTATTCATTGTCTATGTGTGTATGTATGTATTTATTTGTTTATATGAAGAAGCTCATTATCTATCTACCCATCTATCTATGACAGTTGACTACCATCTATCTATCTATCTATCTATCTATCTATCTATCTATCTATCTATCTAGCTATCTCTCACTGACAGTTGATTAATATCTATCTATCTCTCTCTGACAGTTGATAAATATCTATTTATCTATCTATATATGAGAGTTGATTACTATCTATCTATCTATGAGAGTAGATTACTATCTATATATCTATCTATCTATCTAACTATATATGACAGTTGATTACTATCTATCTATCTATCTATGAGAGTAGATTACTATCTCTCTATCTCTATCTATCTATGACAGTTGATTACTATCTATCTATCTATCTGTGACAGTTGATTACTATCTATCTATCTATCT
>JBBBDQ010029070.1:47500-85000 GCA_037127315.1 Ascarosepion bandense | reverse complement strand
CTATCTATGACAGTTGATTACTATCTATCTATCAATCTATGACAGTTGATTACTATCTATCTAACTATGACAGTTGATTACTATCTATCTATGACAGTTGATTACTATCTATCTAACTATGACAGTTGATTACTATCTATCTATCTATGACAGTTGATTACTATCTATCTATCTATCTATCTATCCATGACAGTTGATTACTATCTATCTATGACAGTTGATTACTATCTATCTATGACAGTTGATTACTATCTATCTATCTATCTATCTATCTATCTATCTATCTATCTATCTATCTATCTAGCTATCTATCTATGACACTTGATTACTATCTATCTATCTATCTATCTATCTACGACAGTTGATTACTATCTATCTATCTATGACACTTGATTAATATCTATCTATCTATCTATGACACTTGATTACTATCTATGACAGTTGATTACTATCTATCTATCTATCTATCTATGACAGTTGATTACTATCTATCTATCTATCTATGACAGTTGATTACTATCTATCTATCTATCTATCTAACTATGACAGTTGATTACTATCTATCTATCTATCTATCTATGACAGTTGATTACTATCTATCTATCTATCTATCTATCTATCTATCTATCTATGACAGTTGATTACTATCTATCTATCTATGATAGTTGATTACTATCTATCTATCTATCTATCTATCTATGACTGTTGATTACTATCTATCTATCTATCTATCTATGACTGTTGATTACTATCTCTCTATCTATCTATGACAGTTGATTACTATCTATCTATCTATCTATCTATGACAGCTGATTACTATCTATCTATCTATCTATGACAGTTGATTACTATCTATCTATCTATCTATCTATCTATCTATCTATGACAGTTCATTACTATCTATCCATCTATCTATGACAGTTCATTACTATCTATCCATCTATCTATGACAGTTCATTACTATCTATCTATCTATCTATGACAGTTGATTACTATCTATCTATCTATGACAGTTGATTGCTATCTATCTATCTATCTATCTATGACAGTTGATTACTATCTATCTATCTATCTATCTATGACAGTTGATTACTATCTATCTATCTATCTATGACAGGTGATTACTATCTATCTATCTATGACAGTTGATTACTATCTATCTGTCTATCTATCTATCTATGACAGTTGATTACTATCTATCTATCTATCTATATATATATATCTATGACAGTTGATTACTATCTATCTATCTATCTATGACAGGTGATTACTATCTATCTATCTATGACAGTTGATTACTATCTATCTGTCTATCTATCTATCTATGACAGTTGATTACTATCTATCTATCTATCTATCTATATATCTATGACAGTTGATTACTATCTATCTATCTCTCTATATATCTATGACAGTTGATTACTATCTATCTATCTATATATCTATGACAGTTTATTACTATCTATCTATCTATCTATATATCTATGACAGTTTATTACTATCTATCTATCTATCTATCTATCTATCTATCTATATATCTATGACAGTTTATTACTATCTATCTATCTATCTATCTATATATCAATGACAGTTGATTACTATCTATCTATCTATCTATATATCTATGACAGTTTATTACTATCTATCTATCTATCTATATATCTATGACAGTTTATTACTATCTATCTATCTATCTATCTATCTATATATCTATGACAGTTTATTACTATCTATCTATCTATCTATCTATATATATATATATCTATGACAGTTGATTACTATCTATGTATCTATCTATCTATCTATATATCTATGACAGTTGTTTACTATCTATCTATCTATATATATATCTATGACAGTTGATTACTATCTATCTATCTATATATCTATGACAGTTGATTACTATCTATCTATCTATATATCTATGACAGTTGATTACTATCTATCTATCTATATATCTATGACAGTTGATTACTATCTATCTATCTATATATCTATGACAGTTGATTACTATCTATCTATCTATCTATCTATCTATCTATCTATCTATTATTTTAACCTCTTCCTACTATCCATGCCATTCTCTCTTCACACTTTGTTTTACATCTGGCTTTGAAACCGTATCCAGAACTTCGCTTTGACTTTTGTTCCAAATGATTCTATTAATTCCCTTGTTTAATTACTTGTACATAGGCACGACTATAATCAAAGAAAGTCGCTTCCATTCATCAGCCGAACTACACACAAACGCATTGAAATTCCTAATATAATAATGATCAGTGGCAACAACGATTCTTGAAGGTGGCTTCCTCTGTCTCTTTGCCACACACGCGCACACACACAGACGCACACATATACACATCATGTGTAAGTAAAATTATCGCGGTTCTGACAAGAAACCATTCCAAATTAAATTTTACTATTTGGTCACTTTGCCATGTTTTGAGGTATCGACTGATTCAGAAATATTTCAGTGCTCTCGATCTGCTGGGTCTCCCCAAATTTACTGTGTTTAACACTGGTTTATAATCACAGTTACATTTCAGTTAAAAACTATAAAAAAAAAATGAAAATATTTCATTATATACAGTCAGTCAGGTAAGTGCCATACATGATACATGATCGAGCGAACATGTCTCGAAAGAGTCATGACTAGACAGAAGATTTTTCCCGCTGTAGGTGGCCATTACTTTCTTCAGTAGACTAGTTGCCAACCAAGACTATAAAATTTAAACTGTCTCGTTATTTAATCCATTGCTGGAAGGAGAAGAGACGAATTAAAAACTTTCCCAAGGGCAATTTCCTGTAAGTGAATGCAACGAAATATAAATGCAATTTGAACTCAGCTCTCCGATTTCTCGTTCCGAGGCGACACCCACTGCACGACAACGCATATATGATGTCTTTGCTATAGTACGTATATGCATTTTATTTTAAGTGCCATATTAGACTTGCATTAAATTCGCATCAGTTTATAGATTGTAACATCAAAATTAAGATAAAGAAATTAAATTAATTTCAAAGGTTAAAAAATACTCCTTATTGCATACATGTATTTATTAAAACTTCAACATTTGTTCGATTTCTTTATCTTAATGTTGTTTTCATTGTATAATGGCAAATTAATTTCTCGGGATAATCAGTAGATACCGATTGACATCACATTTCATTGTTTGCAGATAGAAGTTGGCTGGAACGCATGGAGCCAGAAGAGTGTTTCACAGACGAGAATTGTGAGAAAAAGCTGTTGGCATAGAATTTATGGCTACATCTAGCCAGCTCAACTGAAAACTGATGATATCTTGATGCCAGTCTAGTGCTCGCTTAAAATAATAATAAAAAACTACGTCTAGGTACCATACAAAACCTGGAAAACTACGATGACGATCGTCAAGGCAAACAACGACTAACAGGTATATATAAAAATATAAACTTATATTTTTATTCTTCTTTGGTGACAGTTGTGTTGAGTGAGAGGGTAGACGGAAACAATCACACACATGCAAAAGTTGTCGGGGAGTTGTTAGGCGGGCGGGAGTTCTCTGTTTTCTTTTCTGTGTTCACTTTTCTACTGTTTTCGGCCAGAAACACCAGACCAAACCCGAAATTCTTATACATTTTTGCTGTTTTGGGTTATCATTTAATTGACGTCATCTATAACCAGATACACCTATCAATAATTTTCACAGGCTGTTGTCTTTTAAGCCCTTTGTCGCCTGTGCGTTCTATTTCTTATGTTAATCATATCTTTGTCTGCTATCGATTTTCAAGCTTTTATTGTCGTCTATGTTCCCTTCTTTTGATGTCAATCATATATTTTTCGGCTATTGACTGTGCTTCTGTTTTGATGTTGCACCCCGTCGCAAATCTTTCCGGCTGGAATATATTTTTGTTAACTATATTTTTGTCGGTCAAGATAATATATTACACGAAGACCTCATCCGAACAATTACTATGAAAGTATTTATGGAAAATTCATAGGATCGGAACGTTACGGCGGTGGGAAAATGACTGAAGCCGAGCCGCCAGATCAGGACTGACAATGTTGTTGATTCTTTGTATTTTATCAAAGAGTTCAAGATAAATAGCACGTGCACCAGATCATATGTATCAGCATTGACGAATGATAGTTTCATGGATATGCAAGATAACTTCTGGAGAGAAAATTTGTCTAGCACGACACAGTGAACTAAAATTTTCAGAAGCTGTCCTTGCAATGATTCAATATAGTCTTTCACCTCGAGGTTAGCTAAGAACATTTAGCCAAGATGGCAAAACGGGTCATATCCTGGGAGCTAGCATCAGTCATGCCGATGGAAGACAGAGAAGGGTTTCTCTGATTATTAATGTAGAGAAGTTTAGCTTTGGAGGCGATATATTCGAGCCGAGTTCAAATTAAAGTGGTGTGCATTCACTCATTTGCTAAACATTTGGAAATGGTAACTATCCATTTCTACTTCCCTAATATAGAAAAATAGAAGGACATACTGTGTTCTATAGCTATGAGTGGCGAACTGTCTAGAAAAAGGTCAACTTTTAATTCAAAACCTGCGGAGAGTAGTTTGGAGTTTTATTTTTTGTAATCAGCTACAGAAAATCTAGTCTTTTGTACTTCAGGCTTTTTCCTTGTTCAGTAGATGAACTGAAAAGACTCTAGACGAATTTTTCCTAATTTACCTTTTTATATAAATAGAGAAAAATAAAAGAATATTCGAATGTCATATTTATCTGAATAAAAACCAGATACGAATAAACTGAAATGTGATAAAAACGATAAAAGTTCGGGTTCTAAACTTAATGATTTGTGAAATATGGATATAAATATTATGTTCGTCTCCATTAGTACGATTTTGAAAATAAACTTCCATTCACAATAGAAAATACTATTACTTAAAAAAAAAAGAAGGGAAAGGAAAAGCCT
This sequence comes from Ascarosepion bandense, assembly GCA_037127315.1. Classification (NCBI taxonomy): domain Eukaryota; kingdom Metazoa; phylum Mollusca; class Cephalopoda; order Sepiida; family Sepiidae; genus Ascarosepion; species Ascarosepion bandense. The sequence goes on along the minus strand of JBBBDQ010029070.1, from coordinate 80,079 downwards.
GTATGTTTTAATTTAGATTTTATGTTTCTTAACTCAATCCATTTAGTTGTAGAGTGATATGTTAATTTTGAAAGAAGCACTAAAAGATATTCCTAATAATAGCGTCTATTAATTACACTCGTACGCTCACACACACACACACACACACACACACACACACACACACACACACACACACACACACACACAAAAGATATATTTTTTTAATGTTTATGCGTTTATCTGTTTACTACTAAGTATTTGTGCTTGATTGAAAGCTTTGCTTAGCAAAGTAGTTCCTCCTGAATAAACAACATGTAATACATGAAGCTTTTGAGAGGCGACTGAGTTCCCATTTAAGAGAGTATCGTTGTCATATTCGAGATGTTATTATTCTATCCACAAGGATGAATTTAAGTGAAAACGTCAATAAAATTTTTTAAGTTATATATTTCGAAATATCGCATCCGGAAACATACAGATTTCACCTCATCTGTTTTTGAAAACCAATCCGGCCATTACTGCAACAATCATTGCGATTATAGGACGTCTTTCCTCAAAAACTTCTAAGAGGAAGGCAGCGGATAACATATTTGCAAGGCCTGATCCTCAGCATGCTTCTGTAAAATCACATTTCTGCTGCCTCAAGCCACTCCTTCATCTTTGATGAGATTGTCCAACATTTACTTCCATACAGAAGGACAGATATCACATAGCAATCCAGCACTCTTTTATTTGTTTATAAGGAGATTTTTCTGTATTTCAGTAATCTGGTTAGCTTCTAAAATGCGTCTTTGGCCATGACGTTTATGCTGAGTCCTTTCTTTTCTTTTCTTTTTTTTTGCTTCAGAAACTAGAAAATATCGTTAGAAACAAAGAAAAGAGTGCTGAAATGTTACGGGATATCAGTTTTCCTATAGGGGAAGTGAATGCTGGATAATCTCCCCAAAGATTACGAATAGACTTGAAGCAACAAAAATGTGTTTTTACAGAGGGATGTTGAGAACACTATGCACAGAACATGTAAGCAATGACAAACGTGTGAAAAACAAAAGACAGTGGAAACAAGAATAAACCTGTAATTGGTGTTAGGAAAATTTGATACACACACACACACACACACACACACACACACACACACACACACACACACACACACACACACACACACACACACATATATATATATATGTGTATATATATATACGCATATATGTATGCATATATACATATATGTAGTGTATCGAGGCAGCAGATAATTTTCTAAACCTATACTGAATGTATATTATGTTTAATCATGAGCTGTTCTAAACATCGTATTTAGTTTCAGGTGAAAATAAAGACAAAAATTCTCCAACATTTGGATAATTTTTTTATTAATTTAGTTCTAAGCTTTCGGCTCACATGAGCCATCGTCATGGAGGTTGCAAGGACGTTAACATAAAAACATCCACCATGTGAGCCGAAAGGTGAGAACTAACTTAATAAAAAATATCTAAATGTTGGAGAATTGTCACTTTATTTTCACTTTTTCACGAAAATAAGATGTTTAGAACAGCTCATGATTAAAGATAATAGACATTCATTGTATCTTATATTTAACAATATGTGTTTAGAATATATATATTCTAAACACATATTGTTAAATATAAGACACAATGAATGTCTATTATGTCTAATCATGAGCGGTTCTAAACATCTTATTTTCCCTTTAATATATATATATATATATATATATATATATAGCATACTGATAATCCACATATTAAATACATATAGGATAGGGTTAAATAGGGACTTAGGTGTTTTGAATATTTATAAATATTTCAATAGTTAAACACTTTTTAGATACACTTAAAAAATCTTTCTTTAAAACAACATTTAAAAGTATTATTAGAGATAGGTTTATATTAAAATCACTTTCTACATCACGTGATGTAAACATCACTCGACGAACGCTCTCGCGATGAACGTTTCTAGTTTAAATTTTAAAATCATTTGTTTCTGATGAAACGCCGAGGCCGGTCTGAAATATCAAATATATATATATAATGATAGAAATAAATAAATACTGTCAAAAAATACATTTTTAAACTTTCAAATTTTTAGTAGTTTTTCCTATATATATATATATATATATATACAGTGACGTAAATTAATAAGTATACATATGAGGGTGCACATATGTATAGTATTAATTATTATTTAGGTGTTAATAAAAAACAACAACAACAACAGCATATCAATTCTCTCCCAGGGAATCACTAACGGCCGGGAATACCCACTTTAAAATGACCATGTGTCACATCCAGCCTTGCGTGGGAAGGCTAGTGAATATAATCACTAACAACATACCCAAATCTATCACATTTTGTTTAAGTAACAGCTCTAGCAATAAGGAAATATTTGACAATTCTAAAATTAAATACATTAATAAAAAGTAAACTTAACACTTGTTTGGAATACTCTGTTAAAAACAGTGTAGGGAGAAATAAGCAGAAATCATGTAAACTTAACATTATTTGGTTTAACCCACCCTTCAGTCGTAACTTCCAAACTAACATTGGTAAACTCTTCCTTAACTTAAACCACAAACATTTCTTCTATTCACCAACACTATAAAAATCTTCAACAAAAATATTGTTAAAGTCAGTTCTAGTTGCTTTAAAAACTTAGATGAATATATTCATACCATAATACTATGATAACAAATAAATATTTGGCCCTCATAAACAACGTCCATCACCCAACTAATAGCAAAAATGACCCTTCTAAAAATAGTTGCAACTGCCAAAAAGTTAAATGTATGTCTGAAAGTATTGTTTATAGACCTCGAATTCATTTGGATGAAAATGATGTCAAATTTTACTTCGGAAGTACTTCTAACAAGTTGAAGATACAATTTAACAACATGTTGTTTTTAAACAGCGGAAAATACAGAACTGTTTTATTCATATATTACTGAAAACGAAAAACAACACCAAGAACACAATTATTATCTGGAATATCTTAGCTAAATCCAAAACATACAATGGAAAATAAAATAAATGTAATCTCTGCCTTTTAGAAAAAAAACTTGTTATCTTAAACCATATCAATAATCCTAATTTGCTTAATAAAATAAGTGATTTAATGACCACATGCTGTCATAAAAAAATACGTAGTTAAATTCTTAGACCCACATTGATATAGATTCCTCTATACTTTTTCTCTTTTCTTTCCCTCTTTCTTCATCACTTTCCCTTTCTTTCTTTCTTTCTTTCTTGCTTTCTTTCTTTATTTATTTCTTTCTCCCCGCAATTTTACTTTTAACAAATATTTTAATTTTTAATTTTTATTTTAAATTTTACTTTTTAATTCTTAATTTTTAGTTTCATTTCTATTTTTTTGTTTTGGTTTTATTTAAAATGTTAATTATTTATCTACATGTAATACTTGAATACTGAAGCATTTAGGTTTTATAATTTACACCCCTTCAATTTCTTCTCTCCGAATTTTATTATTTTATTATTTTTTATTTTAATTTTTTATTTAATTTACATGTAACCTTACAATATTTAAATTTTTAATCTTGTTATTAAATTAACTTCATAAGATTTAATTCCCATGAACACTGAGTGAACTTATATTCAAATCTGTTAGTCAGTCTGAAATATGCAACTGATGATTACATAACGCATGAAATAGACGTAAGATAATATATATATATATATATATATACATATATATATATATATATATATATATGTATACGCATATATTTATATGCATACATATATCTAAACTTATATATAAATGGAACTTTGTTTGTGTGTGTGTGTGTGTGTGTGTGTGTCCGTTACCTATAGACTCCAAAACGGCTGAACCGATTTTATTAAAAAATTACACAGTTGTACTATAAGCGTCTGCAAGTGTACTGAGCTAAGTTTTGTGACGAAGTACCCCCGATAAATATCGAAAACCGATAATCGAAAAAATCGGGTTATAGAAGAAGTGGTCCGATGTTAATCAAATTTGATACACTCATTGACTAAGACATAAGAATCGATATTCAGAAGTTTCAATGTTGCAGTTCTTACAATAGTGCAGAAAATTGATAATATATATATATATATATATATATATATATATATAAAAGGCAAGATGTTTCTGTGTGTGTGTCTGTTTATCTGCCTGTATGTCTGTATTTTTTCAGCTCTTTTATTTTAGTTTTTGCTTCGGGTTTGGCTCTACGTAGGTATAATTGTAGTTCTTAGTGTCAGCCATGATACCATTTACTCAGAGGACTTATTTAGCCTTCAAAATTCAGTTTATGACAAAAAAACTTATTTGATATTGATACCAGGAAATCAAATTTTGACTTACATCCATTGATTTTTCTTTCAGTCTACGGTTTCATTTTAACTGGAAACAACTATTGCTTTTTAGTCTTTCGTGCCAACGTCCACAGAGTCTGAGTTCCAGGACCATGGATTAGTTTCGAAGCTTTTATTTCACCCGAGCAACGCCAGGCTATACTGCTAGTGTACACACACACACACACACACACACACACACACACACACACACATATATATATATTCATATACAAACGATTATACTCAATTTGTTTAGAAAATTACTTTTCTAACTATTGTAAATTTAAATCTAAATTTCTTTAAATAAATAAAGTATTAAATTATGAAGGATTTTTTGAAAAAAAGGGCTTAATGCGGATTTAAAATATATAAAAAGGGACTTATGTTATATTTCTTAAATAGATTTTACAGCTATGTCTACTGCAATAAATATTTAGAAAAACATCCTTATGTCATCACTTAAAATAAACAGCTACAACTGTCTTAAAACTACTACATTTATGATTAAAGTAAGTAATATTGGTTTTACATGATATCCATTGAACTTAAAATCAGATAATATACATCAAATATTTTCAGAAAAATATATCCTATTTCTAGAAAGATAAAAATAGAGAATAACATTGTGATGTCAGAAACTTAAAAATGGTGCTAAAATCAGCGATTTAAGCAAGTTCAAAGTGAAAACACATTCCAGTTAATGTAATTTAGTTTTTAGACGTATTTTGCTTATTGGAAATATTAAATATTATATACTAACTTGAAAGTAAAATTAAAGTAAAAGATTCAATACAAATAAGTAATTTTAAATCTTGGTTATAGCGTTTCTGCGGTGGCAAATATATATATATATATATATATATATATATATATATATATATATATGAGTTTACTGAAACTCTCTTAGATCGTTACACTTCTACGATGGCCGAACAGTTCAGAAACGGTTCTTTCTTGGCCGATCTAGTAATTTTTCAGGATTTCTCAAATATATATATATATGAGTGTGTGTGTGTATACACACACACACACACACACACACACACACACACACACATATATATATATATATATATATATATATATATATATAAAGACAGAGATTAAGTAAGATATGCCAATAACAATTGTGATTGTTTCTAACGGGAAAACAAAGCGATTATGCAAGGTTTCCGAAAGTCCGATTTAATAGAATGTAACGTCATTTTAAGCAGAGGAAATGGATTTGAAAGCCATTTAGAAGAAATGGATCACAATAATGGACATTAAACATCTTTTGAAGAAATGAAAATCATAGAATAAGAAGAGGAATTTAGAAAATATTTAGTTCTTTTACATGCTTGTGGTTGGCTGAAAAATCAGTCAATTACTTTCCTAAATACGATTTACAAGGACAAATAATTCAAACGCAAAAACACATACACACAAACACACACATTTTCAGGGATATATATTTAGAGGATTGCTTGTATACAGAATGAATCAGATTACACATTCACATACACACGCATATATATATATATATATATATATATATATATATATATATATAGTCATCCGCAGACAAATCTGTTTCGCTGTATGAAAGCCCATCTGTGCGGATATATATATATATGCCTTTCAAAATGATGAAACGCATTCTTTTAAAGGAAATCTTACGCCCAACACTTATTCAGAAAGATTTGTTGGAACAACAATAATACAAATGACGAAACTGGAAAATGTTAACACAGGGTTTAAATAACGATCTACTAAAAAATCTATTACTGAAAACAAACAAACAGATCTAAATAAGCTTCTAGCGATTAAGTTAGTCGACCGCTAGGTCAAAGGCAACCCAAAGACTCCCTTTCCTTTCGCTGCCACCTTGCGGTATGAGTGGACGCGACCGTTATCTATGGATTTCTCTACTTACCCTTGATTCTTTTTTTTGCTGAATGCTCAATAGAGAGGCGTTTAGTACCATTTTTAAAATCTTTGATTTGACCCGGCTGGGAATCAAACCCTCAACCGTTCGCACCATAGTCCATCACTGCAACATTGGGCTACGGCCAGTTATTAAATAGGTTTCTCGTGAGCATAAAACATTGACAACAAGTACTTACGACAAACCTGTGATACACAGAGAACGAACAAATTTCTCTTTCTACATGCACAAAATTTGTTCATGAAGCTTGATGTAAACAGTTTTTAAAATGCGTAAATATTTAAAGGGCAAAACCCAGTGAAACACTATCAACGATCCGTTAACATATTCGAAAGTGCAAACTTGGTTGTTAATAAAATGAAGTCTAATTACTGACTAAAGAACTGAGTCAAGCGAATACTGTTACTAGCTCCACCCTCTCTTATATATGCAAGAGGGAACCTCAGTATGGTGTAATGGTTAGCAAGTTTGTCTTGCTAGACCCGATTACAACTGAGTAGTGAGTTCGATCCACACTAGATACTCCATAGTTTCGGCCTTGTGCCGCATGTAAACGGCGCTTAGAAAATCAACTATCTTATATCAGCAGGGGCGTGTTGTCCAATCCGAGTCTCTACAAGCCAGTTTGTTCGACCCAGAGAGTCAGCCACACATTTCGATTTAATTGGCAGAACTACTTTGTAGGTAGCATGGATAATCCTTAATAGAGATGAGAACACGGGAATATTAAATACAACATGCAACTTGACAGAAGAAAAGCAATGTCACACGTGTTGATACCCTATCAGCAGGTGTCTAACTTTCCTTATCCAACAATGTTTGACCAGTTTTCAAAGCCACTTGAGCCTTGAAAAGCTTAGCCTTACGTACCAACGTACGTTGAACTCCGGGTAACCATAATGGAGGAAAATATTGTACAATACAATACAAAAGTATTGCAAATACTTCCACCAAATTACAAGGCAACTACGATGAACTAGAGTAGACATTAAATTACTTTGGGATAAAATTATTCCAATTGGTGTACAACTAAGTAAAACTTGGTCTACGATATACCATGATGATAAATGGGCCCTCACCCGTTCAACCAACGCATCCAAAAAACTGCAACGCGAAATTATTCAATCTTTCGGTAGTAGACCAAACGAACGGATGAAAGAAATTAAACTTAGAAAAATATCCCGCCTCTTCGAAAGAATTAAAAAAGGATAAAGTATCATAGACATAACTTAGGTATATATTCTGTCTCTGGCATCTTTCAAATAAATGGTGTTTATGAAAACTTACAAATATATTGACCAAAACAGAACCCAAAGGGCTCCACATCAATATGCAATCAGTCTAGACATACATAAAATTGATAATAATAAACTCAACGCCCTGAGTTGCTAAATGCGTAAACTCCAGAAAGAGGTTTTCCAGAAGACTAGAAGAACGGAGCTGACTCCTATAAAGACCATCAGTATAAATTTATAATATATCCTGAAAAGGAGCATTAATGAACAAGCTGACAATATCAAAAGAAACCAAGAGATTTTCCACCCAGTACCAATCGGAATCTCTAAAGAACTGAGAAAACTGAAACTTAAAATGGACACAAAAAGAAGAAAAAAATTGAAACTGCCTTTTTGCAATTCATTCTGCACAGAGACCACCGTGGACAAAATAGGTTTAAATGGAATACCCTCCTCACAAAGCTGAAGTATCCCATACAGACAGTGAGTTAAATGCCATATGTAATACACGCTTGGTCGATTAAGTCTTGAGAAAGACATGACTGACTGGGTGGAATATTTTCTCACAGTATGTTGCCATTACTTTCTGTAGTAGAGTGGTTGCCAACCAAAGGTAATAGAAACCAGTCTGTCCTGCTATATAACCCAGAGCTGGAGGGAGAATAGACAGATTAATATTTTTCACAAGAATATTTGTGCGTAAGTGAATGCAAAACTTAATCTAGAATTCGAACTTGACTCTTCCAATTTCTCGTTCCTTGCCGATATCCACTGCATCACAACGCACATCCCAACCACACATAAACAGAACTTAAAAGAATGAGTTTACAAAGCCGTATATAAAATTTGTAGTTAAAAATATTTGTTATATATATATATATATATATTCGTCAGTTAACTGAGCCGAGTCATGTCAACTCGTCCGGGTCTAACTTCAAGCACTTTACGACAAAGAACCTGCTTACCAAAATATCTTTTTATTCAGTCAGTTAAGTGCCATACGTGATACACGCTTGGACGATCATGTCTCCAAAGAGACATGACTGACTGGGCAGAAGATTATCCCGCAGTAGCTTGCCATTGCTTTGTGCGGTAGACTGGTTGCCGACCAAGGCTATAGAAACCAATCTGTCCTGTTATTTAGCTCATAACTGGAAGGAATAGACGGATTAATACCTTTCCCAAGGGTATTTGGGCGTAAGTAAATGCAATGAATGCAGCTGGAATTCGAACTCGGCTCCCCGATTTCTCGTTCCGAGCCGATACCCAATGCACCACAACGCACATCCGACATCTTTTTATTATTAAATCACTAAAGAAACAACAATCTTTGCAGTATGCATTATCATAACTTAAGACTATATATATATATATATATATATATATATATATATATATATATATATATATATATATATATCGGAATCCGACAAGATCAGTAGAATAAGTAAAGATCAAATAGGAAAAAGTTTATTTAATCTAACATGTTTCACTCATAACAAGCTTCTTCAGAGACTTACTAAAGACGAATCGTATTTAATAAATCTCTGAAGAAGCTTGTTATATGTGAAACATGTTATACTAAAGTCACTCTTTTCCTACTTTTTCTTTACTTATTCTATATATTTTTTAGACTGTAGGAATTTTTATTTTAGAAATAATTGAATATAATGAACCCAACGGGAATTAGAACTCGGCTCTCCGATTAACAATTTTGTTGCTATCATCTATAACACGAATCACACGTCAAAGCTTACAGCCCCTGAGACGTCCAAACGATCACTTTTCAAGGTACTAACCAGGCTTGACTTTGCTTACATTCTGTGTTCATACGGAAACCAGTGTCCAAGTGTGATATTGCCGCAAGCCAGTGAAAATGACAGTTATTCTGCTATAGAAAGACAGTGAGAATCACATGAAGAGCAGACATAAGATACAATGAATTTTTAATAAAGAAATGTAAGTCACCTATCCCTAAAATCAGAAAGAGACAGTTGATATTTCTAGAATAGATTATATGGATGGAGAGCTTAACAAATTTAGCTCTCTCAGGATGTACTGAAAGCTTGTTATAGGAGACAAAATGGGTAATCTATCTAATTGGTTTAGGTAAATAGATAGCAGGGCAGAAGCAAAGAGGTAATGGTAAGGATGCTAGATGTTGCTTAGAGCTACAAAGGAGATAAAGCCGTGGAGAGTCAGGATAGCTAACGTTCTAAATAGCACTCATAAGAAGTAAATCCCGAAGAAGAAGAGTGTGATGAGTATTATTGGTTGGCAAAACTTATTCCTCCTTTTTAATTAGAAGGTTCGGGTTAAGTTGCATCGAAAGGGAAACAAATTCATTATTACTTACTCGGTTTTTAATTCTTTCGTTTTCTCGAGAAAATTGTTTGTCTGCCATTTCTACTATTGACAAGAAAATATTTACACAATATGAGATTATCTCCAGCCGGAGAAGGAAGATCGCCGTGGATTAGAGCTAAAAACAAATCATCAAATTTTCATTGAGGAAAGGGTGTCTCAAAAGATATTTTCATTGGGCTCGACAATTTAAGTCACGGTTATATATATATATATATATGTGTGTGTGTGTGTGTGTGTGTACGTGTGTGTGTGTACGTGTGTGTGTGTGTGAATTAATAAATATTTTTATGAGGGTACACAAATGTATAACATTATTATACAGGTGTTAATAGAACAGTGCTCAATATAGTGTGAACAGAGTTATTTTATATAGATATTAAATGACGTATTATATTTTAATCATTTTATATATATGAAATTTATATATTTTTTGTTTGTTTAAAGGCCATGCTCTATAGCAAGGAAGCAGACAACATATATGCATGGATAAGGACAAAAGAGATACTGAACTTCTAGTCACCATACAATGAAAATTATTCTTTACTACGAGAGAATTAAGATGAAAATAGACATAATACGTTTAATTGATGTAACCAAATATGTTAATATGTGTATATATATATATATATATATATATATATATATAGAGAGAGAGAGAGAGAGAGAGAGAGAGGTAGAAAGAAAGAGAGAGAAGAAATAGGATTGGCCGATAATTTTTCAGCATGCGCTTGTATTTACGAATTTTTGCTCTAATTACACTAAGTCACACTAAAATATAAAATTCAATCAAATATGGAGGATCATTTGTCTGGAGACGTATTCTGAGTATTCTTGTTCAAAACAATGTGGATTGCTTGGGGAATATTATTGATACAAAAATAATATATATCCAATCTGACAGTATTAGTATTTTCGAGATTTGCTGTAATTAATCCGCATAAAAAAGCAGTGTCTAGAATACGAATTTTGACCACAAAATGTCATTGTTGGGATCACATGATTTCCATTCATTATCCTTATCGGCGTAGACATTCGCTTCTTCCTTTGTTGCGGTCAGCCTAGCAACTCTAGACCACCACTCTACAAACTAAAGTCACTCACCGGTTTTGGGTAAAAAAGAGAGAAAAAAGGAACTTCCAGGAGACAATTTTAAAAAATCACCTTAAGCAAGGCACGACAGTCACTGGTGCGCAAGGGATTACAGTGAGAAAAAAAACAAAACAACGTACCTGGGATGTCGAAGAAAGGATAAAAAATGGATGGGAATCACAGAGATAGAAGATGACAATTTGACGTTGCATTTAAAATTTTTGAAAACTCTAGTAATTATGGAAGCAAGTAAATGGATGGGAGTTCCACAGAGATAGAAGATGACAATTTGACGTTGCATTTAATATTTTAAAACTCTATTAATTATGGAAGCCAGTAAATGGATGGGAGTTCCACAGAGATAGAAGATGGCAATTTGACGTTGTACTTAAGATTTTGAAAACTCAAGTAATTATGGAAGCAAGTAAATGGATGGGAGTTCCACAGAGATAGAAGATGACAATTTGACGTTGCATTTAAAATTTTTGAAAACTCTAGTAATTATGGAAGCAAGTAAATGGATGGGAGTTCCACAGAGATAGAAGATGACAATTTGACGTTGCATTTAATTTTTTTTAAAACTCTAGTAATTATGGAAGCAAGTAAATGGATGGGAGTTCCACAGACGATAGAAGATGACAATTTGACGTTGCATTTAATTTTTTTTAAAACTCTAGTAATTATGGAAGCAAGTAAATGGATGGGAGTTCCACAGACGATAGAAGATGACAATTTGACGTTGCATTTAATTTTTTTTAAAACTCTACTAATTATGGAAGCATGTAAATGGTTGGGAGTTCCACAGAGATAGAAGATGACAATTTGACGTTTCATTTAAGATTTTGAAAACTCTAGTAATTATGGAAGCAAGTAAATAGATGGGAGTTCCACAGAGATAGAAGATGACAATATGACGTTGCATTTAATATTTTTTAAACTCTAGTAATTATGGAAGCAAGTAAATGGTTGGGAGTTCCACAGAGATAGAAGATGACAATTTGACATTGCATTTAAATTTTTTTAAAATTCTAGTAATTATGGAAGCAATTAAATGGATGGGAGTTCTACAGAGATAGAAGATGACAATTTGACATTGCATTTAAAATTTTTTTAAACTCTAGTAATTATGGAAGCAAGTAAATAGATGGGAGGTCCACAGAGATAGAAGATGACAATTTGACATTGCATTTAAAAAATTTTAAAACTCTAGTAATTATGGAAGCAAGTAAATGGATGGGAGTTCTACAGAGATAGAAGATGGCAATTTGACGTTGCATTTAAAATTTTGTAGGTAAAGCTACAATAACAAAACTTAGAAAAGTGTCTAAATTCAATCAATGAGTCCCACATTATTTGACTGTTTCTGATCTTAATCATAGAGTTACTCTCTCCTCATCAGTGAAGAGTATGAGTGTAGAATTATCAGAAATCATAGATGATGACTTTTCCATAAACCTATCTAACGAAGACGAGAGCAGTTACAGAAAATAAAGAGAAACCATTCCCAATTCATGACTAAACTTGAAAAACGTTATAGTCTGTTTCTAGACTTAAAATTTAAAAAGGACTTTATCTTAATTTTTGATAAAAGAGGATAAGCAAAGAGTTTGGAAAGTATTTATAACTTACTGAATCAAGATATGCGCGATAAATGGAGTATATAGTTCAATTGAGTCACTAAACAGTATCTTTGGTTGTCAGCAAGAGGAACATTTTAAGATGCGAGGGACAAAATGAAAATGTCAAAATCAGGAAAGTACAGAAATTGAAATATTTAATAAAGTGTTTTAACGGAAGACGAAAAATGTGACACTGAAGTCTGATAATTGCTTTTGAATAGAAAAATATGCCTTCCTAAAACTAGGTATGGCATTAACAGGAAGAAAGAAAAAAGTGCTGAATCACTGTGTGAAATCAGTCCTATTAATATGCCTGAGAATGATGGAAAATGTACTTAATTTAGGGAGAAGACTTGAAAGTCATAGCATTAGTAGTTGTATCTAGAACAAGACAGCTTGACGAGTCTCTCTCTCATCAGACTGGCTGTCCATTAATGGTTGTCTTCCTCCTTAATTGCTTGGTGAACTTTGCCCTCTGATTTACGCGTGTTGGACTTCCGAGTTGTTATTCTCTTAGATTGACTAGCAACAAAAACAAAGAATCTTAGTTTGCCTTGTTATTTTACCCATAGCTGGAGAAAGATAGATTCTCATCTTTTCTCCGAGCATTAATGTAAAATAAGCGAAAGAGGCGAGGCCAAAATTTGTATTCAGCACGCTGACTACACTTTGCGCGCTGATAGCCGTTATGCTACAAACACATCTGGGTAATTATCAGAGTTCGTACAATGCCAGACGATTTATGCCCCAATTTTGACAATGCGAAAGTGTTTCTACATAAGTAGATTGCATTCGGTAAAATAAATTGGAAACACCGCAGGAACCAACCGGGAGTTTGCGAGCTTATTAACCAAACATCCATAAACCGCCTGTGACATCTTTGACAATCTTTTTGTCCGACTTATTACAGGATTTTCTTAACCACTCCCCTTTTTTTAAGTATACAATAGGCAACCGAATTGTGATTTACAAGACGTTTAGATTTAATATTTCAGAACAATTTTTTACACTAGTTTACAAATCTCGAATAGTCTTAGAAAATATGTCCATTAATTAGCTAGCAACTATACGAAGCGTGTTCCTCTGATAGACCACTAAACTGAAGATTTTGTCTGAAATAGACATACCAAAAGTAAAACTTTGTATTGCAGTTAATTAATTTCAGGATTATTTGGTTAAAACACCGGTTCTCGTAAGATAGCCGAAGTTAAGCAACGTCGAAACCGGTCATTATCTAGACAGTTGACTGCTCAAGAATACCAGCTAGTGTAAACCTGGAGGTGCGTGTGGTGTAATGGATAATGGCACGAAATTATATAATCAGATAGTCTGGTTTCAATTCCCGGTGGGGTTGTTATATTCATTTTCGCACAAATGCCATTTGAAAAGGTACGGGTTCAGCTCTTCGATCTCTGCCCCAGTCATTGGTTAATTAGAACAGAGTAAAATATTATTACTAAACATTTAATATCTCAAAACAAATTCCTACAATGTAAAAATATTTTCTGGATTTAAATGACATGAAAGTGGTTGATAAGCCATAAAAAACAGATAAATTAATCAATCAATAATATATGTCAAACTGTAATTATTTTCTTTACATTATTTATTTTTGGACTCAAAAGAAAGGAAAAACTTGTAGAAAAAAAAGAAAAGTTTCTGGACATTATCATCAAAGATGAAGGGAAAATTTGAAGGAACTGAAATGTGGTTCTACAGAAGAATACTGCGGATATAATTTATTTTTGGGCTCAATAAAAAGGAAAAACTTGGAGAAAAAAATAAAAGTTTCTCGACATTATGATCAAAGATGAAGGGAAAATTTGATGCAACTGAAATGCGGTTGTACAGAAGAATGCTGCGGATATCATGGATCAGGCATGTAAGGTTTTGGAAAGGATGGAAACAAAAAGGAAATTAATATTGAGCATAAGAAAGAGACGACTAAAGTTCGTAGGACATGCAATGAGGAAGGAGGGCTTGGAGAACCTGATACTCACAGGCCAGATAGAGAGAAAAGAGACAGGGGAAAGCAACGGATAATATATTTGAAGGGCCTGAGCAGGTGGATGACAGAACGGGGATTGAGTGGTGTTACAGGGGAAAGCGTTCTAATAACTACCAGGGATAAGGAGACGCGGAAGACTATGATTCTCTACGCCCTGAAACAGCAAGACACATAGAAGAGGACGACGTACCTAAGCAGGAAAATTTAAATTTAAACAGAACCGTACTTTTTTGGAAAAGGCACCAGAAGAATCAATGCGATGTTCATGCATAAAATTATATCAGAAAGGGCAATAAAAATTAAAAAGGATATGTACCTATGTTTTATAGATTATGCAAACGTATTTGATATAGTACACCATAAAGAATTGTTGAAACTTTTTAAGCTTGATATATTTGGGAAGGATATTAAAATAATAAAGATTTTATACCGGTGGGAAACCGTTTGCATACAGATAAAAAATATCACGATTCCCAATCCTGCTACCCCTTAGAATCATAGGTGCACACAATATACTGCAACTGCAGTAACAATGATGCAAAGTTGCCTGACACATCACAGTTCACTCCAGGCTGGTTTGAATTCAGTGTTTTCCTTCACCATCGCTCTACGGCTCAATTTGACTTGATAATTACCCATATCTGGAGAGAAGACATAGGACATTAGTGATGTAATGAACTCGACAGGAATTCGAACTCGACTTTCCAAGACTTCAACCCTCCCCGCTATCTATTACCCTAGCATCTCATAGAATATATAGTAAATATAAAAAAAAAAAAAGAAAAAGGTATAATACAAAGGTTTGCTTTCTCACCAGACTTATTCAAACTTTGCAGTGAGATGATTCTGGGATTAGAATTTCTACCAGGGCTCATTAATGGCGGCTAAAATCTTAACAGCATAAGATGATATAACACAGAGGTTCGTCATCGGAGGCCACATTTTAAACAATATCAAGTACGCAGATGATACATTGCTGATAGCAGACACGGAAAGGAAACTAGAAGACCTCCTACATAAGGTAGCTGAAGAGAGTAACAGGAAAGGACTACAAATAAACTGCAAGAAAACCGAACGCATGGTCATCAGCAAAATGAACAGCCCAAAATGCCAAATACAAGTCGGGGATACTAAAATCAAGCAGGTACAAAAATTTAAATACCTGGGAAGTGTTCTAACAAAAGACGGAATGTGCGAAACAGAGATCCGAAGGCGAATTGTCATGGCGAAAGAAGCATTCCAGAAGTTAAGTTAAGTATTAAGAAACATGTCAATTTCGCTAGAAATGAAGAAGAGAGTACGGGATTGCTATGTGATGTAAGTTCTTCAATATGGCAGTGAATGTTGGACAATATCTTCTAAGATGAAGGAAAAACTTGAAGCAACTAAAATGTGGTTCTACAGAAGGATGTTGCGAATATCATGGATCGAGCATGTGAGCAATGATGACGTTTTGGAAAGGATGGAAACGAAAAGGAAATTAATACTGAGCATCAGAAAAAACAGCTAAAGTTCCTTGGACATGCAATGAGGAAGGAGGGCTTAGAAAACCTTATACTAACAGGCCAGATAGAGGGATAAAAGAAACAGTTGAAAGTAGGGGATAACATATTTGAAGGACCTGATCAGGAGGACGACGGAACGAGGGTTGCGTGGTGTAACAGGAGAAAGCATGCTAAGAGCCACCAGGGATATGGAGATATGGAAAGCCATGATCGCCTACGTCCTGAAAAGACAGGACACATAAAAGAAGAATATCAGACACAGAAAAAAAAATACAGGAACTCTAGGGAAAGTAGTGAAAGAAGCGGGAAGAATAGGCTAAACATTAATTGTATGAAGTCAGCAGAAAAAAAAAGGCTGAACGTGCGAATTACAAATTAGAGATTTCAAACAAATACGACAATTTAAATATTTAGAAAGATTTTTTCATCGTGGACGGAAAATACGTCATCTCAATCAAAATGTGCATTCGGATAATGAAATTTAACTTCGAAAAGTGAAGCAAATATTAAGAAACATGAAAATCTCTTTAGAAACAAAGAATATTTAACTATCTTGTCATCTCGGTTCTTCTATATGACAGTGAATGTTCGAAAATCTCATTACAGATTAAAAAGAAATTTGAAACAACAGAAATGTGATCATACAGAAAGATATCTATGAGTAAATATCAGATCAAACTGGGCCTTAAAGTCTTGAATAAGAAAAACTCTGAATTCAAATCAACCTGGAGTAGGCTGTGATACGTCAGCTTGTTTTGCCCAGAAACATTGCTATTGCTACAAATGCAGTAAATTTTGTACCCCCAGGAACCTTAGGGGTTACAGGATTGGTGATCGTGATATTTTCTATCTGCTTTCAGGCGGTTTGCCACTAGTATAAGATCTGAATTATTTTAATATTGATCCCAAATATATCAAGCATACCTAACAGTTTCAATAGTTCTTTATGGCGTAATTTATCAAATATGCTTCTGTATAGAAAATACCATGGACTGAATGGGCGATCAACGAAGTTTTAAAGAAAAATAGGAACAAAAAGACACTTATTAGAAAGAGATTAAAAAATTCTATGGCACATAATGAGAACAAAGGTGGATAAAAATTGACACGCACAGGCCTTATTATTAGGCTAGAAATACAAAAGAAAGCTGCGTAAGACTATATAGCAAGCACGAGAAAATATTGGACAGGAAAGAAATTAGAAGAGAGCTAAAATACATGTCTTAATATCTACAAAAAGCAAAAAATTATGAAGAGCCATGATCGCCCACATTACGAAGGAACATGGCACTTAGAAGAAGAATAAACAGAAATATACAAGATGATGCAGTAAAGAGAGAACAAGGGAGAAGAAAGAGAGCCATTGAAGAAAGTGTAAAGAAAAGAGGTACTTCGCAAATGTGGAATAATTTTCTTTAATCAATTCGTCGCATGGAAGAATGACAGTGCCACTACGACACAAATGATCACTTCTAGTAAAAGGAAATGAAAAGATTTCAGAAGAAACTGAGAACCTGATCTTAAACAGGGAACAATGGTTAAAAGTATACAGTTCAAAAGACCGGTGAAGAGTGTTAACTGGGTGATAGCCGAATCGGTCTACTCCTATTGTGGAGAAAAACCTAATTATCAAAGTAGAATTCAGAGAGACTATTTAGAAGTATAGAGTTAAAGTAAATTTTAGAAACAACTGGAAACCCATTTACGAACGAGAAACAAAAGATGAACCTCTAATCCTGTTTAAAAGACCGAGAACTGTGAAATAGACGATAGGCGAAACTATCTACTTCTGTTTAGTGAAAAATAAAACAGCAAATACAATTTCAGAGTTCAGAAAAAGACGTTAGAAATACAGAACTGAGGTTAAGCAAAAAGTTAAATAAAAGAGGCTGTGAAGAAGGAAAGAAAATACAAGTGGGAACGAGAGAGAGAGGGTGGAGAGAAAAATTTCTGGAAAATTTTTGGAAAGAGAAATTATGCTTTACATTCAGACTGGGTACCCGGATGTGGTGTAATGGTTAGCAAGCTTGTGTAGTGAGTTCGATCCTCACTGGGACTCTATACTTTTGGCGTTGTCCCACATCTAAGCTGCGTTTAAAAAATCAATTTTGCAGTCCAAATATTTGTTATAAATACAACGTATCGGATGTTGTGATCTTTGGATTTCGAACTGAAGCTTTTATTTATTACACGAAGGTAGACTACTCTTGGTAGTTAGCTACTTGGTAGTGGGGTTTAACATACGTTTAATAATGGCTGTAAGTAAGATAAACATCCCAAGAAATGGACTACGAATTTGAGATATGAAATAAAGCAAGTACGAACCTTTTAACTATCCGGGAATTGTTTTAACAGAGAACGTAAAGCATGGAACTGAATTCTAAAGGCGTATTGCAATAGCAAAATACACTTTCTAAAAGTCAAGCAAAATATTAACCCATTTTAACCCAGTGTTCTCAGGTTTTAGAAAATAAAATTCATTTACAAATCACAAGAATATTTCTTCCTAACGGACAATATTTGGATGATAATTTTATTGATGGATCAATATGTCCTCACTACCTATATATAATAATGGCTTTATACAATGATTTATGCCCATTAGTTTTTACAGTCTTTTATGCTGTCCTCAAATGTGGACACTGGGTTAAAATAGGTTAAGAATAGGAACAGTTAATTAGAAACAATAAAAGAGTGTTGAACACTTAGGTACTGAACAATCTTTCTATATGCCAGGAACGCTTTGAACAATTGTCTCACAGATGAGGAAGAAATCAGGATCGTAGTTCTAGAGAAGAATATGGAAAATAACATGGGTTGAACATATAAGTAACGAGGAAAATGGAAACAAAAAATACGCTTATACTTAGAATCAAGAAGAGTTTACATTTATAGGATACATTATGAGGAAAAAGGGTACAGATAATTCTCTATTCATAGAACATACCGCAGTTAAAATAGAAAAATAACTTCACTAGTAACTGATAGAACAAGCTCGTGTAAATAAGTTGGAGAACAGGGATTGGGATAGATTGGCAAAAGATAAATATTGCTAAGACCAAAAAGAATTGTGAACTGAACGATAGGCGAACCTATCTACTCTTATTTAGGTGAAAAATAGTAAATGAAATTTAATCACGGCCGCCAGACGACTGCACGGTCTACTTGTTTAAGTGAATGATGCGATAATCTTTGCCTTCAGTTCTTCTTTGATGTTACAAGGAGTTTTCTTGATCTCTCGTTCAACTGCGTTCTACACATATTAAGCTAGTCTGGAGAGTTAGGTGGCCAGATGTAAGGGGTGATTCTATTGCAAAAATTGTTTGAACGGCATGACTGGGTTCTCCTGCTTGTGTGACATAGGGTCTCCTAGCAGAAACTCTCTTGATCCAGAATATCACTACCTTCACAATATACTGGATGTGGGTCTCCGTGTTGATTCTGAAACACTGTGTGGAGATGAATGGAGGCAAGACGTCACCATATTTAGTTATCACTCTAGACACAATAATGTTAGTTGAATATTTAATCCAACTCTTTCCGATTACTCTCCTCTGTCCTTAGAATGACACCCAAATACTCTGAAATATTCGTATTTGAACTACTGCCGACGCGAACGCCAAGCATTACAGCATGCCAACTCCGATTTCTGGCGGAGTAAATTATTTCATTGTACTCTTTTTCTCACAGAGGCTACCCAACTGACTCTACTATACTGTGCAGTCAACAAAAAAAACAAAAAAACAAAAACAAAAAAGAAAAGGCGCATGCACAAATTAAAAATATAAAAATGTGACAATTTACCCATCGCACCCTGTACATACATATAGAATGGAACAAAGTAATTTTTCACGAAGAATAAGAATGACAGAGAAATTTGTTTTTCCATTCACAAACCTCCTTTTGTGTGTTGCTTTTCTGCCAAAACCAAGAAATTAAGGAGCACAAAGAACGGAGATCATAGAGCAAAGGAATCGCAATTAGAGTACAAAGGATGCCTGCTCTTAACAACTGATATCGACACCAAAAACGCTGACAAAATATTTTAAGACCGATTAAACTTTCTTTGAGAAAAAATAAAAAATAAAAATAATATACAAAAAGAAGACGATTGAATCGATATATGATTATAGCAGTTTCCCTTCGACAAATAAATGCGATAATCTTAAAGAAAGAAAGACAGAAAGAAAGAAAGAAAATATTGGTAAAGATTGCTGAAAATAACACTCGGTATTTTACACATTTCGCAAATAGCTCTTCAATTTATTTTGGAGATGATGGCAAAAAATAACGAAACAATTTACTGTATTCATAAAGAAACTTAATGGAAGAAGACTTTCATTAATATTTCGACTAACTTGCGTGAAGATGCAGAAATGATAACACACAAACGATTCGCAACGTTTTACTGGCAAACACAATTTTTCTGAAATTACCTTATTTTAAATATAGCCTTTCCGGATCGAATCCATTTATTGTCTGATATGAATTTATTTTTGAACTTGCAAGGCACAGTCATTATTTTAACCACTTCGTTAGTTCTATAGGGCATTGACACAATTTTAGCACTGTAATGTTAGCAAAGATCCCATTTAAATGCGATAGGTATAAAAGAAAAAATAATAAGAATATATATATATATAGTGATCCGTGGACAGTCCATTTTCGCTGTATCACAGCTCATTAATACAGTTAGGCATCCTATTGCTTCCAGCCAGGATTGAAGCCCGACCGATTTGACATCAGTCGGAGATTCTACCACTAAGCAATAGGCGCACGGTAGAGGGAGGCAGATTTTAGCGTGTTATAAATACAAAGTAAACATACGCCAGTAGCTAAGAGTGTCCAATTCATTACTGAACAACGATGCGTAAATAGCGGTGAGTAGCTACTGTTTTTAAACTCTACCATTTCTCCAGAGTGCTCAGTCGACTGACGAGAGCGTATATATATATATATATATATATATATATATATATGCAAGATTTATGCAAGTTCTTGATCGATCCAATTTCGTAAATAATTGTATCAGCCATACAACTACGAAATTGACGCGAAGATTCATGCTGCATCTCTCAGAACAGAGCTCAATTCGATATCATTTAAACACACACAGAGACATACCAAAACTATCCGTAACATACATGTTGATAACACAAATATCAGAGAATCATCTACAAAATTATTGAAGTATTATTAATGAAAAAGAAAAGCCCAACAGTCAATATTTACAGCCATGTCGTGTTCGTAATATAAAGCATACACACTACTCTACAAACATACATAAGAGTATATACATTCTGTTACACGTAAAATAAAATCCATCCTCAATAATGGCTAAAAGCACACTCAGATAAACAAAACATTCGAATAATTTTTGTATAATTTATGTTTTCAAAGGATTGAAATCATAAGTTCATGTAAAAAAAAATTACATAAAAACTTAACCATAAAACCTTGTCTGTCATATTTAATCAAACCTGCATAAAAAAAGATCGCTGCCCAAAATTTATATATATATAGATCCAAACAGTTTCTTCATTGTGATTCTCTACTACAAGGCAACGATGTTGGCAGAAGAATGGTCTTCACCAAGATGACTGTTAACATGGTTTCTTTCTAAACACTGCTTAGATTTGCAAGACATTTTTATTTCGTCCCCCACCGTCATCCGGGAAGAGTCATGCCACTGCTCAGTAGACATGATCTCCGGATTAGCTTGTTAAACTTTGAACAATTGTTAAGTAAGGCAATGATGTTTATTTATTTATATACATTTCTTCCAAATGCGTAATTATTTTAATGCAATGACAGCCATTATATATATATATATATATATATATTACGTGTCTTACTGCCTGATGTGATCAATTTGTTTGAAACCTAGGTAAGCAAGTAAGTGCTGAGCATTTCGTCCTTTAATATATATTATTGGCTCTTCATATTCAGCTTTTTATTGTGCTTTGAGCACTTTCTTAAACAACCGTCTACTGGTCCAAACAGTACCTGTAACAGTTACTGTTATATATATATATATATATATATACGTGTGTGCGGGAGACACATTTACACACACACACACACACACACACATATATATATATATATATATATATATAATAATGAATTTAACCACAGTAAGTCAAAATTAATAATAACAGACTAAATATCCGAAAATAATGCTAACTAGCAGTAATATAAACCGTCTTCTAACCGGGCGAGGACTACCTCGTGGGTTAAATAAAGGGGGAGAAAAAAAAGAAACAAACATCACACAAGAACGATACATCTAGTGTTCGTTTGAAAGAAAAAAAAACAAGACGAAACCTTAACAGCAAAGTGCTCGATACGAAAGAGACACATTCACATGCACAAACACACACGCGCTTGCGCGCACACACACACACACACACACACACACACACACACACACATATATATATATATAGGCGAATGAATAAAAGTAGCTTTTTCTCTTTACAATTTTTCTAAATTTATGTCATTTTACTCGTGGGTTACTCCTCATTAGAAAGTTTGATGTCTTTATGTTCCTTTAAGTGTTTGAACAGGGATACAGAAGCTGTTATACAAAATCTACTAGATATGGAGCCCGAAAATGCCAATATCACAACTCCTGATATTTGCTTATTTCTTGTTTTTTTCATTACAAGTGTGTGCTGGAGATCAGTGCAGAATCCGCTCAGCCTGAGTATAATTTCGGGTGAGCATCGTGTTTCTAATCGCGAATCGTATCGTGTCTGCCGCACGGCCCCCGCCGTCATGTCAAAAATAATTCCTATCATAAATGGCGGTAAAAAGCTAACGTCCGCTGATCACGTCAACTGGGTACGGATTACTTCTTTTGACAGGTGTACCACTTAGACTATTCTTTATAATCCCACAAACATTTGCGTGCGCGGAATGATTTCCCGATTTTTGCTAATACCATTCACGTTGAAGGCATTGCAACCGCTTCAAATATTGTCTATTATTATAGCTGCCCATTAAACGCGTAATTATTATTTTTTTAGTCTCAGTATCCATTATTATTATTATTATTATCATTATTATTATTATTAGCGATGGTTTTTCCCTTTTGGAATGAACTGAATTGAAAACGATACAAGGCCAAATATTAGAGAAGAAGTAAAAAGATTGTTTTGTAACAATTTCCAAATAGCCAAAGCTGGTATTCTTTGAAAATCAGTATTCAATACATTTGCTATTTATCTGGGCTGGAACACAGTCGTAACTAGATGGTGAACCGTTAAGAAATACTTACGTATTATAAGCTTGGGTGTATTGGTGGTGTAATTGATAATGGCTAGGAATTTAAAATCTAAATACTGAGTTCCACTTCCACCAGGGTTCATTATATTTACTTACGAGCAAATGCCCAAAGATATGCATCCACCTATTCTACACTCAGTTATGAATTAATTAGTAATACTTGTATGAATAAAATCATTATTATCCTTCCTCAATATTCTTGCAATTTAAAAATATTTCATTTAAAAGTTAAAATTTAAAAATAACTTTCAAAAGGTTGACAAGCCGTTGAAAAGAACAAAAAACAAAAACAAAACAAAAACAAAACAAATATCAGTCAATTGCGTACAGTCCCCTGGTTCTTTATGAACATATCTAACAAGACATTTCATTTTTTAGAATTATTGTTTGTGTTCAGTAATAATTTGTTTGTTTATTATAATAATTAATCATATCCGGTTAGCGTAAGACTATCAAGGCCGATGCTGGAATCGGTGTGCCGCGTTCAAATTCCGGGACAGCTATGAATGATATTGTAGACATTGTAGACTTGAGTAGCAGGAAGAAAATTTCTGAATTCTAAACCATAGAAAAGTCAACAGGAAACCACTTCACAAACTTTCCCAAGAACGAATGGAAATTCACAGACAATATAGAAAAGGGATATGTTGAGAGCCCTGACCGCCTACATACTGAAGGAGCATATTATCTTTAAAATTATTATTTAGTAATTCTGACATGTCTCACCTTATTCAGGAGCTATCGATTGATATCAAGTCTTAATTTTTAGTACCTCACTGAGTTTACTCGGGCAGCCTGCGGTCAGCAGTCACAGCTTTTACTCAAATTGCTGATTCATCAGGTCTAGCCTGTAGTGATGTTAGTAGGGTTCCAAACACACCAGCTCTTATAGGCATATCATTTCGCACTTTGCACAGCTAGGTTTCGTATTTCAAAAGACTTTTTCGCTCCTAGTGTCCCGGATGCATAAATATTTCTACGATGTAATAGACTCTCTTTCTCCTCGTGTTCCTTGTTGACGATTATCAAATCAAGTCGTTTTGCTTGAATAAATTGAGCAGTTATTAATATTTTATTGAAAGAGAAATCGGTGAGTTTAAATTTCAAAATATGGATGGCTTTAATTTTGAACCAATGATCATAACAAAGAAATAAATGGCTTCATCCGCTCTCTCTCTCTCTCTCTTTCTCTCTCTTTCTCTTTCTCTCTCTCTCTCTCTCTCTCTCTGCAGTTATACTGGGTTCCCTAGTTTTGGATGGCAACTAATCTAAGAAATATATTTTGATTTCAAAACAGTCGAAAAGACGACAAGAAAGTAATCCACCATCTTTGCTAATAAGCCATGGCCGTTCGTACATTGTTATTCTATTTCTTTGTTTTCACTCTCTTCAACCATTTACGTTTTTTTATCTTCTGCTTTTTTCTTTTTCGCAGTCTCTTGAGACATTTCTTCTTTGATTTTCTTCTGATTTTTCTCATTTTTTGTATTTCTTCTTCAACTTAAGGCTCTCTTTAACTATTTTGTTTTATTTATTTTCATTTCATTCTTTCTTCATTTCTTCTTCTTTTAGGCTCTCTTGATTAATTTTCTTTTTTCAACTTCGTAATTTTCAGAATCTTTTGAGTTATTTAAAAAAATTATTTCTTCTTCTTTTTCAAACTTTCTTGTGTTATTTTCTTCTTATATATTCTTTGTAATACTCATAATCTTTGGACCCACTTCCTTTTTCATTTCTTCTTTTTTTTCTTTTCTTTCTTTTTTTAAATTTTCTTCAGTCCTTTTCTTTTTTCATCTCCTCCTTCGTGTTTTTCAGAATATTTAGGCTCATATCCTTTTTTCATTTTCTTTATTGTTCTTTTATTTCTTCATCCTTTTCAGAATATCTTTGGATATTTTCTTTCTTTCTTTCTTTCTTTATTTATTTATTTATTTTTCTTCCTTTTCTTTTTCTTCTTTGATTTTTGTCTCTCTTGGGTCATTTTCTTCTTTCATTTTCTTCTCTGTATTTTTAAGAAAAATTTAAGCCGTTTCCTTTTTCATTTCCTTCTGCTTTTATTTCTTCTCTTTTTTCAGACACTCTTGACTTATTTTCCTCTTTCATCTTTTTCCACTTTTTCATAGTTTTCGAATCTCTTTCTTTTATCGCTTTTTTTTTCAACCGCGCATTTCTCGAATTGGTAAAATTTTCTATCAATTTTGTTACAGAAGATGCCGGAAGTAAATGTCAAAGTTTACATACAACTGCATTTAGCAAAATCTTCTTGAATTTGAAGTTAGAGATGACCTCCAAGTCTGGTTGCTTCCAATGCTTTTAGTCTGACCTTCTATTTACCAACAGCACAAGAGAATATGCAAAGGATTAATGCCTTTTCCATGAAATCAAATATCTGTGCCCGATTTTGAACTTGGCTCGTCTATTGCATCTTCTGTACTCTTAACAATTCCATTACTACTACTAGTATTTTGAGGAATATTAATATGAAATCATAATATTTCTCTGTTTTTACCTATGGAGAGAAAAGGCCGCAAAAGAAGGATATAAAATCATCACGTTGAAACACATGTTCCCGTGCAGTCAGTGAAGTTAAGCAACATCGAGATTAGTTATTACCTAGATGGGTGACCGCTTCGGAATATCAGGTGGTGTCAGCTTGGATGTACGGGAAAGTTGCTTGCAATTGGTAATAGTAGAATCGAGTTACAGTTCTAATTTGCTTCAATATATTCACCTACGCACAAATACCCTGGGAAAAGGATTAATCTACTTAACTATGGGTTAATTAATGAAATTTGCATTAATAAACTATTATTATTTTCAAAACCAAATCTGACAATTTGAAAAAAAAATTCTAGCTTTAAATTACCCACAAAGGGTTGATAAGCCGTGGAAAACGAATCAATGAATCAACTTTATTCATACGTGAATTTCTATCCATTTATTGTGTTGTGTTTTGAAGAACTGTTCTCGTCACTTCTTTCCAAGCATATCTCTCATCAAAAGCCTTATTTAGTTTACCTTTTTTTCTATTCTGTCTATGAACTACTTTATGAAATTCTTGTTGGTCCACCACTTGATTTTTTCATAAAATTTGAATCCAATCATATAAGTGGACGCCCAATTCCTTGATTACATATCTATTAATTTCTAGTATAACTCGTTCGCGTTTCACGGATAACCCCGTAAAATTTGGTAGTTACCTCAGGAGTAAATAGATTTATCTACCCTCTGGTTTACACTCCTCCTCAATCTTTTGAACAGGCACAGAGGTAGATATCCTATTTTCGCTTTTGGACTGGGATTTAGGCTCCTTTTAAAGTCATTTCATTCTCGTTCATTCACAGTAGGCCTCTTGCTTCTTAGCGGCATTATCGCCTTGAATTGATTGAAAAATAATTTATCATTGGGCATGTGTGGTTTTCGGGTTACATTTAGCGCAAAAGTCGAGCGTACGCAGTTTTTCATCGGTGATTTTATTGATGTTCAGTTACTTTACCTGAAAAAAAAAAAATTGTTAACCTAATGAATTGCATTTTTGACTTCAAAATGGCATTTATTTTTTATAGAGTCCGCTTCTAACATGTCTATTTGTAAATGATTCGGCCAGACCTCTAGATTTAAAAAAATCATCTACTTACATGAATAAGGTCTAAACTTATTTATAAATGGAACTTTGTCTGTGTGTTTGTGTATGTGTGTGTGTGTGTGTCCGTTACCTATAGACTCCGAAACGGCTGAACCGATTTTCTTGGAAATTTACACAGTTGTACTATAAGCGTCTGCGAGTGTTCTTAGCTAGGTTTTGTGTCGAGGTACCCCCGATAAATATCGAAAATCGATAATTGGAAAAATCGGGTTATAGCAGGAGTGGTCCGATTTTAATCGAATTTGATACACTCATAGACAAAGATTTTCTTTCAGTCTACGGTTTCGCTTTAACTGGAAACAACTATTATTTTTTAGTCTTTCGTGCCAACGTCCAAAAGGTCTGAGCTCCAGGACCAGGGATTAGTTTTAAAGCTTTCATTACACCCGAGCAACGCCGGGCTATACTGCTAGTATTTTTAAAAGTGTAAATATTCATTCTTCATGGCAACTAGAAATACGATAGACTTTTCTGCCTATCGTATTTTTAGTTGCCATGAATGCTATCACTTGTAGAGACTTTGAAATCAGGATTAGCCGAAGATGCATGGCGGGAGAAGCTAGCACACTAATCTCTGTGGAAGGAATTTAGAATAAAAGACAAAGAAATACTAGAAAGTAAGGCGATTAAAAGAAGTAGCAATCAAGCACTAAAGATTTAGTTAGCATGTCGAATATCGATATAATATATAGAAATCTGTACTCTAAAATGAGAAGGACTTAAGTAAGACACGAAAAACTGAACAACCATAACATTAAGTAAGATAAAAGCATTTTTCTAATGTTCAAAATCTCTGGGTCAATTTGTAAACAAATAAACTAGCCCTTTGGAGACAACCACATTGAATATGTAGATTACTTATATTGTTCGGACTGTTGTACTCATCTTTATTGCTATGTTTACGACGTTTCGGACGTTGTACCCTCCGTCCATCTTTAGGTGTCTCAAAGATACATGGCCCAGTGAATATAGACATCGGTTAGTGCCACTGACTTGACCCAAAGTGTTTTGAGTTCAATACCTACCCACAGCAGTGGTTAACAAATAACTTAGAGAGTTGAGTTAAAAGAGAGATAATTACATGGCATCCGGAAAGTGTATCACACATGGAACAAAAAAATCTACCCCAGTGATCAAAATATAGGATTCGGGTCAAAATTCTTAGGGCCTGAAGATGGCCTGACCGTACAACGGCCGAAACGCTGTAAACATGACATGAAAGATGGGGACAACACTCCGAACAATATGAACGATTTAAATACTACCTCCTCTCAGAAGTATATACAACTATATTGAGTGTGCCGCCGTTTAGTTTACCTTGTTTCTTGCAATCATTATTGGGCTAAACATGTTGTTTCGGTTTACTTGGTGGAATATTTTTTGGCGTCTTCTAGAACAGTTACTTAGAGCTCCAACTAGAGAGAAAAAAAAAACTACCAAACGGAAATCACTCACATGTTATTGAATAGAATCAATTTTAATTAAAGAATAGCTTCAATGCGACACACTATTTTCTTTTTATTTAAATTTTACTATAGAAATGATAGAATAATTTCAAGATAAACTATGAAAGATTCTGCGCCTGGAGGTGGTGTCCGAGGACAGATCTTTTTCTATATGCCATGTCGCTTCAGGACGTAGGCGATCATGGTCTTCCACGTCTCCTTATCTTTAGTGGCTCTTAGTACACTTTATTCTATTACCCTACCTAAACCCCACTCTGCAATCCACCTGCCCAGGCCCTTTAAATATGTTTTCCCCTGATTTCCCCTGTCTCTCTTTCCCTGTATCTGACCTGTGAATATCAGATTCTCCAAGTCCTCTTTCCTCATCATATGTCCAAGGAATGTTAGCTGTCTCTTTCTGATGCTCAGTATTAGTTTCCTTTTCTTTCCAGAACCTCATCACTGCTCATATGCTCGATCAATAATATCTGCAGTATCCTTCTTTAGAACCACATTTTAGTTGCTTCAAGTTTTTCTTTTATATTTGAGGATATTGTCCAGCATTCATTGCCATACTGAAAAACAGACATTACACGCTTCTGAAAAAAAACAAAACAAAAAACAAAAAACAAAAAAACAAACAAAAAATGCTGTGAGCTTCCTAGTCCCTGGGAACAGATGTCTGAGGACGCACCACCACATTGACCTAGCGGGGTAGATCAGTGGTCGCCACTGAGGCCAGTACAACCAATGATTGCGGGGGCTGGGCAGTTTTTCTCTTTTGCCGGAGTGTACGCGTATTGGTTCTTCACATTAAACTTAACCTTGTCACTATAAAGTATTATTAAACAACATCTTGTGTATATTTATGAGATGGAATGTGTGTTGAACATTAGATAAGCCTGGACGGAAGTGTACTAAAAGACAAAACAACCTCCCCACCCTCAAAAAATGCACGTGGATGAGAAATTACGCTTCCGGTTTGAAATAATATCCTGATCATTATCATCATTTTCACATATCTTTTTTTTCTGCCATACTTATCCCTGATCAATTCTGATGTGTCAGTTGAAGCGATCTAACCGCTGATCACTTGACGCAAATAATTTATTCTGGATCCTTTACTGGATGTTCAAACTAATAGCGTTAAACTTTTTGCCTTAACATCTTAATTCGTATCATCAAGATGCTCTAGACAACTTTGTATAAGACTCTTCGTATGGCCCGTTTGTTTTAGTTTCACAGTCAGTCAAAAACTTTTATATCCGTTAGCATAAATAATTTATCCCGCTCACACTGACAATGGCTGAAATTCCAACCCAAATAAAAAAGCGGAAAATATGAGTTATCCAATTAGACGAAATGGAGAGTAAACGTCAACAAGATTTTTCCCGAATCTCTCTCTCTCTCTCTCTCTCTCTCTATATATATATATATATATATATATATACGCTCTCACACCATGATTGAGCACCCTAGAAGAATGGTAGACTTTGAAAAACAGTAGCTACTCTGGCATCTACGCATGGTTCATTCAGCAATGAATTAGAACACTCTCAGTTACTGAGCGTGTATAATAATAATATATACGCTAAAATGTCTGCCTCCTTCTGACGAGCGGTCGTAGCTCAGAGGTAGAATCGTCGACTGACGCTAATTCGGTCGGGTTTCAATCCTGGGTAAATGGCAATCGGCTGTCTAACCGTACTGATGAGCTGTGATACAGCGAAACAAATCTGTCTGCGGACGACTATATATATAAATATATATATATGATAAATGTAGTTTCAAGATATATATAATACTACTTTTAATCAATAAATCTGACGTCGCCATATCTTCAGCGGTCAAAGCCGATTGCTTTTCTCGCAGATTCTCCACCAACTCAACATTTGACTGGTCTGGGATGTCTGTACCCGACTTCACACCTGGAACTGAGGCTCAACTGAATGACGTTCACGTTACTCTCTCGCTGGTCTCTAACATAATTTCAAAGCTTGACCCCATTAACCGAGCGGAGGCGATGGAATCCCAATCATTGTTCTGAAGAAATGTACCCCTGAACTCTCTTCTGTCTTTTCCAAACTCTACAACTACTGCCTCTCTGCGTCTTGCTTTCCTGCATACTGGAAGTCTTCCTCTGTTGTTCCTATATTTAAGAACTCTGGAGAATCCTCGAAGCCCTCTAATTTTCGTCCTATCAGCCTCCTTCCGATTTTTGGCAAAGTGTTTGAGGCTAATATCAATACTGAAAAGGGTTCAATATCTCACAGCCCACAGTCTCTTCTCTGACAAACAATATGGTTTCCGCTTCACCAGGTCTACTGCTGATATGCTAAGGTCCATCACTGAGTATATATGCCATGCTCTCAATAAGAACGGCGAATCTCAAGCATTTGAGTGAGTCTAGCATGCTGGCCTTCTATGTAAGCTACAGGGCTATGGTATAAATGGGCGACTGCTTGATCTAATTCAGTCTTTCCTTTCAAATTGAGTATTGAAGTTAGTATTGAACAGACATGCTTCCAGATGTTATCATACAAACGCGTCTGTCACTCAATTCTACGTCTTACGCTGTTTCTGATCATCATCATCGAATTCCTTTATGTAAACAGATATCAAGTAAGCACTGCTTACCATTTACTCCCGCCTCCATGAGAAATCGGCTGAGGCTGACAAAGTGAAGTTCGCTGCTGATTTTGAAAAGGGCCTCCAATCGGTGGTGAACTGGGGTAAGAAACAACTCGTGAATTTTAATGCTTCGAAAACAAAGCTGCTATATTTTAACCAGCATAGAAAATCGCTCCTATTCCCACCAGCATAGATCATGCTAGTCTCCTTGATAAGAAAACACTGGTCCTTACTTTATCAGCTGACCTCTAGTGTAATTACTATATTGAATCCATTGCTAAACCTGTTACTAGGAAGGTCGGTTTACTGTGTAGAACCAGGAAGATTTTCCTGTCGTATGCATCCTGCACATATCTAAATCTACCATCCGCCCAGTCATTGAATACTGTTGTCACATCTGGTCGGGCGCTCCTGCTATTCATCTTGGGGTTCTTGACAAAATGTAATTACTTTCTCACTGACGTAATGTGGCTTCCCTCTGTTTCTTCTGCAAATACTTTCACGGCTTCTGCTCCGATGACTTTAGCTCTCTGGTACCTCCTCTACATCAATTTACTCGAACTACTAGACTAGCAACTAGGTCCCACCCTTTTACAGTGAAACAAATTAAATGTAACCTAAGCTTCTACTCCATCAGCTTTTTTTCTCGCACTTCTCGCCAGTGGTATTCCCTTCCATGAGAATTTTAATGTGATGTCAATTGCCATCTCTTATCTCCTTGACTCGCATCCTTTCCATGACAACTCTTGTATCATGTTCTTTGTCCTGTCCACTTTTCTCTCATGCATCACTCTTCATACCAGCGTTCTCATTCTTTTCCTACCCATTTCCTGATACCCCCTGTAACTTGCCCCTATTTCTCAACACTCTCCTCTTATGTAATCACATGCGCACCAGCGGCAGTAATGTCATACTTGGGGTGAAATGATTATAAAAAAATTCTCGTAATATTGAACGATGAAAAATATGAGGTTTGTTCAGATAATATTACACTTAAAAAAAATTGAAATAGTGTTCATATTATTTCCAAGTGTTAAAATGCTACTCAAAATCAAAACGTAGAGAAGGTTTTAATTCCAAATTTGATACTAAAAAACATTTCGGCAATTCTTCTAGAAAAAACATTGACGATTCTTTTCTAACAAACAAATGCGAGATCCTAGCTGACTTCGGCGAAGTTAAATAAAGTTATTTTTTCTTTTCTAGTCGAAAGTATTCTCACTTACTAAGTTACCATGAAATTTCCGCAGCTTTTTTGTGATGCGGCCTGTAGAACGATAAATAAAAAATGCTTTGCGAAAATGGACATGGAACTTTTTTCTTGTTCTTCTTCCAGACATATTTGAAAAAAGATTTGTGCATATGTCCCGCCAATTTGTTTTTTGTCGATCATTGGCCATATAGTGATAGAGAGCAAGTGAGAGAAATAATAGTAGAGCAAGAAGGAAAATGAATGAATATAGATCGAAAGTGAGTGTAT
>JBBBDQ010029070.1:0-45000 GCA_037127315.1 Ascarosepion bandense | reverse complement strand
TGAAGATACGAAAAGTTTAAAACCTAGGTTGAGGAAATAACTCATTTCTAAATGAAAAACATTTAAAAGCTCTACAATATAAGTGTATTGGTCATTCAGTTACTTTTAATATTAATTTCATAGTTAGATAATCATTCTTGGGGAAAAATAAAAGAAAGGCAAACTGTATATTCTTATGTATGATAACACTTGATTATAATACGACCCTGTGTTTCTGAGGTTAAAATCAAAGAATCGATTACATCCTCGAGCGTAATTCAAAATCTTAGCATAGCTATGTAATTTTTTCTCTTTTGATAAACGCAATATTACCCATTAAAATCTAAATGTCATACACTGTCCTTTTTTCGCGATATTAAAGATGCTAAATAAAATGCTCCCGATCTCCCAAACGGAAGAGACTGATCAGATCGAGTGGGGGAAAAGCAATAGCACTTTAAATTACGAAATAAATTGGCGTTTTCCACGAGGTATGTGCGTTGTGGTGCAGTGAATATCGGCTTGAAACAAGAAACCGGGGTGCCTAGTTCATATTCTAGTTGAATTCTTT
Source organism: Ascarosepion bandense (assembly GCA_037127315.1). Lineage (NCBI taxonomy): Eukaryota > Metazoa > Mollusca > Cephalopoda > Sepiida > Sepiidae > Ascarosepion > Ascarosepion bandense. The sequence goes on along the minus strand of JBBBDQ010029070.1, from coordinate 44,450 downwards.
GCATTCACTTACGGGCAATTAATCTTGGTAAAGGTATTAATCCTTCTCTCTTCGGTTATGGATCAAATAGCAGGACATATTGGATTGTGTAGCTTTAACTGACAACCAGTCTACCGCAGAAAGAAATGGCAACCTACTGTGGGATAATCTTCTGCCCAGTCAGTCATGTCTCTTTCGAGACGTGATGGTCCAAGCATGTATCACGTATGGCACTTAACTGTCTGATAACTTGTGAACATGGAACGTATTTTTACAAAAAAGAGAGATAGAGATTTCTTCTCCTTTTTATACAACATCCGTTTGCGTAAGAAACCTGTCACGTGATCACTGTAACTCTTAGCAAAGGTATATGTTTGTTTTATTTTTGGTATTCTTGTTTTTTAGTACGGATTTCAACATTACAAGTACATTGCTCCTTTCACATCTGACCGTCAGTCAGTTTCTTCACAAGGAATAAAAGTAATCTGGATATTTAGTAATTGCGCGCTTTTTCTAATTTCTGTTTCAAAACATATTTACAATTTTCATTGAAAGGTCCTACATAGACACACACGTAATGCATTTTAAAATTTTAATTAATCAATCACACTTTTCTGTTTGAATTCACTATATTTATATATAATATATAATTTATATATAAGCAATAAAAATAAAAAACAAATATTGCCTTTCATTAAGACTAAAGAGAGAAATGATTATCATAAAAATAAAACAAAAATTCAAAATATAAACAAACTATTTATATTGTTAGCAAAACTGTTGTGTTTTCTTTCTTTTTTCCTTTTCTAGTAAAGTCCACACTATACACATCCTGCGGGCTACTCGATATAGTGGGTTACGTTAGGAGGCAAATTGTGCAGATAATAAGGGATAAAAACGGTTACCCATAGCGCTCAATAAGTTAAAATTTTAATGAACTGGAAAATTTCTTCGGAGTTGGTTCCACAGAGCAGTAGTTCTTAGGAAGAATTTGTTCGAGTGGAAATTACTTCTGACTGATGAAATACGGAAAGAATGTGGCTGGCTGGTAATTATTTTAAATTTTAATCATCACGTTGATTCCCTAAGAAATATTATTGTTGACATATCAAATACCTTCTATATGAAACAATTCTTACCAACACATACCGACTTTGTGTGTTTACTAGCAGTATAGCCCGGCGTTGCTCGGGTGTAATGAAAGCTTTAAAGCTAATCCATAGTCCTGGAGCTCAGACTCTTTGGACGTTGGCACGAAAGACTAAAAAGCAATAGTTGTTTCCAGTTAAAGCGAAACTGTAGACTGAAAGAAAAATGAATGGATGTAAGTCAAATTTTGATTTCCTGGTATCAATATCAAGTTTTTTTTCATCGTAAACTGAAATTTGAAGGCTAAATACGTCCTCTGAGTAAATGGCATCATGGCCGAGACTAAGAATTACAATTATACCTACTTAGAGCCAAACCAGATGCAAAAACTAAAATAAAAGGGCTGAAAAAATACAGTCATACAGGCAGATAAACAGACACACACACAAACATCTTGCCTATATATATATATATATATATATATATATATATTATCGATTTTCAACTGCAACCTTGAAACTTCTGAATATCGTTTCTTATGTCTTTGTCTATGAGTGTATCAGATTTGATTAAAATCGGACCACTCCTTCTATAACACGATTTTTTCGATTATCGATTTTCGATATTTATCGGGGATACCTCGACAAAAAACCTAGCTAAATTTTCAAGAAAATCGGTTCAGCCGTTTCGGCGTCTATAGATAACGGACACAAACAGACACAAACACACAAACACACACACACACACACACACACACACACACACACACACACACACAGACAAGGTTCCATTTATAAATAAGTTTAGATTAGATTTAGATTATCTATTGTAATGAGTGTATTTGCAATCTTGTTCTTTAGATAAGAGTTTTTAATCTGAATAAAAATTTATGAAAATGTGTACTTTTTATAATACGATCCTCACTTTTGCCTTTAATTTTAATGCAAACTTTTGCGTACTATGCACAAGAAAATACGGTTATTAGAAAATAAGCCTAACCAGTAGCAAATTTAATTGTTCATTTATTCATATTATCCGGTAACAGAAGAGTTTACACTATTTAGATTGTTTAGACTCTTGTCCTTATCTTTGTTGAAATATTCACTACATTTTGTCCGTTGTATGTTTCAATCTTCTTCAAATGATTAGAATTTTGAACTAGCCGTTTATTTTGGCCACTGAAACGGATAGTTCTCGTTCCCCGAGCCATGCCTCTTCCGGATATCTTAGTATAAGTTATTTTTCTTAAACTCAAATTTTCAAATATTTGTTCACCTCTGCTCATCGTGCATATGGAAACAAAGACAAGGACAACAATCCGAACAATCTAGATCGTGTAAATAATTACAATACCTTGTCTAAGAAATATAGACAGAAACAAAAAGTTATGACAATAAGTCTGAGCATTGCAACTAGTTTGTATGAATAAATGTCTGAATGTGGTAACTTTATCTTTTGTTGTTCATCTTTTTTCAGCCAAATATTAAATCGAATACTTTGCGAGACAGATAGACACTTACCAAACTGGGCAGATGTCATAACGATTATTTTCAAAACGTAGAAAGCAAGCAAACAAAAAAAAAAAATTAGGAAAAAGAAAACACGACGAAGTCAGCTGTGATATCGAATGGTTCTCTTTTACCAAAAATAATTTAGTCGGCACACCGTTAAAATAGAGTCTGCTAATGTCTTGTAGAGTTCTCGTTTCATCTATCCCAAAGAACATTCAGAGGGAAAAAAATTTTAGCCCTTTCAAAAAGAAAGAAAGAAATATAGAGAATTAAATAACTCGATGAGCAGACGTTCTGCTGCATCCAGGCAAGTATTTATTAATCATGAAAGCATTTTAGCGGGAGGATCCTCCATGAAAAGAAGACACGACAAAGAATAATGGCGTTAGTGTTTTGGTCTTAATATAATAAAGTAAAAAGAAGTTATGCGATAAAAATGCTTTGAGCATTCTTTGTGTATATCAACAAAAGTAAAAGTGTCCATGACCAAATCTAATTTAAGAGTGTCTGTAAATGAAAGGAAGCAGTTATTATTTTGCGTGACATAATCTGGAGTCTTCTTTATAAATGCCTTTATCACTTAAGAAATTAAGTTATTCTTTTTACAAAAATCTGAAACGGGCAAACGCGGAGGTATATTTATCTGCTCACATACACACGTACACAGATATATGTCTATAATTCATTAACTATTTATAGATTTACCACTTTTGTTTACGTATATATATATATATATATATATATATATATATATATATATATATTTATTTGTTCATAAACAGCTTTCTATCGTGCTGTGTTTGTTTCTATCAATATATATTTTAAGCTTCATGTATGTCTTAGTCACATCTGTATTTTTCTCCTTTTACATTGGCTGATCTGAATCTGGTCATTCTCATCAAACTATTCATATTTTAAAATATCTCTTGCTTCAGCTCAGTTGATGTGTACAAGGGGCTGCAAAAGTAGATATTAAGTAAGTATTATACCAATATTATAACAATGATTCTAGGATTCGTTTTATATTAGAATTCATTTAATTCATTATATAATTTCTTTAACATTTTTATGATTTTTATTATAATGCATTTATATTTTTTATTTTTAGTAAATAATAATATATAATAAAAATGATAATAATATGCGTTATGTAGGTAAAGTGTTAATTTCACGGTTGCTGGTATTTAACAAATGAGGAGTTGAAATGGATTTTGAAAACTACACTAAGACATTATTATTGATATGTTTATGTAATCAGTACGATATGTTTTGTACATACGTTTTGTTTTTCATTACTGTTTTCTTTTGTACACCCTTGTATTTATCTCAGTATTTTACCCCCTCTAACTCCCTCTCTGCACACATTCACACACTCACACACAGGCTTGCGCGTGCACAGACACACACACACACACACACACACCCACACACACACACACACACACATATATATATATATATATATATATATATATATATATATAGTCATCCGCAGACAGATCTGTTTCGCTGTATCACAGCTCATCAGTATGGTTAGACATCCGATTACTTTTAATGTGATGGATTGTATTGTGAACTGTCTAGTATCTTTTTTTCTAAAATATGCATAAAGATATTGGCATAACTAGGTGCCATTTTCGTGCCCATTGCTGTGCCACTAATCTGTAAATAGTGTTTGTTGTTGAATTTAAAATTATTGTGTGTTAAGATGAAATTTATTAATTGGCATAAATCTGTGATTTGGTTGTTAGGTAATTGCTGAGGACCCCATTTTACAACACATACCTCACCTGAATAACTACTTAATACAACAGATTCCATGAAGATCTCACTATGTACAATACACCCATAACATCTCTGCTGATAATGACATCGCAAACCTATCTAAATATACTCTCACCCAAGAAGAAACATCTTTATTAAATAAAGGATTAACATTCTGCCCCTCACAGCCACTAAACCCTCTAAACCTCTGCTACGATATGGAAAAATACCTTCGTAGACTGAGACTAAAAAAATATTTCTCAGACAACAGATCCACTTCTAATGACAACAGCGATAAACAATCATTCTCCAAATTTCCTATTACGAAAAATAATACCCTATGGACTCCACCAAGCGGACGCAACCAACACTTGGATCAATACGCCAACAAAGCCAGACAACACATGGACAACTTCTTAAAAAATAAAGGACACCAAACAAAAATACACAAGCCATCTATACACTTAAGAACAACCGAAACATAATTATCGTACCAGCCGATAAGGGCGGAGCTATAACCATCTTAGACACTAACAACTATATTAAAGAAGCAGAATCACAACTTCAAAATAACAAGTTCTATGTACCCTTACCTCTAGATCCGACTAGCACTTACAAAACAGAATTATCACTTCTCATTCAGAACCTGAATCATAACATAAAAAATAAAATAAAATCTTTTATTCCTGAGAACCACAAAACAGCAACATTCTATACTATCCCAAAACTACACAAACTCCCCAAAATCATTTCAGAAAAACACCCTAACACCTCTTCATCCAACCCACATCATATTAAACAAGCAAATAATGAAGAAATCTAAAAAATTTCAAAAGAACTTAAAATCACACCACCTGGCAGACCCATAATATCAGGCATTGGGACCCTCACAGAACTTATATCTGGATACATAGACAATATCCTAAAACCTTTATTACCTGTCATACCTAGTTATATTAGAGACACTACTGACTTTCTCAACAAGTTACAAAGCATTAATTTAGTCCTAGGTGATAATATAGTAACGATGGATGTTACGTCTCTGTACACGAACATTCCACATGTTGAAGGAGTCGCAGCTTGCCATGAGTTCCTTAAAAACAAATTACCTAACAACCAAATCACAGATTTATGCCAATTAATAAATTTCATCTTAACACACAATAATTTTAAATTCAACAACAAACACTGTTTACAGATTAGTGGCACAGCAATGGACACGAAAATGGCACCTAGTTATGCCAATATCTTTATGCATATTTTAGAAAAAAAGATACTAGACAGTTCACAATACAAACCATCACATTATTTTAGATACATTGATGATATTTTCTTAATATGGACTCATGGATTAGAAAAATTAAAAAACTTCTTTACTTTCTGCAACAACTTCCACAATACAATCAAATTTACCATGGAATACTCATACACATCCGTCCCTTTCTTAGACGTCATGGTAAAATTAAATAAACATACACTTTCCACCAGTCTATACAACAAACCCACAAACCAACATAAATTCCTACACTTTAACAGCTGTCATCTCCTCAAATTAAAGAAATCTATCGTATACAGCTCATTTATTAGAATAAAACGCATTTGCTCAGACCATCCAGATTTTCTAAACAACATTAACAACCTAACAAAACAGTTTCTAAAATGTAAATATCCAATAAAAATAATAAAGGAAGCACTACATAAAACCATCCACATAGATCGTAGCACACTTCTCACATACAAAAAACGAAAAGATAACAACCGAATTCCCATGGTTTTTAACCATAATCAATATTCCTACACACTTATCAAAAATTTAAAAAATGATTACAGGAACCTCTAATCAAACAAAAACATCAAAGAAATTTTCGATAAACCACCCATAAATGCAAAGAAACAAACACCCAACCTATCAACTATCCTCACTTCTAACAAATATTTAAATAATACAAACCTATCAGGGAATTTAAAATGTGGAAAGCTTCGCTGTTTAATTTGTAAACATTTAATAACAGACAAAACATTCTCTGTACCCAACACCAAAATAAAATTACACCCACCAAACCTTACTTGTGACAGCAAAAACATCATATACTTCATCTTCTGCTCAATTTGCCCCAACAGTGGATATATCGGCGAATCCGGTAATAGCTTTAGATTTCGCTTCAATAATCACAAACTAAATATACGACAAAAAAATGTATACTCCCCAATTGCAGCCCATTTTAATCAACCTGATCATACTTTAGAAAATTGCAAATGTTTACTAATCGACTCCAATTTTAGTTCTACATACACACGCAGAAAGAAAGAAAAATACTGGATTTTAAAATTAAATACACACAAGCTAGGGTTAAATAGGGACTTAGGTGTGTTGAATCTTTACAAATATTTCAATAGGTAAAAACTTTTTTTCAGATATTCCAAGAAATTTTTATCTAAAACAAACAGACTTTCTCTACGGACGTGCCGCATGTTGTGAACAAACACACCACGTGATGTAAACAAAAAATATTCGGACGCTATCGTGAAATACGTTTCTAATTCAAATTTAAAAATCACTTGTTTCTGATGAAGGACCGAGGGCGGTCTGAAATACAAAATATAAACAAATACTGTTAAAAAAAAGTACATTTTTAAATTCAAAACTTTTTATTAATATTCTTTCCTATATATATATATATATATAGATAGATAGATATGGTAGACCAGATACTATGATAATTTTGAGCCTGTTTAGCAGAAAACGACTCGGTTCAAAATACTGGAGGAGTCAACGGGTATCCACTTAGTCTTTTTCTTCTTCTTCTGTGTGTCTTGTCCTTTAAGGACGTAGGCGATCATGGCTTTCCAAGTCTCCCTATCTCTGGTGCTTCTTATCATGCATTATCCTGTTCCACCTGATCAGGCCCTTCAAATATGTTATCCGCTGCTTTCCCCGTTTCCCTTTTTCTTTTTTCTGAACTGTTAGTATCAGGTTCTTCAAGCCCTACTTGCTCATTGCATGTCCCAGGAATTTAGCTGTCTTCTCCTGGTGCTCAGTATTAATTTCCTTTTCGTTTGCATCTTTTCCAAAATCTCATCATTGCTTACATGCTCGATCCATGTCATCCACAGCATCCTCCTGTAGAATCACATTTCAGTTGCTTCAAATATTTCCTTCATCTTGGATGATATTTTCCAGCATTTACTGCCATATTGAAGAACTAACATCACATAGCAATCCACTACTCTTTTCTTTGTTTCTAGCGAAATTTTCCTGTCTCTTTATACTCTACTGAGCTTCTGGAACGCGCCATTTGCGATCCAATTCGCCTTCAGATCTCCGTGTCGCACTTTCCCTCTTCTGTAAATGTTTGAATTCATCCCAAATATTTGAATTTTTATACCTGATTGATTTTAGTATCCCCAATTTGTATTTGGCATTTTTGGTTGCTTGTTTCGCTGATAACCATGCATTCGGTTTTCTTGTAGTTTATTTGTTGTCCGTTCTTGCCACTCTCACTTTAGCAACCTTCTGTAAGAGGTCTAGTAGTTTCCTTTCTGTATCTGCTATCAGCTCTGTATCGTCTGCGTACCTTATGTTGTTCAAATTGTAGCTTCTGATGACCAATCCTGACAGAACATCTAAGGTCTACAGAATAGTCTCGCTGAACAAGTTGAATAGATCCGGTGAAAAGACACATTCTAAGTGGATACCCGTTGACTCCTCCAGTATTTTGAACCGAGTCGTTTTCTGCTAAACAGGCTAAAAATTATCATAGTATCTGGTCTACCATATCTATCTATATATATATATATATATAGGAAATAATATTAATAAAAAGTTTTGAATTTAAAAATGTACTTTTTCTTGTCTTCAGTACCTTTCTCAATATTCACGGAAATTCCCATATAAAAATCTATCTATCTATCTATCTATTTTTCTATCTCAGCCATTTAGTTTGAAATGTTTTCAAACATCAATTGATCTACTGTTATATGCATACGTGCGTGTACATGAGTGTGTAGATACGAGCTGTATCCCGAAAATATCCAACCATTTTGAATATTTCGAGAAGCAGTTGCACAGTTCCGATGTAACTTGGTAACAGATCAGAGGCACTTTTTCTGTGTATTTGTCACCATACACTCTCCTAGGAACAATCTTAACCTTTTAAAGTCTGAAGTCAATCGTTATCTATCGTCCGTACCATCATCGTTTTCACTCCCCACTTCCTTGTTAGTTCCACTCACCACACCCAGTAACCCTCGACGTTGCGTGGCTTTTGAGCCTTTCATTTAGGGAACATTAGTAACATAAAACGGTTGTAAGCGTCCGGGGCATTACTTATTTGATATGACTTGCAAGATTAATCTTCAAAACTTCGATGTATAGTAAGAGTGATTTGCATTTATGTGTGGGTATGTATCAGATTATAGGCACATGAAAAGTGAGAGAAAGGGAGAGAGATAGACAGAGCGAGAAGAGGGAAAAGCGAAAAGAAAGAAGCGAGAAAACGGGGATGAGAGCGAAACAAGAGAAATAAAGAGAGAGAGACTGAAGAGATAAAATCCATCAGAAAGAGAAAATAAAGTGAGAAGTACGGGATGGTAGCGAGAGAAGGAAGACAGAGTTAGAAGAGAGAAAAACAGGTAAAAGAGAGATGTAAACAGAGAGGTAGAAGTGAGACATTAGAGAGAGAGAGAGAGAGAGAGAGAGAGAGAGAGAAGAGAGAGAAGAAGAAGCGAGGAGAGAGAAGAAAGAAAAGTGGGATGATAGCGAAACAAGATATATATATATATATATATATATAGAGAGAGAGAGAGAGAGAGAGAGATAGAGAGAGAGAGAGAGAATAGATAAAATCAAGCAGAAAGCCGGATTAGAGTGAGAAGTGCGGGATGATAACGAGAGAAGGAAGACAGAAGAGAGAAAAGCAGGAAAAAACAGATGTGAAAAGAGAGGTGGAAGTGAAAGGTGAGAGAGAGAGAGAGAGAGAGAGAGAGAGAGAAATGATAAAAGAGAAAATCATGGGGAGAGAGAAAAATGAGGGTGAAGTGAGAGATAATAGAGAAAGCAAGAGGAGAAAGAGAGAGCAAGTGAAGAGGAAAAGGCCACGAGAAAAAAAGAAGTGGGAAGAGGGGGAAAATGACAGGTGATAGAAAGAGAAGAAAAAAGAAGACAATTGAGAAGAGAGGGAAAAGTGAAGGAAAATAGAAAGAGAGAAGAGACATATATATACAGAGAGAGAGAGAGAGTGAGAGAGAGAGAGAGAGAGAGAGAGAGAATGGGCTTTGAACCCTCTTTCTTACGCCCAATCGCAGCTGCAAACAATCCTGGTGTTTGTAGCATCATCTGCCTTCTTTATCAAATTCAATTATGACAAAATATGGGAGACATGCAGATTTGTTCGCATGATTTCAACCGCATTAGAGGAATTGTCACTGATCAGCTTCTCTCGTGAGAATGCAACGAAAGATGCAATCGAAGTGGGACGTGACTGCTGAAGTTAAAGATCAGGGACATCGGGACTCATAACGACTAAGGACATTACAACTGTCAGATGATGTCTTAACAATGAAAGGACAGCCTGTCAGATCGGGAAATATGGCTATGACTACCGGACCATAAGGTGCAAGTAAAAAGAAAGTGAATAATTGTAAAGATACAATCACCATGACTGGTAACTTCAAGTAATGTGGTACACGAAAGTTAGGATAGTGTCTATGATGGTTGGAAAAGATGCAAGTGTGGTTGATTTGGTAATTCGAGATTTTCAGGGTGTTGTTGGAGTCTACCGGCATATTGAGTAAGGTGATAGGAATTTAACGAACGTTATTGTCATTTGGTGTTATATAACTACTGGATAAAATTATTTATCATTTAATCCCAAGCAAGGCAATACGCTAAGAAGACACAGGTATCTACAGTTTATGAAAGAATTAGATAATTTAAAACATTATTAAGAGAGAGAAAAGAAGCAGAATGAAAAGACCGTAGATAACGATTGACATTCCATTTAGACTTTTAAATAACAAAGTTGGCTGGATAGCAAGAAGTCAGGTGAGAGTTCTGCAGGCGAAAGAAGAAACTGTTAGCATGGGACTTACGGTTTTATCAAGACATTTCATCCTTATGATAATGAAACCTTCTTGCCATTTTAGTCAGTCAGTTAAGTGCTATACGTGATAAATGCTTGGGCGGTCATGTCTCCAAAGAAACATGACAGATTAGGCGGAAGATTATCCCGCAGTAGGTTGCAATTTCTTTCTGCGGTAGACTGGTTGCCAGCCAAGGCTATAGAACCCAATCTATCTTGTTTTTTTTAACCCATAACTGGAGGGAAGAGACGGATTAATACCTTTCCCAAGGGTATTTACGTGTAAGTGAATGCAAGGAATTCAAATGGAATTCGAACTGGGCTCCCCGACTTCTCGTTTTAAGCCGATATCCACTGCACTACAACGCACATCCCTAAATTCCTAATAAATAAAATGATCCTAAAATTTGCTGGTAAAATTTAGAACTCTCAGTACAAATTGAATAAATTATCGTAAAGCTTTTGATAGTGTGCACATTCTGAGGCTTAGAAAATATACACATTCTCCTTGTTGCTATTAAATTTCTTTAAATATAGCATACAATTGCAGTAGTGCAGTTTTAAAAGCCAATGCCAAAGTTTTTATTATTGTTGGCAGAGGACTAATGCTTTATAACTAGAAATTATCAAGCACTGAAAAATTGTGTGTGCCTAAAATGCATATTTTGTGATTAATAACTGGAAACAAATGACCATTTTGAATCAGGTTGTACGGTACTGGCATCTACTGAATATAAAACACGGCATGAAGTGGACTAAAAAGGAAAATAAACTTCAAGAAATTGGTATAAACACCACCAAGAACGGGTTACAGATATATGACCTGTATAAATGTTATGGGACTTTACAATACACAGAACAATCGAAGCTAATAGCTCAACCAGAGTGATCAGAGATTAAAAAAATTGTGAGCCTTAATTGATATAGCAATCCCTGCATACTGTAAATGTATCTTTGAAGGTCTTAAAAAAAAATCTAAATACAAGGACCTTAAAATCAAAATCTAAAAAATCTGACACATGAGAACAATTTCATTTATATCTAGAGCCCTCGGATTGATTGGAAATGTTTCAATAGATTGATTGAAAGAATTTCTGGTATCCCAAGACACAAAAATTGTACTCACAAGTATAGTCCACTTGTTACGAAGAGTTTTATCTATGTAAAATATGTGTGGTCCTAGGTTTTGTTTTTTTCTCAAAAAATGTAATAATAATAATAATAATAATAATAATAATAATAATAATCAAAACCTTCATGTTAGACTAAGTATAGCACGTTTATTCTATTCTTGATTGAAGGAATTACCATGGCACTTTAGGTCCTTCACAGGTTTTGACTGACCTTTCAACCAAATGAAGAATATTCATAAATATTCTCAAATTTAAAGACGTCGACAAACTAGGGCCTCCTTGTTCTTGAATATAAACACGTGCAACAAAATAAATCCTACATTTACTTTCATAAAGTCCCCTGCCAGAATGAAACAAGTCAACTAAGAATAATAGTTTTTCTTCTTTTTATTAATTTTATTCATTTGCACACACACACACACACACACACACAAGCACAGACACACACACAGAGACACGTATATATATATATATATATATATATATATATATATATATATATATATATAGTCATCTGCAGACAGATCTGTTTCGCTGTATCACAGCTCATCCGTATGGTTAGACTCCGATTACTTTTAACCCAGGATTAGAAACGCGACCGAATTGGCGTCAGTCGGTGATTCTACCTTTGGGCTATGGGCGTTCGGTAGAAGAAGGAAGATTTTTTAAAAGGCTTGCATTAATTTTTGACCGTTGAAAATACATTTCTTTCTGAAATTCTACCGAATACAAAAAAATTACAGGTGAACATTTATAAAATTCGGTGTTTCTTTTGGATGTACCAAATCTTTTCAAGATAGATATGGACATGTTTAGATGGTTAAATAGATATACAGAAATATATATATATATATATCAAGTAAGGTAGCTATGTAGCTAGCTATCTAAACCTGTTCATATCAATTTAAACATCTAATCATGTTCATATCTTTTTATCTATTTAAACATGTTAATGTTAATATCCATCAAAGCACGTTCATATCCATTCATACAACTATTTAGACATGTTCATACCATTTATATATTTATCTAAACATGTTCATATCCATTTATACATGTATCTAAACATGTGATATCTATTTATCTATCTAAATATGATCACATCTATCTATCTATCTATCTATCTATCTATCTATCTATCTATCTATCTATCTATTCATATTTATGCATCTATCAATCGAAATCTTTTGATATCAATCTTTTATGGTTCTTCCCAGCAGTATCTCTTTTTTCACTGTAAGCAATTGTTTTTATCTTTCCCATTTCTCTTTGTCATTATTCTTCTTTACATGCCGTATGCCTTCAGGATGTAGGCGGAGCACTCCACAACTTCCTGTTCCTTGTAGCTATTAATTAGTTTTGTTTTGTAATTTCTCCCAAATTTGCTCTGTTATCTACATTCTCAAGCCGATCAAGTATATCACAGGCTGCTTTCCCCTGTCTCTCTTTTCCTCTATCTCAGGGCATTTCAACCTGGTGTAATGGTTATCAAACTTTTCTCGTTATGCCTTGTTATAACTGGGTAGTGAGTTCGATACTCACTGGGTACTCCATATTTTCGGCCTTGCGGCGCTTAGAAAAGCAACTATCTTCCCTGTAACTATCGAGTTCTCTAAGCCCTACTTCTACATCACGTGTCCCAGAAATTTCAACCGTTTCTTTCTAACTTTATGTATAATTTTCTTTTGTTTTCATTCCCTCTAAAACCTCGTCGTTTGGAGTAGATAGATCTCTCTATCGCCCGGTTCACACTCCACCCATGTCTATTGAACAGGTTAAGAGGCTCATCCCTTGTTCCCTGTTTAGGGCGTGGTTTCCGGCTTTCTCTTTTCCAATCTTTTCACTATTACGTAGCCCCCTGCACATCAGTGGCGTTACCGCCTTGCTCGGGGTGATACGATTAAAAAAAATATATATTTTAAGTCCATGGTATCTTTCTGTAGAACCAAATTTCCGTTTGTTTCGAGTCACTTCTTTGTTTTTTAGAAGATTGTCCAGTATTCGCTGTTATACAGAAGAACAATCATCACGTACTAAATTTTTTATTTGTTTTCTGTCTTTAAATACTCTGCTTAGTTTTTGGAATGCCATTTTGCTATCGCACTACTGCTTCGGATCTCAGTGTGGCACTTTCATCTACTGTTATAACACCGTATTAAAATTTCTCTAACTGCTTGATATTATTATCTTTGACCTGCAATTGGCATTTTGGTCTCCTCATTTTGCGGATGAACGTCCATTTAGTTTTTTTCTAGATTATGCTTAGCCTCTTATAGCTTTCTTTCGCTACATTCGGAGGTTTTAAAATTTGTTCTTTGTGTCTGCATTCAGTACTTTACCATCTTCATATCTTATTTTAAGATTGCAGTTGCCAACAAAGAATCCTGGCAGGAATTCCAGTTCTCACAGAACTGCCTGGTTGTATAGGTTGAATAAACCCGGTGAGAAGATACAATCTTGTCTTACACCAGTTTCTATTTTTGTATATCTGCTGAACTAATTTCCACTTCGTATGAAAGCTGTTTGCTGCCAGTACAGGTTCTAGATTATTCTAATCTAATTCTGGAATATGTCAACGTTGCTGAGTATCTCTCAAAGATTCTTGTGTCATATTTTATCGAACGCTTTTGCGTATTCCATAAAACACAAGTAGACGTTCTTCTGCACTTACATTGTTCTTTCTGTTAACATTCCGAGCATAAATATCGCGTTCCTTGTTCCGGTGTCTTTGACAAAACCCAACTGCTCTTTTATTTTTTACAACTCTTGCCTGTATTCATAAGAATTCGGAAGTACATCCCGAATTGAAAACGATAATAAAGCAATAAAATATTCCTGTTCTTCATCATTGAAATATTTACACACACACACACACACACACACACACACACACACACACACACACACACACACACACATTTCTCTCTCTCTCTCTCTCTCTTTATATATATATATATATGTAAATATACAAATATATATACATATGTGCGTGTACTTATTGACAAAGTGAGATATTCAATAATTTCAAACGAAAAAACCGATTTTGTAAACAAAATAGTTACTTCCCTTGGATTTTGAAATTCACTTATTATTATTTAAAATTAAACTATTTTTAAAAAAATAATTATCATTTAATGACAGTGTCTTTAAATTGACTTAATTTAGAAAAATACTAGTTAAAAATATTGGTTTCTTTGTAAAATAATTTTTGTTTTGATACTGATAGTATGCAGTAAAGTAATTTCATCGAGGTAAAAAATTGGAAGAAAACAGACGACAGTAAATTATTACAGTCCATCAAGTGCGAACTCCACAGAACCATCAGTTTAATGAGCCATATAACAAAACTGATCGTCCGAATCCTGATGAATAGAGCGAGAAGCAGAATCAGGCCAGAGATAGGACAAGATCAGTGTGGTTTCGTTAAAGACACGGGAACAAGGAATGCCATATTTATGATTAGGATGCTCTCCGAAAGAGCAATACAAATGAAGAAGGACATATATCTGTGCTTTATTGATGATGCAAAGGCGTTTGACAAAATACACCACAAAGAATTGATGGAGATGCTCGGCAGCCTGGACATATTTGGGAAAGACTGGAGAGTAATCAAGAATCTTTACTGGCAGCAAACCGCTTTCATACGGGCAGGTAATGAATTGAATAGATATACAAAGATAGAAAGGGGCGTAAACAAGGGTGTGTTTTTTCACCTAATCTGTTCAACTTAACAGGAGATGGAAAGTGCGACACGGAGATCCGAAGGCGAATTGGCATGGCAAAGGACGCGTCCCAGAAGATGAGCAAAATACTAACACACAGGAAGATCTCAATAGAAACGAAGAAAAGAGTGCTAGACTGCTACGTGATGTCAGTTCTTCAGTACGGCTGTGAATGCTGGACAATATCATCGAAAATGAGGAAAAAACTGGAAGCGGCCGAAATGTGGTTCTACAGAAGGATGCTACGGATATCGTGGACTGAGCATACAAGCAACGACGAAGTGTTAGAAAGAATGGCAACAAAAAGGAAATTGATGCTGAACATCAGGAAGAGACAACTGAAGTTCCTGGGACATGCAATGAGGAAGGAAAGCCTGGAGAACCTGATACTGACTGGTCAGATAGAAGGAAGGAGAGACAGAGGAAGGCAGCGGATAACATATTTGCAGGGCCTGATCAAGTGGATGACGGAACGGGGGTTGCCAGGAGCAACAGGAGCAAACATACTAAGAGCCACAAGGGATAGGGAGACGTGGAGATCCATGATCGCCTACGTCCTGAAGGGACAGGGCACATAGAAGAAGAAGAAGGTACGCAGATGATACAATATTGATAGCAGACACAGAAAGAAAACTACAAAACCTCCTACAGAAGGTAGCTGAAGAAAGTAACAAAAAAGGACTAGAAATAAACTGCACGAAAACTGAATGCATGGTCATCAGTAAAAAGGGCAGCCCAAATATGCCAAATACAGGTCGGGAATACGAGAATCAAGCAGGTACAAAAGTTTAAATACCTGGGAAGTGTTATAACAGAAAACGGAAAGTGCAACAAAGAGATCCGAAGGCGAATTGGCATGGCGAAGGAAGCATTCCAGAAGTTGAGTAAGGTATTAAGAAACAGGACAATTTCGCTAGAAACAAGGAAGAGAGTACTGGATTGTTACATGCTATCCGTCCTTCAATATGGCAGGGAATGCTGGACAATATCATCAAAGATGAAGGAAAAACCTGAAGCAACTGAAATGTATTTCTACAGAAGGATGCTGCGAATATCATGGGTCGAGCATGTGAGCAATGATGAGGTCTTGGAAATGATGGAAACAAAAAGTAAATTAATACTGAGCATCAGGAAGAGACAGCTGAGGTTCTTAGGACATGCAATGTGGAAGGGCGGCTTGGAGAACCTGATACTAACAGGTCAGATAGAGGGGGAAAGAGACAGGGGAAAGCAACGGACAACATATTTGAAAGACCTAATCAGGTGGATGACGGAACGAGGATTGCATGGTGTAATAGGAGAAGGTGTGCTCAGAACCATCAGGGATAGGGAAACGTGGAAAGCCATGATCGCCTACGTCCTGAAGGGAAAGGGCACATAGAAGAAAAAGTTGTATTGATTACGATTCCTTGTGTCTTAATACAGAATTTCTTTAGCCCCTCGTAGATTGGAAGAGGAAAAGGTGCTAAATCTTTTTTTGTTTTTTTGTTTTTTACAGGTAAGTGCGGAAACACAAAGTAAGCACTAAATCTTGGCATATTTTTCAATTGAAAGTCTTTTGGCGCAGGTCATATTTAGTTATTTTCAACTAAAATTGCCAAATAGAAGGAAGAATACGGTATTGTGTTTGATTTGTTGTTATTATTTTCTAGGTGAACATTTTAATAAATAAAATAAAAGATATCAGCATATAAAATAATGCAATAATTTAATTGATTATTGAATCTTGGCCACGAACGACAGAAGAAAAGCCATCATATAGAACACTAACGTCACTCTTTTGTAAATGTACCGCCCTTTTATATTTACTTGTGCTCTATCCAAGATATTTAATACTTTTATCCATTATTATATCATACATTAAAGCTATCTTCAATTTTTTCTAAAGAACAAATGGAATGTTTATTTATAAATCCGAGTGAATTTATCACTTAAACGTTATTTTTAGTGGATACCTGATTATTAGAGAAATCTTATTAAAGAATGAATAGAGTCTACACCACAGTCCCTCTGTAGCATAAGAAATGGTCGTTAGACCCTACGTGCTTTAGACTAACAAACTAACCCACGGAGAGTTTCAACGATCTGACAGGTAGACAAAAATAAATAAATATACTGTTTAATAAAAAAAAACGCAGTGTCTACTAAATATTAATATCCACTAAAAATAACGTTAAATTGATTATATATATATATATATATATATGTGTGTGTGTGTGTGTGTGTGTGTGTGTGTGTGTAAAACCGTTATTTCAGTCGATAAGGTTTGTTAATTTGTTTATCATTTACTTAGTTTATTGACTCATTTATTTGTCATTTGATGTAAGTTTTTTGTTTTTCTAAACATATCTGGCGATTAAAAACAAAAAGAAATTATGCCAAAATATAATGGAAAAAAAGAAAAGAACATAGCCTACAACAATCAACCCGAAAACTGTATACTTTGCCTCATTGAAAAATAGCTATAATTAACTTCCTAGATCAAAACAAACTACAAGATAAACGATCAAATCAGATATGTAAATGCAGAAAGGAAAACAAATTTTTACTACGCTACTTAAAAATCGAAAGCTTAAAACCACAAGAATAACTTCAAATAAACAAAAGCAAGTTAAATTAATCGAAACAAAGCAATACGTAAATAAATTAAGGAAATAATAAACAAATTAACAAACCAAGCCCACCACCCCAAAACCAAACGAATAAACAAACTAAATAAATCCGGTTAGAATAATACCCTAGACTAGTCACAATACAATAGACTACCCACCATGAATCAGCGACGAAAAAGCTGAGCACATGGCATCAAAAAATTACATTTATCAAGAAATAAACTATTTCTTCTGGGTGTTGACTTCAATGTCCACTGTTATGTTTACATACGTTATATCCTTGATATTCAGAACTTTAGCTTATCAATAAAGCATAAGACTATATTTTATCACGCGCACACACACACGCACACACACTCACACGCACACACACAATCACATATATATATACATGTATGTGCTTCTTTTTATATATTTAAGTACGCAAAAAGAAAACTAATTCATTTGGTAGATATGAAGTTCAGGCAAGAAATAACTAATGACATTTTCAAAGATTCAGACTGGGACAGATTGTATGGGAAAAGACTTTAATCGATACTTATGAACAGACTGAAATAGAAAGAATTAAGTGGAATGTCATAGCCAGAAAGGCAGATAGGTAGATATAAACAGTAATATATATATATATATATATATATATATATATATATATGATGCGGCTGTTAGATTTTGTGAACAGAATGAAATAAGATGGAACATATGTGTGTCTTTACACACACACACACACACACACACACACACACGCGCGCACACACACACACACACACACACACACGCACACACATATATATATATGTGTGTGTGTAAGTAAAAGTATATAATTGGTCAACAGGTAGATATGTAAAGAAAATAAGATAGACTGATATAGGAGAATTGAAATAAATAAATAACTATGAACATATATATGCATAGATGTTATTTAATTGAGATAAATATGATGTCATTGAGATAGCTAGATAAGTATTATTTCATTGAGTTAGGTAGATTGATGGATATGATTTCATTTATATAGATGAATAAATAAGTGTAGTTTCATTGAGATACACACACACACACACACACACACACACACACACACACACACACACATATATATATATATATATATATATATAGAGAGAGAGAGAGAGATAGATAGATAGATAGATAGATAGATAGATAGATAGATAGATAGATAGATAGATAGATGGGAATATTAATCATAACAATGAAATAATTTATAGTTAAATTTTCAGATTAAGTTTTATCTATCTGAGATCCATTCTGTAAACATATTGGTCCAATGCGCGCATATAGACATAAAAAAACATAGATCGATAGATAGGACCTTACTAATAATTATGGGCAGTTACTGAGCCATATATTAGGGAATCAGTTAAATAAAAGCGAATGCGAATATTGACTTATGCATGAACAATACAGAATAATCTATGGCATATTCACATTCATACATTGAAGACAAAATATATAGATAACAGACAGATATGAAAAGATTTCGATTGGTAGATGCATAAATATAAATAGGTTTAGATAGATAAATAGATAGATGTGAACATGTTTAGATAGATAAACAAATATGAACATGCTTAAATAGTTGTATAAATAGATATGAAGGTGTTTAGATAGATACTAACATGTTCAAATAGATGAATAGATATGAACATGTTTAAATGGTTAAATAGCTATCGACAGGTTTAGATAGCTAGCTAGCTTACTAGATAGGTAGATATGAAGAAATATATATATATATATATATATATATATATATATACATTCTTTCAGTCATCATCAAATATCTATTAATAAATATAAAATAGAGAGAAAAGTAAAAAGAAAAGGCAAATACTTAATCGATGGATGTGGGGGCATGTGAATAAGGAAAAGAAAATCGGGGCAAACTGACATTCACTTTACCCGTTTCATAATCCCCTGAAATGTTCGAAATGAAAGTGAACGTCGCAAACGATCCTAATTTCCCGACTTTCTTCTGATCGGCTGCTTTTCAAACGGACTGAATGGAGCAATGAAGCTGATTGGTCGACAATACAAGACTTTTTAAAAACGTTTCCGAAGCGCTTACGAATTACGATCGGCTTTTGTAGAGTTCATTTTCAGAAAACTATTTCCTAGCTTTTACATATTGCCGATGCTATAGACACATACGACTTTGCTAGGGTTGGGGAGATGGGCATCTGGGCCGTTCGAATGGATAATTAGATGTCGTGGTAAATTGAAAATGCACTCACGTATGCGTAGAGAAAGGCAGAAAGGGAATTGTTGTAGGGTGCGGTTGTGGGTAGGAAACTTGTTCGCTGCATGTACCTATTTACGCGTAAATCTATAGATCGATAAAATCGATTAAGGGAGGTATCTGAATGACTTATAGATTCTGGCATTGTGCGAGAGATAAATGGATAAGTGGGCGTATTTACTAGTTGGGCAAGTGGGCAGAGAAACAAACATAGATAGATAGATCGATAGATAGATAAATAGATAGATCTTGAGAAAGATTATATGAAAAAAGTAGGAAAATCTATCTATCTATCTATCTATGGATAGATAGATCAATAGAAATAAAATGATAGATCAATAGAGATAGCTAAGTAGATTAGGATAGATAGTTAGCTAGCTAGCTAGCTAGCTAGATAGATAGATAGATAATGGACTTGACTAACAACACAGTTGATTTGAAGATAGGAGTGAAAATTAGTGTACGAGTTTTCATGCATATGTCAAGTTTAGCATTTGCTTTCTTCTTCTTTATCTTGTTCTTGTTCTTTTTATTATTATTTCGTTCTACCTTTTCTTCTCTTTTTCAATCCAAATTACGTTCTTTTTTCCGTCTTTATAAATTTATTTTTCTATTGTGAATTCATTTCTTTTTCACCTTCTTTACAATAATAATGGCTCTTTTTATTTTTTTGAGTTTAGTTATTTAATCATTATTTGATATTTGCATTTGTAATAAAGACGTATTATACAGTTCGCTATGAAGTTTCCAACTAACGAGTTCCCCTTCAGTTAAGTTTTTATTCGAAGATTTCTTTCACGTAGGCTGGCTGTTACCCAAGGCAAGTAAACCCAGATAGCTATTAATATACAGATTGTATGAAATAGCTGTAAATATTTTGGACATAGGATACTTTTAAATTTTGTTTTGATAATTTACTTATTCTTCTTTCATTATTTCTCCCCTTCTTCTTCTTCTTCTTCTTCTTCTTCTTTCGTTCATTCACGTTTCTCTGCATTCTATATTTTACATATTTTCTCACATTATTTTTTAATTCTTTCTTTCTTTTCCTTCCTTCTTTATTTTCTTTCTTCCCTATATTTTCCTCTCCTGTTTCTTTCAAATTTTGCTTATTTTGTTTCCGTCTTTCATCTTTTGCCTTCTGGATTTGTAACTCTTTCATTTACACATTTCTTTTTTTTTTTGTTTCTATCTTGTAATTTCTCCTCATCAGTCGTGTGAATTCCATGCAATATTGAATGTTACACTAGTCGAATCAGAAGACATAACTGATCGAGTATGCATTTCACTTCAGTTCACGTGATTATACTTCCACATAGCCTCATATATAGACCACAACCATGTGAAAAGTAAAACTTACTTTTATATTAATCTTATACGTTTTAAATGATAAAATTAAGAAAACGGAAATATAAAACTGGTCAATCAAATATACATCAACGCAGTTGAGAGGCATATATTAGATACATACATGGAAGAGTTATCACATACGTACTGAAAATAAACTCTATTCAGTTATACTAGCTTACACATATTCGTACAGTAAATGCTATCTGTAAACGGTAAACAAAAAAGATGAATAAAATACAAATACATTCTATGTTGATATTTGCATAGAACTATGAGAAAAGAAATGTGGACATGCAGACGTTTATAATTTTGTGTTTGCTTCGACAATACAGTAGACACATTCTTGGACGTCTTTGGGCAAATTAAAGCATTGGCGAAGCAAAAATCCTCCACAGAACAATAATTTCATTTCCTGCCTCTTCTCGACTTTAAACTGGCTCTCAAACACAATATTTGACTGGAACGGACCAGTTTTAACGAGAGAAATTTTGGCGCCATTTCAGATAATTGCTTCATAAAATGGCGATTTACTTTGACGGTATCGGTAGGGTAGATACGGTTGACGGTTTGTGCAGGGAAGTTGGTGAAACGGTCACACAGAGAGAGAGAGAGAGAGAAAAAGAGAGAATGAGAGAGAGAGTGAAAGAGAGAGAGAAAGAGCGAAAAAGAGAGTGGGATAAAGAGAAAGAGAGAGAGAGAGTGAGAGAAAGAGCGAGAGAGAGTGAGAGAAAGAGAAAAAGCGAGAGAAAGAGAGTGAGTGAGAGAGAGAAAAAGAGAGATGTCACCATAGAAAGTGTGTCTTGGGACGCATGGTTCATAACAGAATTCAGAAATACAACAAAAAGGATTAAAAGAAAATAATATGAAAAATGTCCGTTTAGATTGTTTTTCGGTGTCTTTGTAAGAACAATTGTTTTTCGTCTTTTTTTATTATATTTTTGTCTTCGTTTTATTGATCTCCAGGTTGCTTTGCATTTTTCAACGTTTCTTTTTACTCATATTAAACATTATTTAGTAACATTTAATATTATTATTACTATTATCTATATTATTATTATGTCATTTTTCATCATATTTAGATTTCTGCATTGGTCTCACTACCAACCAAGTCTGCGGGGAGACCTAAGGCAGGTAGTGGCGTGTTGTTATGACTCCATTTCATGTTTTTCTATCTTCCCTATCATCCCCAGCATTACATAGATAACGTTTTCCTTAGTGTGTGGGCTGTACTTAATAATACAATTATTATTATTATTATTATTATTATTATTATTATTATTATTATTATTATTATTATCTTTCTACCTTTTCTTTTTCGTCAATCCAAATTACTTTCTTTTCTACGTCTTTATAAATTTCTTTTTCTATTGTGTGTTCATCTCTTTTTCACCTTCTTTACATTTAAAATTACTCTTTTTTATTTATTTTAGTTTGGATCTTTAATCATTACTTGATATGTGCATCTTTCGTTTATCTATTTTGCCTCAAATTACTTATGCGATTATTGTAATCCGTCGTTAATAGTTTTTTTTTTACGTTTATGTTATATTTGTTGCTAAATATTTCTTCTTTATAAATTTTCTTTCGTCTTTTTCGACATTTTTTTTTTCATTTTTCTATATTTTTTCGCTCCTTCACAGATTCTTCGGATCTTCCCGGTTTCATACTTTGTGTCCTTTCACTTTCAGTTTTTCTTTGTGTCCGCTAACTTTTGCCATCACCCAGTATCAACTCCTTCTTCAATACTAACTTTTGCCATCACCCAGTATCAACTCCTTCTTCAATACTAACTTTTGCCATCACCCAGTATCAACTCCTTCTTCAATACTAACTTTTGCCATCACCCAGTATCAACTCCTTCTTCAATACTAACTTTTGCCATCACCCAGTATCAACTCCTTCTTCAATACTAACTTTTGCCATCACCCAGTATCAACTCCTTCTTCAATACTAACTTTTGCCATCACCCAGTATCAACTCCTTCTTCAATACTAACTTTTGCCATCACCCAGTATCAACTCCTTCTTCAATACTAACTTTTGCCATCACCCAGTATCAACTCCTTCTTCAATACTAACTTTTGCCATCACCCAGTATCAACTCCTTCTTCAATACTAACTTTTGCCATCACCCAGTATCAACCCCTTCTTCAATATCTTTACAACTATTACTGACCATGCTTCTCAAATTTTTACTCTATTTACTTAATCTAGCTTCTTCTTTATACATTTTCTTACTTTTCTTTTATTCCGTTTCCTTTTAAATCCTCTCTCTTCCTATTCTTAGCTTCATTTTACTCCTTTTCATCATCATCACCACCGATACTATCATCATCTTTATAACCATTATTGACTTTTGACTTTTCTTTTTCAGAATCATTATTACATTTCTTCTTGTTCTTCTTCTTCTTCTTGCTATGAATTACTGAAACTGTGACATCCAATGTCTGACAGCTAATATCCTGGTGTGGATAGAGTAATCCGTTTAAATTTCAATGTCCCATAGAATTAGTTTTCTTACTGTTCTCTAAAACTGTTTTAGATCAACGGCTTCCTATTTATTTCAATGAACCAACAAGTATCAATAAAAATAAATAAGGCTTTTATTTGTTTCAAACTGCACGTTGATATATGGAATGCAGTAGAAGAGTTCAGTCTTTGTTCAGTCATACGATTAGTTCATTCTCTCAAGTTGGTGGAGAAGGAATGACTAAGTATTTAGGCCATTTTCTGACTTCTCGTAAGAGAGGTAATTTGCAACCAAAAGTCAAGATACTTTACATTAATTTTAGGTGGGTATCGAACCAGGAAATAAATGTGAAGTATCTAGTGACTATTGAACCTACGAGATCAGTAGTGCTTAAGGAAACTTGCTCGTTAATAATAAACTCTACGGCAAGGTGTTTATCTTTGATAATAATAATAATAATAATAATAATAATAATAATAATTACTATTTTTATTATAAGTTACGTGGCCTTTCAGAATGTAGACGATCATAGCTCTTCACAACTTTTAGAATTATGTAATTCTAAATAAATTTATTATCCCTATTTTCCTTCATTTGCAATTTGTTCACTGTTAAATTAGTTACAGTTTATTTCTATTTCCTTTAAGTTCACTATTTCATGTGAACGTCAAATTCTCCATGCCCATTTGACTCATTATATGTTTAAGACCCTGTGTTGCATATTGGTTACAACTGTAACCTTTCTCTAAAATAATAGAGAATAATAACAAATTGTTTTAGACAAAGGTTACAATTGTAACCAATATGCAACAAAGGGTTAAACTTTTTGTAATTTTAAGTATCAGTTTCCTTTTAGTTCCTATTTTTCTTCAAACTTCCTCATTGTTCATATCTTCAGTTCCATGTTATTCGCCTTGTTCATCATTACAACCATACCTTTGACGTATCTAGTCTCCTTTTCTTCAGTTTGGTGCGTGCTCATCATTTACGACTATATGAAAGAAGGGGCATTACATAGTATTTTCGATATTATATTTTGGAAATATAACTGATATTACTTTTTAAAATAATGCCATCCCATGCAAGGTGATAATGCCAATGGAAAGTTCTTTTTAAATGTTTGAAAATTCTATGTCGCAGGGAAGTGAAAAATCAGAAGTAAATTACACATGTGAAAAAAAAAACATTTAAAATAGAACAGACTGCTGCATTTAAAGACTTCAAAATTAAAATTGTCAAACATATTTGCAATTATAGTACCATACTTAAATTCAAGTAGTCAAGGCACTGAGGAAAATTATTCAGTAGAAAAGTTGTAATATTTACATTATTCGGACTATTGACCCCATCTTTCTTGTCATTTGCACGACGTTTCGGCCGTTGTACGCTCCGGCCTTCGTCAGGTACTAGAAGCGTACAACGACCAAAACGTCGTACAAATGACAAAAAAGATGTGGACAATAGTCCGAATAATGTAAATATTATAAATAGTACCTCATCTCAGAAATATAGGCAGACAAGTTGTAGTAAA
Source organism: Ascarosepion bandense (assembly GCA_037127315.1). Classification (NCBI taxonomy): domain Eukaryota; kingdom Metazoa; phylum Mollusca; class Cephalopoda; order Sepiida; family Sepiidae; genus Ascarosepion; species Ascarosepion bandense. The sequence goes on along the minus strand of JBBBDQ010029070.1, from coordinate 18,959 downwards.
ATCTATAAAGTAGAGAGAGCGGGAAACAGCGTTACGTCGGTGTGAAAGCGACTGGAGTCGTGATGCTGGATCAGGATCGATTACATTACATTTCTTGGATTTTACAATAAATTTATATTATAACATGCAAATAATCAGAAGAAATACTTACAAATACCGAACAGCTTAACTCGCGTTCATAAAAAGTTGTGATAATTTGCATAGATGCATCAATACATCTGAGTTAGCAAATTTTTAACGTCAATTAGATAATTATCATTAGATCCAATTTAAAGGCACATTTTCAATTCATTGTAGAGAATCTTCAAATTTTTTATTTAAATGTCATAAGTAAAATACTTATTACGTTTTAGCAGCCCTACTTCTGTAAACAGAAGAACTGACTTTAAGTGTGAATGATCTTTGCTTTTGGTTTTTTTTCAATGAGGTTCACCCTTTACAAGGTCGGGGAACACTAGAGTAAGAGTTTACAGGAATAGTTTGGGAAGATAATGGTTAACCCTTAACATGAACAGTTTAAGATTGTACTGATCGGGAAAATATCCTCTTGGGTGTCGGTCCCACAGAGCAAAGATTTGGCTGAAGATGTTCTTGAATGCAACAGACTTCCTATGAATGGGATACAGAGGAAATGAATGTATTTAGAGATAATGTGAATGGCTTGGCGGGAACTAGTCGTGAAGGCTAACATGGGCGAAACCCACGAAGGCAGTTTGTTTGAGCGGTTTCCATGGAAATACCAAAAGTGCAGCAAGAAGCTTGCCACATTCTATCTGTAAGAGGGTAGTTACTGAGTATAAAAGAATTTGCCATCCACAGAGACGCCAATACACTTTTGGTGTATATCGAAACTGGAATGTGATGATTGGGCAGCTCCTGTCCAATGTGACAGTAGAACCACACACACACACACACACACACACACACACACACACACACACACACACACACACATATATATATATATATATATAATCAGGAAAAAAACTTAGATATTTTTACAAACCCATTGATAATACTGTAATTCAGGGCTCAGCCGCTTTTCATACAACAAATGTAATGTGATAGATACCGACTTGGCAGACCGCCTGCAATCTCTCTCCCACCGGCGCGACGTGGCTTCCCTCTGTCTCTTCTATAAATACTTTCACGGCTTCTGCTCCGATGAACTTAGATCACTGGTGCCCCCTAAATACGAATTTACACGAGATACTAGATTAGCAACTAGATCCCACCCTTTTACAGTGAAACCGATAAAATGCAACCGCAACTTCTACTCCAACAGTTTCTTTCTTCGCACTTCCCGACTGCGGAATTCCCTTTCACACGATTGCTTCCCCGACGGCTACAATCTCCAGGAGTTTCAATGTAAGGTCAACAGACACCTCCTAACACACTAACCTGCTCCCATTCTATCAAACACTCTTCCCATCTGCCCAACCCTCATCCTCGGTATACTTACTCATCTGTCACCTTCCTCCTGACATTCCCTATGTCTAACCACTCCTTCTCTTTACCTTCCCCTATGTAGCCCCATGCGCAATAGTGGCAGTGGAATGCCTTGCTTGGGGTGAAATGATTAAAAAAAACCATTGCTGTATGAATTTGGTTTCAAAAGCGGTTGGGCTGTGAAAAACAGTATTTTCAATGGATTTGTAAAAATATCTAAGTTTTGTTTCTTGATTGTAATACTCTGTTAAATATATCAATACATTTAAACATTGATTTCTTTTTGGAGCCTGTCTCTATTGGAATTTACCTTACCAAATTCCAAGGATTATATATATATATATATATATATATATATATATATATTTATTTATTTATGACATCCTATCTTTTGTTTCGTTTTCATTCTTTTATTCTTGCTTCACTTCTGTTTTGTCCTCTGTAAGAGTGAGGAATAATAACCAGTCAGCTTTTATACTTTGTTTACTCCCCACCACACACACATACATGTATATGTATGTATATTTATACATGTATATTTCTCTTTTAGTATACTTATTTTACTGCAATAATCACGTTTTATATTCCAACTAGCTGTATAGCCCGGCGTCGCTCGGATGTAATGAAAGCTTTAAAACTAATCCATGTTCCTGGAGCTCAGACTCAGCCTAAAGAATATTTGTGTGAAGTTTGGTGAGAATCGGATAAAAATTGTTGATTTGTATAAAGGACATACAGACAGATAAACAGACACACACACAAACATCTTGCCTTTTATATATATATATATATATATATATATATATATTATCGATTTTCTACACTATTGTAAAAAATGCAACCTTGAAACTTCCGAATATCGTTTCTTATGTCTTTGTCGATGAGTGTATCAAATTTGATTAAAATGGGACCACTCCTTGTATAACCCGATTTTTTCGATAATCGATTTTCGATATTTATCGGGGGTATCTCGACACAAAACGTAGCCAAGAACACTCGCAGACGCTTATAGTACAACTGTGTAAATTTTCAAGAAAATCGGTTCAGCCGTTTCGGAGTCTATAGGTAACGGACACACACACACACACACACACACACACACACACAGACAAAGTTCCATTTATAAATAAGTTTAGATAAAAATATTTAAGTTAAGATCTGAATTTTATTTGTTTTTTTATCAAGTCACCTGAAAAGAAGTAAAAATTGAAACTGATTTTTTTTCATCCAGCAACGAAGGTGAATATCGACAGGGCACATTGCCATCATCCTTTGAAAACATACATGCTATTTTAAAAGATAACCAGTTTTATTTTCCTTCCTCCTTCCAACGTTTCTTTTTATTAAGCCAGCAACTACAAAGCCGCAGCCATAGATAAGACCCAAACATGGTAATACCGCTAAAACTCAGGTTGACCGAGTGGCTTGCTAAACAAGTGTACAATGATTTGCGTGAAACAAGTTTAGATAAGGAGGTGTCGGATTTGACCAAGGGTCATTTTATTGGTGTTGGAAGTGGCTCGCTTGTGTGCCGTGAGCAAGTTCCCTGATGAATGTGGCCAGTAGTTCGATTAACAGACTTAATCGATATCGAGAGATTCAGAGTCACGGACAAATTGTATTGGCAGGCGGAGGGGGAAGTTAAAGCAAAGAGAATGTCGTAATTAGCCTGCAGCCATTGACATTAGCAGACAACAATCTTATACCTACATTTGCTTTCCTTGCTGCCCTTCATTTGAGCTTTCCTTTTCCTTCCGAAACAGAACTTTCTATTTGATGGTCGGATATCTGATAGCATTCTTTCCGACATTTAGATTTTCATCAGTTTTTCTTTTTTTTGTAATAGAGTTTTCCCCATCTATTTCTTTTTCTTTTTTCGAAGATTCTTGATTTTCTCATTCATACATACTTCCATTAGAATATTTCTTTACTTTCTATTTACAGCCTTTCTTATTTCATTCAAGCATCCAGTCTACTGAATTTAATTTAACTGCGATTTTCTTCTTTATCTCTTTTAGTCTTTATTGCGTCAGTTGTTTCTGCTTCACAATAGCGTTTACGTTCATTTTAATTCTTTCTTTCCTTGTTGACTTTTTTTTAATCATATCACCCCAAGCAAGTTGATAACGCCACTAATGCGCAGGGGGCTACGTAAGAGTAAAAAGATTGGAAAAGAGAAAGCCGGAAACCACATCCTAACCAGGGAACAAGGGATAAGCCCCTTCACCTGTTCAATAGACGTGGGTGGAGTGTGAACCGGGCGATAGTTTAGTCTATCTACTCCAATTGAAAAAAAAAGTAAAAAGATTGGAAAAGAGAAAGCCGGAAACCACATCCTAACCAGGGAACAAGGGATAAGCCCCTTCGCCTGTTCAATAGACGTGGGTGGAGTGTGAACCGGGCGATAGTTTAGTCTATCTACTCCAATTGAAAAAAAAAAGTAAAAAGATTGGAAAAGAGAAAGCCGGAAACCACATCCTAACCACAGTTTGTTTGGATTTCTTCATTCATATATTTATTCAAAAAACCGAAACATTCATATTCTTACATTCTTTTATCAATTCTTCCTTGCTTAATAATAAAGTTTCTTCTACTTTATTTTTGTTGAATTTCTTTCCTCCTGTCCATATTTTTTCTTTGTTTCTTCTCGATTGATTTTTTTCTATCAGTTCTTCTTTGTGCAATGTCTTATAATTAAAAGATTCTTGGAGATCGAAATAAAAAAAAAAACTATAAAAAAGATAAAACAAAAAACAAACAAAACTGTGGCACTTAACACCTAAAATTGCTCCTGTTGTGGATGGAGTTTTGCATCTGATGAAGAAATGAACAGGACATAGTACTATCGAGCAAAACCTACATCTTCTCAAAATCTTTGTCATTTAATTTTTTGTTAATTTAAAAAAAAAGTATATATATATATATATATATATATATATATATATATATATATGTGTGTGTGTGTGTGTGTGTGTGTGTGTGTGAGAGAGTGTGTGTGTATGTATGTATTAATACTTTTTAAAAATATAATAAACTTAATACAGTTTTTAAACATAACTTTAAGAAGACTGACATAGTGTCGAAATATTGTTAAACATTGTCTTTTTTCTTCTTAAATCGAATTGTATGTGTTATAAAATATTGGAATGCTTATGTAAATGATTCATTTATAATAATAATAATAATAATAATAATAATAATAGGCCAGACATTATTGTTAAAAACCAGAAGGAGAAAACTTGTCTATTAATTGATATGGCTTGTCCAGCGGATTGTAACATAGCAATCAAGGAATTTGAAAAACTGTCAAAATATAAAGACCTGGAAATTGAAATAGAAAAAATGTGGAAATTGAAAACAAGAGTTGTGCCAGTGATAGTAGGTGCACTTGGAATGATGAAAAATGGAACAAAACAACACATTGAAAGAATCCCTGGAAACCCCAGCTTAAGAGATATACAAAAAATTGTCTTATTAAGTACAGCCCACACACTAAGGAAAACTTTATCTATGTAATGCTGGGGATGATAGGGAAGATAGAAAAACATGAAATGGAGCCATAACAACACGCCACTACCTGCCTTAGGTCTCCCCTCAGACTTGGTTGGTAGTGAGACCAAAGCAGAAATCGAAATATGATGAAAAATGACATAATAATAATAATAATAATTTGAACTTTGTAGTACCACATTTGTGGGGGCTTAAGAAAGTAGAATCTTTTTGTGTAATAGTGAACGCCTTTGGTTGTGTTGCAGAAAACTCTGAGCCGGACTAAAATTAATTTAAATAAGACATTGCTTTACCACTACACTTTCCCTGTTATGATAAGGCCATTAGATTTGATAAATACGGATACCAAAAATTGTGTGAGTAAAATCTAGGAACATACGAGCACCTCAGAGCTAAAAAGGATTAACTTGTGCGGAAATGCACTTATCATCCCATCTACAAAAATCTCTCCATCTACACGAAACGTCCCAAATGTACAGACATAACTGACCCACATAAACCATTTTACTCATAGACACCAGAATTTGAGTTTCAGTTTTGCTTAACGGCATATCAACCGTTGTGGGTTATTTGATGCCAAAAAGGTGTGGTTTTAATTTTTTTTTAATGTTCGGTTGTAGTGAGAAGGTTGATATAGTCAGATTTTAATGAAAATGTTTGGTTATGATTCTTTTTTTTTTAGAAAACTGAAAACGTTTTCTAGTTTTATATTAAAAGATGTTTTGCTGAGAATAATCTTTTTTTTAAAAATGTGTTATGGTAATAATTTTTTATTAAAAATTTTGGTAATATTTTTCCTCCAAAAGTATAATATATTATATATTTCTATATATTTCTATATTTCTATAAAAGTCTATTTTTATGTATATATTTCTATAAAAGTGTATTTTTATACTTTTATAGTGTTTTGACCCCAGTTTGGGGGTTAACTATTTGCCCATAGCTGGGACCTTAACAGGTGCTACCACTCCGGGTCAGGGTTGACCTGAGAACAAAAGCAATTAAGAGGTGGTTCCATGCTCCTCACAACCTTCCAATCAGAGGCCTTGCTGTCGGATTCAGTTTACCGTCATACCCAGGAACTCATAGACACTAGAGAGAACTTGGTAATTAGGTATTTAAAATTTCCTTCATGACAAAATGAAACAAATAATAATAATAATAATAATAATAATAATAATAATAAAGATTCGTTCAAGAACTGGAATCATTTTAAAGAATTTTACGTCTGAAGTTAACTGTTATTTCCCCGCATATCCATTCAAAATACCCATTGACTTAAAAATCTACCACGTGTATCCCCCGGGTCTTGTACAGGGTAAACGGTACTGTAAAAAAAAAATAAATAAAATAAAACTGACAATGATCCAAAAAATATTATTTCAAAACGTTGGGGATCAAAGACAAAGAATTTCCATATTCCTTTTTCTTTATTATCTGTGAATTGACGCGCATTCTAACTTTTCTCTTTTTGCTCTTCCTTGCTTGATTCCATGATATCACTATTCTTATTGCGGAGATAGGTTCACCGATCATTCGGTCCCCACTCCTCCTCGATCTTTAAACAGAAATAGAGATTTATCCCTAGTTTCCTGTTTAGGATTGGGTTTCCGGTTCCTTCTAAAGTTTACTTCAGCTCTGTATTCATAACGCTTGGCCTTTCCTACGTTAATATAACTACACTACCTAGAGTGGCTCTTCGGCCTTGTATTGGGCAAATATTTGTAAAAACGGATATAAGATTATTAGCATTGTACTGTTATTGGAACTGTCCTAGTCATGTTCGGGGATGGGCATCGGAAAAATAAAGAAATTAGAAATAACTGGATAAGTATATACCATTCAGACGACATCATCATTAAAAATCTAGTATTGTTAAGAGAATGCTGAATATGGAAGAGACATGTTGTCACTTAATTTGCTGTGTAAGCATCAAATTAAGTGACAACAGGTCTCCTTCATACTGTTGCGAAAATTCAATAAGGCGATAATGATAGTGACGAAGACAACCATCAAAGAAAGGCAAAAAGAACCCTAATAATGTCTATTTGTCACTGATTTGATTTCTTGATTATGAATCTTTCAAATTATGACGCCCGACCCGATCAAAAGGAAGTGGTAATAAAAAGATATCGATTCTTTGGAATAAATAAAACTCATTCGATTTTGAAACGCTGTTAAGATCGAAATCTGCACGATATTTTTCTTAATTTCTGTCACTCTGTTTCTTTGTCTTTTCATTTTGCAACTTCTAATTGGCTGCCTGCTTGCCTAGTTTTGACTATGAACTGGGTGGGATTTTTTCTATTTATATCGAATGATTTCTGTTTAATTTCGCTAGTGTTATTTCGATCTCATCATTCTGTGCCGACGTTTCTGTGCTATGAGAATTAGTAACTGTTGTAGCAGACTTAAATCGTAGTCGTCATCCTGCGGTCTTGGCCGAGATAGAACTCACTACACCCCTCCAGTATTCCCTGTGAATTTGGAACCCTGGTACAGTTTATAGCGAAATTCATAATCTTGTCAAATTGCTGAATACTTGATGCTTCGCCAGGGCTACCAAGGGTGATTTTATTGTGACACCAACACTAGATGGGTTGCCCCATCCTGTTATTTAACCCATAACTGGAGGGAAGTGACGGATTAATACATTTCCCAAGGGTACCGGTGCTTAAGTGAATGCAGGGTACTCAACTGGAATTTGAACTTGGCTCCCCTGTTTCTCTTTGCAAGCTGACATACACTGCACCACAACGCACATCCGTCAATGAACGCTTTCAGTGCTTGGTATTCCCAAGCTATCACCCATCTAGGTACTGACCAGGCTCACGTTGCTTGACTTCGGTGATCGAACGAGAACCGGTGTAGACAACGGTTTATACCGTAAGCATATCACGTTAGTAATTGACTAACTCAACCTGCATAAATACCATGTGACTAGTAGTCACTTGGAGAGCACCAGTCTGGTATGGGTCAGACATACGTAGAGTGACTTACCGAACAGATACTTTGATATCCAACACCGCTTGCTCGTCAGTTAGACGAACAAGCTGACATATTGTACCTTTACCCGTTATTTTATTAATACAGTTGTTTACACTAATCCCGTGTTCCCGTTTTTATTTGTAGCCCCTTGACCAGGGTTAAAATAGTAACAATAGTGAAGCTCACCAGTATAAATGAAAATATTTTTAATGCAATATACAGGGTGCTCAGTAAAAAAAAAAAAAGCAGTAAATTTTGAAAGACGTGCGACAATCATGGAAAATTGCTGACAAATTATATGACTGAAAAAGTAAGGAAGAATTAATCGTTAATCACCACGTCGGATGTTTTTTTTTTTTAATCATTTCACCCCGAGCAAGGCAGAAACGCCACTGATGTGCAGGGGGTTACATAAATGTAGAAAGATTAATTAGAAAAGAGTGAGGAGTACAAGCTAGTTAGAAAGGAACAATAGAAAGCTGAGAAAGCAGGTGCAATGACAGATACATGGGCGGAGAGAACGTGAAGATTATACAGTGGAGGGGAGAGAGCTAGAGTCCAGTGGTTAGTAGATGAGTATTAACTTTGCTTTTAAATTTCTGGAGGTCGTAGCCGTCAGGAAAGCAAGAATACGGGAGTGAGTTCCATAGGCGGGAAGTGCGAGAGAGGAAGCTGCAGGAGTAGAATGGTCGTCTGCGTTTGGCTAACCTGACTGTGAATGGGTGGGACCCAGTTGCCAGTCTGGTTGCACGGGTAAACACCTGTTGAGGAGGCATCAGTGACTTAAGCTCATCCGAGCAGAAGCCATGAAAGTATTTATAGAAGAGACAGAGGGAGGCCACATTTCGACGATGGGAAAGTGGCTGCAGTCGTGTCGCCAGATCAGTACCTATCACATTACAGACTCTCCTTTGAAGCTTGTCAAGAACACTGAGGAGAACGGCAGGGGCACCTGACCATAAATGGCAGCAGTACTCCATGCACGGACGGATGGTTGACTTGTATATATGCAGGATGGATTCAGGTGGAAAAAACATCCTGGATCGATATAGTGACCCAATCTTCTTAGCAGTAGATTCTTTGAAACATAACTTCGTAAGATAACTTGACGTTCAAAACCAGTGAGTTTGTTTAACCATACGAGTAAAGCAGAACAAAAGACAAAAATTGTCTGCAAATAACATTTAAATGAAGAGTGATAAGATTGAGTAGCAATTAATTAATCATAAAAGAACCAGAATTGAGTAATTACGCGAGAGTTGAATGATTATGCAAGGTTATAAATATTCAAGAAATTTATTCCAGTTTATTCAAGGTCAATGAATGATAAAACAGTGATAATAACCGCTTTTTGTTGGACACTCTGTAGTATACACATAAAAAAGCTGAAGAATCTAAGTTCAAATGAAAATCTTTATAGAATAATATGAAATATATAAATTTCTGTATATGAGAACAATACTGGGTAAATGAATGATAAAATGAAAAAAATATATGTAACGTGTTTCATCCTTTAAAAGAACTTAATATCTCAAAAATAAGGTTATATTGACGGAATTATATATGCCTAAATGAATAAGAGAAATAGAGAGAGAACCGTAAAAATAAAAATCTAGAGAAACATTAAGCATATAAGTGCCTCGATGGTCATGAGAATGATGATATTCAGCATAAAAAATTAAAGAGATACTAAAAAAGAGTACTATAAAAGGATCAGTCAGTCAATGAAGTGCCATACGTGAAACACGCTTGGGCGATCATGTCTCGAAAGAGACATGAATGACTGGGCAGAAGATTATCCTGCAGTAGGTTGCCATTGCTTTCTGCGGTAGACTGGTTGCCAGCCAAGGCTATAGAACCCAATCTGTCCTGTTATTTTACCCATAACTGGAAGGAAGAGACGGATTAATACCTTTCCCAAGGGTATTTGCGCCTAAGTGAATGCAATGAATTCAACTGGAATTCGGACTCGGCTCCCCGATTTCTCGTTCCCAGCCGATATTCACTGCACCACAACGCACATCCTTTCGAGATATGATCGCCCAAGCGTGTATCACGTATGGCACTTAACTGACTGACTGATAGAAGGATACGACTGATATAAACAACTCAATTTCATTTTCAGAACCTATTTTGCCATCCTTGTCGTTCAATGTAGTTTCAACATCTTGAAATGGATTCTAAATGACATCAAACAAATGGATTCTCAATGAAAAAAAGCTTCTTTCTAAGCATGACTTGACTCATCCAAAATTTGATTCAGGCCTATACTTTCCCCGTAAAACGCTATAAGATATTTCATTCAGCTAGAAATATCATACAAGACAACAACTATTGAATTATTAACATACATGAAACAACAAACGAATTGATGATACAATTATTAAAAAACACGAAAACAGAAAAAATTGAAATAAACAAAGAATGTTGTAAATATAAACAAGATTTACATTCAGTAGATTCTGTATAAAATTAAAACGGGGCTAAAGTACCAACTACTGCAACAAAAAATATGAAAAAGAAAGCCAAGGATAAAGCTCTTGAACAGCTGAAACAACGCTGGCAAGACAAACCTCTGCACAGCCAATATCCAGAACATGCTTATAAAGCTGACTTTCATAAAGTTAACACCCATCGATGGTTACGAGCATCGGTATTAAAAGTTTAAACTGAAGGGTTTATTCTTGCAACGCAAAACCAGACTCTTTTTTACGAGGGACATCCAGGAAAATATCATACGTAGTATGAATTCAAAATGCGTGTTCTGTTACATATATCAGGAAAGCATAGGCCCTTGAATCTCAGGATGTTCTGTACTTTTGCCAAATGAATATTTATATCGTCACGGTAGTGTGGGTCAATATCGTCACGGTAGTGTGGATCAATATTTACACTAGTCAATGTGCAAATACGCTAGAAAAGATGTTTACAGACACTTATATGAACATCTATTTCTTCTGCTTTGTTTTAATTTGCTCAAGCTGCACTCATGCCTTAACAAAAAAAAATCACGATACACCACGGTTTTGCAACCAAAATGCTGACAAGTAAGAGGCCATGTATTTTGTGAGGCTGGAAAAATGTTCAACATATTTAAATTTAGATATAATATCTAAAACCTTCACACTTATTTTATAAAATGTTCAATTTCATATTTTAAGGAAATAATCGTAATACAATTCATAAAATATTTCAATATTTATTATTACATACCTTTCAAAGTTCCTTTTCTTTTCAACCTGATATCTTGCATTATAGATGCTCTCCATCAAGTCGTATGACCTTAGACACAGAATACACTGGGCAGAATATTTAAAATGTCAAGCAACGCAGACAACAGGATAGTAGTGTTTATTAAAATTTTCTCAATGTTAGACTTCAAGTTCGTTCGTATAGACCACAATGATAAGTGGGCGTCAATAGTGGACTAAACGTCCCACGTTCTAACTACCTCATTCAGTATGTCGGTGTATTTGTATGCTTGTCAATAATTTTCTCATTGATGTCATTAGGAATAGCCAAATCAGAAAAAAACAATCATTTTCTTCTTTCTGTTTCGGCATCAGTAGTGCTCGATTATGGTATGATGTTAATGGGCATTCTCTTTATCCATAGTGTTAACAAAGCTCCTCACAACTCTATAATGTCAAGAGTAATACTCACAGTTCACTCGAGATCTGATGTTAAATTGTCATTCTCCCTAATATTTTCAGGTTTCTATGTGGTGTTCAAAGCAAACCCATTACTACAGAAATTATTTTACATTCATCCTAATCAGATCCTGGTAGTTTCTTTTGTTTGTGAGTTCGAATTTGAGTTTTGTTTAACAGCATATCAACCTCTGTGGGTCATTTAATGCCAAAAAGATATGGTTTTAAGGTATTTTTTTAAATGTTTGTTGTAGTGAGAAAGTTGATTTAATCTTATTTTTATGAATATTTTTATTTTAGAAAACTGAAGGTGTCTTCTAGTTTTGTATTAAAATGTGTTGGTGGTAATATTTTTTCATTAAAATGTATTTTTGGCAATATTTTTCTTTAAAATGTATTTTTGGTAATATTTTTTCTTCAAAAATGTATATTTTCTATAAAAGTCTATTTTTTATAATTTTATAGTGTTTTGACCCCAGTTTCGGGGTTAACTATTTGCCCATAGCTGAGATCCTAACAGGTGCCAACACTCTGTGTTAGGGTAGACCTGGGAACAACAGCAATTAATATGTGGTTCCATGCTCCTCCCAACCTCCCAACCAGAGGCCTTGCTGCTGGATATAGTTTACCGTCTTACACAGGCCCTCTTTTTTACTCTTTTTGTGTTCCTTTGAAGTTCATATTTGCACGATATGGAACAGTAAAGAAAATAATTTAACATTTGCTATTTCCCTCATCTATAAAAATAAGAGTGAATGGTATGATCTGAGAATCAGTCCGTGCTTCAATCACATAATCTGGGAAATCCCATAATATCAATAGCTTCGATATCTTTGAAATGATGGTTACAAAGAACAGCCATATTGATGAAAGGAAGCATATTCTTGCTTCTTTTTCGACGAGAGTAGTGATTGTCATCATAATTTATTATTATTATTATTATTATTATTATTATTATTATTATTCTACTGTCACACTACCTACCATAAATATCTAAGACAGATGTTGTTATAAGTACATTTCATGTTTTGCTTTTATAACTGCAATAACATCAGTAACTCTACATGTATAAAGTTCTTCTGAGTGTGTGGGATATACTTATCAAGACAATTTTTGTATCTCTCTTAGCTGGCATTTCCAAATATTTTCTCAATATGTCGTTGTGTTCTTTTTTTAACATCCCAAGCGGACCTACTATGCCTGACACTAGTATTGTTTACAATTTCTACATTTTTGTACATCGATTTTCAGGGTTTTTTAAGTCGGTAGTTTCCTTTTCAAGACATGACTGACTGGGCAGAAGATTATCCCGCAGTAGGTTGCCATTACTTTCTGCGGTAGACTGGTTAGCAGCCAAGGCTATAGAACCAAATCTGTCATGTTATTTAACCCATAACTAGAGGGAAGAGACGGATTAAGACCTTTCCCAAGGGTATTTGCGTGTAAATGAATGCAAGGAATTCAACTGGAATTTATTCCTTAACTGGTTAAGAGTATTGTATATTATTTAAGCTGTATCTCAAAGAAGAATACATACAAGATTAATTTTCGGGTTATCGGCGAAACAATAAATCAATAATATAGTTATAATATATAATAATTTTTTTCACACTCATATTAGAATATTATATTGAAGTGTTTGTTTACATATTCAGATTGAGCATGTGAGCAATGATGAGGTATTGGAAAGAATGGAAACAAAAAGGAAAGTAATACTGAGCATCAGAAAGAGTCAGCTGAAGTTCCTGGGACATGCAATGAGGAAGGAAGACTTGGAGAACCTGATACTAACAGGAAAGATAGAGAGAAAAAGAGACAGGGGAAAGCAGCGGATAACATATTTGAAGGGCCTGAGTAGGTAGATGACAGAACGGGGGTTACGTGGTGTAAAACGTGCTAAGAGCCACCAGGGATAGGGAGACGTGGAAACCGATGATCGCCTACGTCCTGAAAGGACAAGGCACGCAGAAAAAGAATAATAATGAAAAAACGTGAATATTTACCAGAAACTTCTGCACTGAGGCCAGATGTAACACAAGGTAGGGTTTAACGTGGGAATTCTGAGCCCTTAAGACAGGGCAAAAGTTTCCCGCAGATCTTGCATAAGGCAGGGTCAGGTTCTTGTCTAATTTTCCTCAAACGAAATTATATCCTTCGGCATAGCTTTGTTTGGCTTCCTCCTTGACCGTAGACAGAGAGTCCGACAAGTCTGATTTGAATTTAATATACGAAGGCTTATCTAAAATAAAAGGGATTCCTGATACAATCAGTCAGTCAGTTAAGTGCCATATGTGATACACGCTTCGGCGATCATGACTGACAGGACAGAAAATTATCCCGTAGTAGTTTACTTTCTGCGGTAGACTGGTTGGCAGCCAAGGCTATAGAACCCAATTTATCATGTAATTTAACCTATAACTAGAGAGAAGAGATGAATTAATACCTTTCCCAAGGGTATTTTCGCTTAAGTGGATGCTAGGTATTCAACTGGAATTTATTTCTTAACTGGTTAAGAGTATTGTATATTATTTAAGCTGTATCTCAAAGAAGCATACATACAAGATTAGTTTTCGGGTTATCGGCATTATAATGAAAACTAAAAAATGAATGTCTAATATTCCCAAATTGAAATGGGTAATTTCACTTTTGCATTTCTGCATCATATGTATGCATCTTTTCATTTATCTAGAGCGATAACTTGTTTGTTTATATTTTCATAACTCCTAGAGAATCAAATGTAGTAATTGTTGCTGAAGAATATTTTCCTTGTCTTCTAAGGAATAGAGAAAAAATATTTCTTTTGTTCAATTATTTGATAGAAATACACTTGAAAATCCCAGGAAAAAAGGATCTTTCACAATGGCAGATAAGGTTGATGGTGGTAATTTTTTAATCAGTAAAATGACATCTAGTGGTTGGAAGAAAAAGGAATAAGCATTGACAAATTGGTAAATAAAAAAATTCGGAAACGAACAAAGATACGGTTGGCTAAAGTAAAGTTTCGTTGTTAAATGAAATGACACCATTTACATATACACGTACGTTTTAGAACTGAAACAGCTGACACACGCACAAACACACACAGACACACACACATATCTATCTATCTATCTATCTATATATATATATATATATATATATATATATTAATGCAGGTTTCATTGAATAATATAGACAAGTTTTGTCTATTAATTTTGTGTAGGATCCGTTCATACCGTCTGATATACTTGATGGTGATATCGTTGAAAGACAACAAAAAAATCACAGTAATTGTTGATTTTTTTATCGGGTCTAAGCTTTCGGCTCACATAAGCCATTATCAAAGAATAAATATTAACACACAGTAAACATAGAAAATTTAAGTTATTAACAATAAAGAGAATTAAATTGAAAATATAAGTCCATCCCTACCGTGGCGGATGGCCGAAGACAGTGACAAAATAGTGGCGTTGTGGTCCCTGATCTGATTACAGGCATTTGAGTACGTTGTTGGAAATATCAAATTTGATTGTATTCAAACCAAGTTTAAATTGTTTAATGTAGATTGCTTCCAGGATTTTTAGTTTCTGTTTATTATTTTCTTGTTTAAGTATGTACATGTTATCAACGGGCGTTTTTCTCAGAAGTGTGCGTTGATAACCGTGTTGTTTTAAATGACGGAATATATTTGAATTTTCATTTAAGTGCAACGTCAGACGCCGTGAGAGCGAATTTGAAGTGTGGCCAATGTAGATATCATTGAGGTTGTTAGAGATACATTCTCTAAATGGACATATGAATTTATATACTACATTGGTTTTTTGCAAATCAATAACGGTGTGGGAAGAGTCGTTGCGGACGAATGAATTAGATGTAGTGGATTTAGTGAATATATAATAAACTTAATTCTTTTGTTAGAGTCTGTCGGAGAAATATTAGTATTTATGAGATTTTTAGGATGTTTTCATCTAGTTGGTAGTTGGAGTGCATCTGGCTACGGTATAAGAGAGTAATATGTTTGGGATTGGTTGGGCTAGTATCATGTGTTGGTTTTTCCATGTTAAGCTTTTTAAGAAAATAACGTATTTGTTCATCAACTATGTAGTTGGGAAAATTATTATTGATGAGTGTCTGTTTTATGTTTTTTATTTCATTGTGGAAAATCCGATTTGTAGATGAATTGACTTTTGCATGATATAATAGATTTTTTACAATGGCTACTTTGTAATAGTGGGGGAATTCACTAATATAATTGAGTGTGGAGGGATTTTTATTAGTGGGTTTTTGATATGGTGAGATAGTAAATTTATTGTTATCAGTGTTAATTAATATATCAAGAAAAGGAATTTTGTTATCATTGTTAAGTTCATAAGTGAATTTTAAAACTGAGTTATTTTGAAACTGTTTTTGAAGTTGTAAGATTTCGTCGGTATTATAATTAATAGTAGGATATCATCAACATATTGTAGATATAGTGATGGTTTTTTAAATTTTGCAAAGGTAGTATTTTTAAGGTTAGACATGTAGAAATTACTAAAAGTCGGACCAAGCACTGAACCCATGGAGACTCCGTCACGTTGTATATATATAGAGTTGTTTGGATCAACAAAAGGCACTTCAGTAGTACAAGCTAGTAGAACTTTTCTTAAGATGTTGGGATCAATTTTGAGTGGGGGTAATGAAGGATTACTGTAGACATTTCTTATAATTATATCAATAGTTTCACTGACGGGTACATTAGTAAAAAGGTTTTCCACATCAAGTGAAGCTATGCTTTCATTGTTAGGTTTTTCACTCTTGAGGATTTGGATTGCCTCTAGGGTTGAGTTAATGCTGTATTTACTCGGAAGGTAGGGTGTAATAAGCTGGTTAATATGTTTAGTTAACTGGTATACAGGAGTAGGAATTTGGGATATGATAGGGCGGAGAGGATAGTTAGGTTTATGAGTTTTTATGGTTCCATATATGTAACCAGGTTTATAGTCACCAATAATTTTAGGAAGATTTAAGGAATTCTGATCAGCGTTGTTGGCACTAATGAGTTTATTAAGTTTAGATTTTAGTTGGTGTGTCGGGTTCTTGTTAATTTTTTTAAATTTTGTGTGGTCATGAAGTATGTGGTTTAGTTTTGTGTTGTAATCTGATTTGTTAAGTACAACAAAGATGTTAGCCTTGTCAGCTTTTTTTACAATTATGTGAGAGTGGTTGCATAGTTCGTGCGCGGCACTTTTTAGTTGTTCCGATAGAATTTTTGAGGAGCTTCTGCTTTTATCATGGCGATCTTTGAGTGCCTCAGCCTTAAGTAGGTCTTTCAGTTCGGGTTTAATGGTTATAAGTTTTTCATCTTGTAGTTTAGTGATGCTTTGACAGAGCGTTTCTATTTCAATTTTTTTAGTAAACTGTTTATACTTACGGTATATATGGCAGTTAGGTTAAAGTTTGAGTAATTCTTTTTGGTGCTTAGTTAGTTCGTGGTTGGAAAGATTTATGAATTTATCTAATTTTTTTGGAAGAGTGATCGTGCCATTGTATAGTGAATTAGGTTTTTTTACAATTTTAGCACGGTGTTCAACTTCAGATTTTACTGTGATTTTGGATCGTCTGAGCATTATTTCTTCTAGTTGGTTTGAGGTAGTTATATCTTTCAGTTTGTTGTAGAGGTCATGTTTGTTCTTGTATAATGTGTCAAGATTTTCTTTCGCTATTTCAATTGGCCTTTTCACAAGGCTCCATTTATATTTCAAGGTGGTGATGGTGTGTTGGGCTGCTGGATCATGTAATTTAAATTGTGTTATATATATATATATATATATATATATATATATATAAGTCGACTTGCCCTGACGATCCGTTAGGTGAAGCTTAGGTAGGTCCGTTGGCTCTAGCTTAGATTTATTCTTATTTGTTTGTTCTACTGTTGTATTGAGTGCTTTAGTGTTAAAGTTATCGTCTCGGGGTTTTTTTCTTTCAAACGAATACTTTGACGTATGTTTAGGTGCTTAGTTTGTTTCTTTTTTTATTTCCATTTTTTCCCCTCCGAGTTTATACTCTGTGGGTTTTTACGAGACGGATATAAAGTAATTATTAATATAATTATTATATATAAAGTCTAGTCTAGAGTGTGATGCTGATTGTTCTGATGATGAGTGTTCATGTCATGTACCTCATCAGATAAATTCTCTCATTATCCAATCCTTCTTCAAACTCTAATCTACACGCTCAAGCATTATTTTACTAACTATACGAAAATATCACTAGGGAGATAATTAATAAAAAGCAGAAAAAATATTGAGGGAATGCCTTAATTGATCTCATGATCTTCGAAAGTTTGCTATTCAAAACGATCTTTATGAGCCTAACGTGTGCGATAAGAAAGGATGAGGATGAGGCGGCACATCGATGACGATGAACACCAACCGACATTCTTTTTTCACAGATTAGGCAAATTTAGGTCTGCTAGAGTCAAAGAATGTAGCTCTTTGGTACATTTGCCCTAGAGACAGTAATAATGTAGGGAGAAGTGTGCGATGTTTCTTCTGTGTGACAAAGGTTGTAGAGGGGAAAATAGTTCATCAAGCACAAGATCCGGAAGACCCGACTGAATTTGAACAAGGCTGGAAAAGGAGGACGGTGTTTTTATTCTGACTAGTAAAAAGAAGAGCACAATATGCCGAGTACAAGTCGGAGAACCTGCAATAAAACAAGTAAAAAAAAATAAAAGACCTGGGAAGTGTAAAACAGAGATCTAAAGATGCATTGGCAATCACAAAGATGCATTTCAGAAACTAACCAGAGTACTGAATGACAGGAAAATCTAATTAAAAACAAAGAAAAGAGGGCTGGATTGCTATGTGATATCTTTCCTTCTGTAGGGAAGTGAATGTTGGATGATCACATCAAGGATGAAGGTGAAGCTTGAGACAGCAGAAATGTGGTTTCACATAAAGATGCTTAAGATGCCATGGACGGAGCATGTGCGCAACGATGAGGTGTTGGAAAAGATGAAAACGAGAATAAAACTTATACTAAATATCAGGAAGAGACAAATAAAGTTCCTGGGACACGTAATGAGGAAGGAGAGCCTGGAGTATTTAATACTCACAGGTCGGATAAAGGGAAGAAGAGACAGGAGAAAACAAGGTGGGGCGTATTTGTTAGGTCTGAGCAAATGGATGGTGGAGTGGGGCTTAGAAGAGATACCAAGAGAAAATTATATTGAGTGTTAGAAGAGACAGAGCCAAGTGGAAGTCCGTGATTGCCTACGTCCTGAGGAGACACGACATATGAAGAAGAATAGTATACACATAAAAAACATTCGTTGTTTATTTTCGTTTTTCTATCCTGTGTCTAATACTCATCAATGATCGATGCACATAACTATAA
>JBBBDQ010029068.1:150000-157731 GCA_037127315.1 Ascarosepion bandense | reverse complement strand
ATTTTAACGTCTTGTATATAAGCAGTGTATACAGACGCCAGTCACCGAGAGAACTCAATTCATTTCTGATATATATATATATATATATATATATATATATATATATATATATATATATATATATATATATATATATATATATATATATAAACAACCCATACTTAATAAAATCACGTTTAAATTTGGGCATAACACATTACATTGCATTTGAATATATGGTTCAGGTGTCATTTCGAGCTATCACGCGGTGTGACGTCATAGAACCGCATTGCAAATCTGCGAACGGCGTTTGCTATTTTTGGTAATTATTGCCGTTGCCTAGCGGTGTTTTATGTCAACACAAATTAAAATCGTCGCTGATGGTGGATGTTTTTGTTTTACCGTCCTTATAACCTCTCATGTGAGCCGAAAGCTTAGAACCAACTTAATAAAAAAATATCCTATTTTGGAGAATTTTTTCTTTATTTTCAACTGAAAGTAAAGCCAAAATACGATGTTTAGAACAGCTCATGATTAAACATAATAGACATTCATTGTCTCTTATATTTAACAGTATATGTTTAGAAAATATATATGTATAGACAATTATATAGAGAGGATAGCTCAGCCGTGACTAACAAAAGTTCACAAGAATAAAATACATTAATGCAGTAACGCTTTATGAAATTATCGCGCTAGCCATTGCTCAATTTTTAGCACGATAATTAATTTGATTTTACTAATTTAGAAGTTATTAGTGAGAAGTAAAAACTGAATATGAGACTAGCTTTAAAAATATTCAAAACGATATACAAAAACTCCAACCCAGGATGCATGTTTTTAAATTATTTTAAAAACAGATCTTTTTACCTGTGTCTGTTAAGACAACAGTATTGTTCCAGAGATATATTTCCTATGTTGGCTTCAAAATTCATTGTCGGTGAGCGTTAAGCTCGAACGCAATTCTTTATCTAAACTTATTTATAAATGGAACTTTGTCTGTGTGTGTGTGTGTCTGTGTGTGTGTGTGTGTGTGTGTGTCCGTTACCTATAGACTTCGAAACGGCTGAACCGATTTTCTTGAAGATTTACACATTTGTACTATTAGCGTGTTCGAGTGTTTTTAGCTAAGTTTTGTGTCGAGGTACCCCCGATAAATATCGAAAATCAATAATCGAATAAATCGGGTTATAGTAGGAGTGGTCCGATTTTACTCAAATTTTATACACTCATAGACAAAGACATAAGAAACGATATTCAGAAGTTTGAAGGTTGCAGTTCTTACAATAGTGCAGAAAATTGATAATATATATATAAAAAGGCAAGATGTTTGTGTGTGTGTCTATTTGTCTGTATGTCCTTTATACAAATCCACAATATTTATCCGATTCTCACCAAACTTCACACAATATTCTTTAGGCTGAGCCTGAGCTCCAGGACCATGGATTAGTTTTAAAGCTTTCAATACACCCGAGCAACGTTGGGCTATACTGCTAGTTTCTGATAAAGCAATCCGATAATAATGACATCATGATGCTGCGAATATTCCTGAAGGCGCTGCGGATAACCTTGCTAGTTGCCATCCGGGAGGCCGGCCGTGGTCAATTCTCGGCTCAACTTAAATTCCGAGTAGAAGTGAAGCAGCTGCACTAGTTCAAAGGTTTCTTCACGACACAGCGGAAATTGGAACTGGTCACTCGTGTACAAAAACTGTCCGACCTTAGATGGCTTATAGGAGGGGAATATTTGAGGAGAAAGCCCTTAAGGCTGATAGATCAATATCTTCCGTGTGGCGCAGGAAAGACAGATTACGGAACTCACTTTTAGTCATCGGAAGATGCTCATACTGCAGATGGCGTAGTTGTATTGTCAGGAAGTCAAGAGAAGGGCATTCGAAAGTTGAACTCAGTGGAAATAGCTACATTCAAATTATCAGAACGAAACAGAATAAAATACGAATTGAATTATGAATTATAAAATAAAGTATATACAATAATGTGTGCATGTGAAGGTATTTCGGGCTTTCTTTCTCTGTAATATTCGTGCTAAAATTTACTTCACTTACACACGCGCGTGCGAACGCACACACACACACACACACACACACATATATATATATATATATATATATATATAAATATTATTGGTTCTACAGAAGTTTAACTGCTTTTGATTGCTTTTGTTGTGTTGACTTCTTTTAGTCAACTAATCATAAGCAATTAACCATCTGTAGAATCACTCACAACATGCTAGACGGATACACACCTCCCACTGTAATATATTATTTTGAACGGTAAAATAATGATTGGTAAAAACATATTCCGGTCGTGGATGATAACGATGGAATGCAACAACAAAGGCTTGAAAGGCAATAGCCGAACAAAAATATGATCGACATCAAAGGCAGAAAACACAGGCAATAGCTGATAAAGAATTGATTGAAATCAAAGGTAGAAAATACAAGGCGGCAACAAACGCTTGAAAGGCAATGATATGATTGACGCTAAGGGTGCAGGGATGCGTAGGAGTTTTGGGTTATAAGTTTGGAGCTTCGAAGAGATGAGGGCAGAACACACACACACACACACACACACACACACACACACACACACACAGAACAGAGAACTTCCTCTAGTTAACAACTTCCCGTCCGCGCCCACGTATGTGTTCAATCTCTTGTTGCAAAGCGAAAAAGTATTTTCAACCTCTTGCAGTTAATGAATGATATTTTGATGATTTTGAATATGGTAGAGGCACGTGAACACAGATTTAGGTGGCTTGCGTAGGTATAATCTTAAGTTAAAAGCAGTGTGAATTTTATTTACCTGAACTTCGGAATTTGTGAAGAGGGAACACAGCCAGGTTTCGATATGGCCAGGGTTGTGTGATAATTTCCGACTCTAACGAATATTATGCAAGTGATGGCCTTCCCTGGAATGACCTCATAGTATCGCCGCTTTGTTAGGAATAACACGAAAAAGCAAGTAAAGACGCAATAGATGTCTCATAGAATGACGAAGGATGTAGAGCTTCAGGTTGGTCATTTGGAGTACTATAGAAACCACCATAAGAAAGGGAAGTTAAACATGCGCTGGCAGATATGTTGTAAGATGTTATAGAAGACAACTGCGAGAGAAATAAGGAGGGCTTATGATAAAGAGTTAGATTAGCTTCCTTCTAACAATGCATGCTAGTCCGTGTTAAAAACATTAAATTAAATAGTATTTAGCTGGAACTGTAGATGATAAAGGTACCCTTCAATCAAGCCGCGTGCCCATTATCAGAATAGAATCAGGCCTTTATTTTATCATTTTCCTTTTTTGTTTGTTTGTTTGTTGTTGTTATTTTCTTGTACAGATTTTGAACGTATTTTTTTAAGTTAATGGTAGGTTTCAGTGGTCAATCATAGTATGGTTGTAATTAAGGAAATTACATGTGTGAAGTTGAACTCGAGCAGAGGCCATCATGGTTTTAATTGAAAGTAATTTACCCGAAGTCAATTTGTAAATTGGGGCGCAGTACACTTTAAAATCAATTGACTGGTTATTGGCAGAAACTCATAGTATAGGAGTCTTTTTAAATCCTACTAGATGCACAACAAGACTTTCTCAGGATGAAAACTTGCTTTGTGGGTGACTAACTTTGGCACATATCGATAACCCCAGGAAATCTTTCGCTGAACATTATTGAGAATTAATTTTTCATCACTTGTCAAAAACTGGTTTAAATTCTTTGCATTTTTACAGCAAATCTCAGGTAGAAATGAGTTGCAAAATATTATTTTCACTGATATCATATCGTAGCGATTTAAGTACCTAGCTACTCTAAGTGCTCATGAGTGGTGTATTTTGATACATTTAATGTTTCTGCCAATTCCAGCACAGTATAAAGTTGTTTATTCTCAATCAATGTCGTGATTTTATTGACATCTGTAGTGGGAGAGTTGTAAACCCGTGATTGCCCTGCTTAAAATAATTATTTAAAACGTAATTGCCTTGTTTAAGATTGCCTTGTAAAATTACATGAAAAGAAAGAAATGTAATCCTAGGTTTAATACGACGGAGCGAAAGAAATTATTATTAGCGGTATTGTTGATTTTGCAGTTTATTGTCAATCGCGATATGAGTCGAGCTTAACAGAAGATTTGTTGCAAATACTTGTAAAAGAGGAAATCTGAAAAAGACTAATTGAAAATTGAAGAGAATAGAAATGAAAAATATATTTTTCTATTGTTTATTCAAAAGTTGATCAGAAGCTTTGGGGTTTTCGGCATGTTTAAGTGAAAAATAGAGGTTGTAAAAACAAGATTGTCAAAAAAGTTTGATGAGGTTAAGCAAATTAAAGCTTTAACTAAGGGAATAAAAACAAATGATAAATCTCACTGGAGTTAATATTTCCAAGCTAAAAGCTACATTTGCTGACGTAATCAGTTGAATCCAGAAGAAGAAGATAAAGAAAAATTACGTCAGAGAAAATACTGTTACCTCATTGGTTGAGCCAAACCCCCCACCTCGAAATGTGGAGGTGCAAGTAATCTTATTGGTCAAAGATTTGATTTGCATAGATACCCCGTGTCCATCTCCCACCTCCCAAGTGAATTTGGGATAAGCATAAAAATGGAAACCCGAGTGAGTTCAGTTCGTTAATTTAGAGTTGCAGTCGAGATGTAACGACTGAGGGAAAAGTATTTCTAACTGGATGCTACGACCAAGAAGACTGGTCGCCTCCCATTGAGCTCCTGGCTGAAGATGTAAAGAAACATAAAAAAGCCTGCCGCCGACTGATTTAAAAGAGTTAAAGTCGAATAATGGTGCCTCCGATATAGAGTCCTGGCTAAAGATGTATACAAAAAGAAAGAGCCGAGAAAGAATTAAATTAGTAGCAGTAGGAGCTACCGAGCGAAAGAGACAAGACGAATTTACTATCCAGCACTCCACTTCGGCCGTTTCCGTAAAGATTCGGTAAAGAGCCCTGAAAAGACTTTTTAAAAAATTATTAGCTCTGATTATTCTAAACAAAACTTTCGCTTCATTGGGAAAATTGAATTCGACGACTGTATATTCTGCTTCCGATGCTATATATATATAAAAAGACTTTTCCGCAATTACCCAGGCGCCTTCGAAATTATTATTATTATTATTTTTTGTACCGGCTTTTATTTTATCAACACAAGTGTATGCCTGTGTCCCGTCTGGTTTGAGGTGGTAGAAAAATGGCTACCTGGTTTTCAGCGTGTCATTCCCGAGATCAAAATTCACAGGAAAGTTCACCGTTGTAAGAGACGACTCGAACACCAGCTACTGTGACGAGATCATCACGGCCAGCGACACGAGAGCGTCGTCATAATTGGTGCTGCATTCGACAGCATCAACACTGACTCAGATTCCGGACCTCATTGTAATTGACTTCCGTGACCGGAGCCAGCCAGCCAGCCAGACGGGCGACCGTGTTACAGAGGGTCTTCAAGAGTATTCTTCATCAATATGGTTACAATCACAAACTCTAAACTTAGGAAATTACTTAAGTACCATTCTGTCAGTTAAAATATTTGTACATAGCACATACTTTATAAAGTTGCTTGCATTTTTGCCATTACGGTAATAGAAAAATCATCAAGTGTCTAAAATGGACCTTATAATCTTCCATTTTCATATGAATGTAAACTTGTAACAAATTAAGTAATTTTAAAATTTCTTTCTCAAAGAGAACTTAAGTATATTATATCTGTCGATAAATTTGATGTATTCAAACGTGTTGAGCATGACTTTTACAGAAAGCACAATATATATATATATACACAGCTTTGAGATTTGAAAAAGAAATCACGGCGGTCGAGAGCGAGGAAAATTTACTCCGCCTCAAAATCATATTACTCGACCGACTCCATTTTCTTAATAGTCGCCTTACATAAACATAGCGTGAATAGCTGATGGAAAACAAAAAATGAAATTTTCATTAAAATTTCGAACGTGTTAGAAAAAATTTAAATTAATTTCATCTTTCTTCTTAATTATAGCATAAACATTTTGATTATTAAACTTTGTTTTTATTAAGTTTGGGCCCTTTTAAGTTTAATGGTGTGTTTTTTTTTTGACAATTGTGTGGAGGTACCTAAGTTCGTATTTTCTTTCATCTGTTTGACGACAATCTACATTTCATAGACGATAAAAAATAACAAATATGATTTTCTCAACGATTTTCTATAAAAATACTTACTTGTATAATTTGTTTTTCGGTGAGTGTTTGAAAGAAGTATGCGTATTTATTCTTTCTTTCAAATGTTCTTTTTTAATTTTCTTAAGCGGGGAGGAAATATAAATATTGAGTCAAGGGTAATATTTTCCAAATGAGTTTCTAAAAATCTGTGAGCGTCTTTAATCTGGGCGACAGAGATATTTTGGCTCCACTCTGGAAGCGTTAATTAAACGAATGTTTACACTGACCGGAAGGAAAAAAGCAAGACAGGAGCTTGTCAATGTAAATACTATTTGTCAGATCTTGCTTTGATGATTGCCGGATATCACTGTCTTATGTTTAACCACACATTTAGACGTAAATCAGGCGCCATGCATGAGACCAAAGAGTTCAATAATATAATTGTAGGTCATCCTAAGTAACTTGTGAATCTTCAAAAGATTCAATAAAAGAAATCAGATTTCATTTTTCTATATTTGAAGGGACACGTTTTATTGCAAGGTTTTTAATCGACTGCGAGCGAGTAAAGCAATAAACTTTAATCGCCCAATTAAATCTTTAATCGACTGAGTTGATCGGGTGATTGAAATCTCAAAGACTATATATATATATATATTACTTTCATCTCTCGTGGAATGATGGTGTGGAGAGAATGTCCGTTTAAATGCGCTGTGAATTCACCCTTTTAAGGAATATTAAAGTACTAACGAAGTTTATTTTATATTGAAGCATTCTTTTAGTAGACACTTTGTTTTTGAAATAGATAACTCATTTTGTATTATTAAACCGTATAAATTAAGTCTGTCAGCCTGCACAGTCGAAAAATCTAGTAAATAAAATATGTTCTCAGGTAGGAATCAAAGCAGCTTTCGAGAAAAATAATCTCGCTGGATAGAATGTGCTTTCTATATAAAGGAAAAATAAAGTATAGCTTGTCTGTGACGTTTATTGTGGTCGATCGGTAAAGCAGTCCGGGTCAAATGGTGATTTCTACCTAAAAAAATAATGTACTACCGTTATCGCAAATAAGAACGTCTATATATATTTGGTGAAGAAATGCATCAAAAACTGATGCCTTAACAGTAGATTACATTGATGAATGAACAATTATACAGGAAGGACCTAACGGCTGGTTTACAAATGCGATCACATACGGAAATGACCAATAAGACATGGAAGAACAGTAGATTAATGTCTTGAAATAGTATTATCAGCTGTAAGATTGTATCTCACTTAAAACTTAAATATAGTGTATACATAAAGGCGGGTAATTATTGTAATTCATCTGCTTTCTTAAAAATACATGACATAGAAATTTAACATTAAATCTAGTTTTAAAGATAATGAGATGTATTTTTGGTATAAAAATAAGTGGTAAATCATACTTTTTAATACAAATTAACATATAACTACTAGTAGTATTATATTTTGAATATAGTTATAGCAATTAAAAGATAAATTAAGAAAATATATAAGAAAATGAAAAATAGAATATTATAAAACAATCTTAAAATTGATCTTAAAAATGTTAATAAAATAATATTAATAAAAATAATA
>JBBBDQ010029068.1:37500-137500 GCA_037127315.1 Ascarosepion bandense | reverse complement strand
CGAAGAAGAAGACTTGGTTGGCAACAAAATCTCATCAATATAAAGTTGAGCTGGATAGGCGTGACTATAAGTTACATGTTACCGGTTTCTTTTTTTCAAAATTTCCCGCTGGTGGAACTCGCATTACGCTTTCAAGCCAACTTTGATTTTCAAACATTTAAATTGAACAGGTTAAGAGGCTTATCCCTTGTTCCCTGTTTAGGATGTGATTTCCGGCTTTCTTTTTTCCAATCTTTTCACTATTACGTAGCCCCCTGCACATCAGTGGCGTTACCGCCTTGCTCGGGGTGATACGATTTAAAAAAATGCAATATCCATTTCATGTTTTCTGAAAACTTTCTATTGTTCTCGGTCCTTAATGTTTCAGTTTCCTAATTCTTTTACAACCAGTAACCTCATGGTCTTAGTGGATTTACAACCTTGCTTGCGACGAATTCTATTAAAATTATATATGCAAGGTAAAAATATAATTTTACGGTATGCTCAAAAAGACCTCAATGTCAGAGATAGGGAGAACGTAAATATAAATTCAGAAAATGTGTTGAACTTAGAGTTTGAAGTTTGCATTAAAACAATTTCAACAGACTGTAGCTGCTTGACGTTGACCACATTGTCCAAATTTTCACAAACACACGCACACACATACGTGTGTGTGCATACACACATACACAGACACATTACACTGACCTTGTCAGATTCTCTCAGCGCGGGTTTGCAAGAAAATAAAATCGCCTCTTGGCCTTTTGACAAAGATCTGTAGTGGTTTTCAAAAAGTCGGCGGTTATAAATTTTGTGGTCGTAACTGGAATATCGGTCGATTAGCCACCAATTTTGTAGGGGAAAAAGAAAAAGAGAAAAATAGAAAAGCGAAGAATACAAATAATCTTCAAACAAACCTCTACATATTTAAATTATTTTATTACTGACTGTAAGAATAATTTTTGTTTTGGTTTGAACTGAAAGAAACAAGTTAAAAGTTCCTCGCAAACAAAGCTTATAAGGAAATTGGTTTTTAAATCAAAAGAAATGAATTGTGTTAGTATAGAGTGAAAATCATGTGTGAAATTCTCATGGGAAAATCCACAATTTACAGCATGTGTAGGTGGTGTAAATTTAATTTTGGCAGGATAAAGGTTCGGCATGGGCAACGGGTGTCACCTGACCGTCATCCGGCAACTGTAAGTACCATCGGCGTAAAGGGGACATTTTACTCCAAAGCTTGTCCCTCGCCCGGGAAGGAACGACATGAGCAACATGTGTCTCTGGACCGTTATCCTGCGACTGTGTGCAACAAATAAAGAATTACCTTTGGTTCATGAAATATCAGGACACTTAACAACTGTGAACAACCAGAGAGTGTCAAGCAGGAGATGGACAGACTAAAGATCAATATTCTGGGCATATGCGAAACCAGATGGCCAAACAATGGAGACCTCAGCAATGACGCCCACAGGATAATTTATGCAGGAGGCAAAAACAACGAAAAAGGGGTCGGCTTATAAGTAGACAAAGAAACAAAGAAATGCGTTCTGGGATACTGCCAGCTTTCAGAGAGAGTCCTTTTGGTTAAACTGCGAGGAAAACCCTTCAATATAGCTATCATAGTAGTTTATGCACCAACAACTCAAAGCACTGAGGAAGAAATAGAATCATTCTACTCCATACTGGACAATGCCAAGGCTCAGTGCAAAAGCCAAGAAATTACAATCATAATGGGTGACTTGAATGTCAAGGTGGGTAAGGGAAGGATATACAACCAGAAACTTCGAACTATGAGATCGCAACGAACGAGGAGAAAATTGTGTCAAATGGTGCACAGGGAATGACCAAGTAATAACTAACACCTGGTGTCAAAAACACCCACGACGTCAATAGACATAGAGAAGCCCAAGCGGCGACACGAAGAATCAAATAGACTACATAGCTATGAACAACAGATTCAGGAACGCAGTGGTTCAATGTGAAATCTATCCAGGTGCTGACTGCGGAATCGACTATGTCCCAGTCATCTGCAACCTAAGGATAAAACTCCGGAAAATGAAGAAGCCTAGCACAGCATCAAAACTGAAATACAACACGCTCTTGAATGACGTCAATCTGCAGAAAGAATACATTAACAGCGTGACAAAGAAATAAGAAGAACAATTTGGAAAAGAACATTCGAAATGGGACTCACTAAAGGAAGCGATGGTTACATCAACGATGGTGAAATCAAACGCAGAAGAAAAAACGAGTGAATGACTGAAGAGATTCTTGATATGATGCAAAAGAAACAAAAATAACGCCAATACATGGAAGGGAATACAGGAGATAAAGAACAAATGCATACAGGCTAAAGAGGAATGGCTCAACAACAGATGCGCAGAGGTAGAGAGACTGAGCAGGACGAATAAAGCAGAGATGCATAAAGAGAAATGAGAACTGACAGGACAAAATACCTGCTCCTCAACAGGATGCATAAAATCCAAGGATGGAACAATAATATTGGAGAAAGAGGAAATACTCTAGCGATGGAAAGAGTATATAAAGGATCTTTTTCGCGACAGGAGAGAGCAACCGAGAATACACAAGGATGAGGATGAGGACGGACCGGAAATATTAATGACCGAAGTGGAAGCTGCAATAGCCAAACTGAACAGAAACAAAGCAGCTGGTTCAGACGGCATTGTAATAGAGCTGCTGATAGCCTTGGAAGAATTCGGCATAGAGAAAATTACAGAAATAATAAACGAAATATATAATAATGGAATAATACCAGACGACCTATGCAAGTCGATTTTTATAGGACTGCTAAAAAGCCAGGTGCAAACGAGTGCAAACAACACAGAACTATCAGCTTAATGAGTCACATTACAAAACTGATTGTCAGAATCCTGATGAATAGAGCGAGAAGCAAAATCAGGTCAGAGA
The DNA here is from genome assembly GCA_037127315.1 of Ascarosepion bandense. NCBI lineage: Eukaryota > Metazoa > Mollusca > Cephalopoda > Sepiida > Sepiidae > Ascarosepion > Ascarosepion bandense. Next base: position 134,590 of record JBBBDQ010029068.1, on the reverse strand, counting down.
TAGGACAGGAACAGTGTGGGTTCGTCAAAGACACTGGAACAAGGAACGCCATATTTAAGATTAGGATGTTTTCGAAAGGGCAATACAAATGAAGAACTTGTACCTATTTTATTGATTATGCGAATGCATTCGACAAAATACGCCACAAAGAATTGATGGAGATACTCAGCAACCTCGAAATTTTTGGGAAAAACATCAGAGTAATCAAGAATCTCTAGTGGCAGCAAACTGCCTGCTTACGGACAGGTAACGATTTCAGCAGGTTCACAAAGATATAAAGGAGCGTAAGAACTGTATTTTCACCGGATCTTTTCAACTTGTACAGCGAGAATAGTTTGAGGACTATAGATGCTACACCAGGCTTTGTTATCGGAGGTCACAATTTGAACAACATAAGGTATGCAGATGATACAGTGCTGATTGCAGCCAAGGAAAGAAAACTACAGGACCTCCTAAAGTACCACAAATAAACAGCAAGAAAACTGAATGCATTGTCACAGGCAAAAAGAACAACTCAAAATGCCAAATAAAGGTAGGGGATACTAGAATCAAGTAAGTACAAGCATTTAAATACCTAGGAAATGTTCTCACAGGAGATGGAAAGTGCGACACAGAGATCCGAAGGCGAATTGGCATGGCAAAGGATGCATTCCAGAAGCTGAGTAAAGTACTAAGATACAGGAAAATTACCCTTGAAACAAAGAAGAGAGTGCTAGATTGCTATGCGATATCAGTTCTTCAATGCGGCAGTGAATGCTGGACAATATCATCGAAGATTAGAAAAAAAACTTGAAGCAGCTGAAATGTGGTTCTACAGAAGGATGCTGCGGATATCATGAACCGAAAATGTGAGCAATGATGAGGTTTTGGAAATAATGGCATTGAAAAGAAAACTTATAGTGAGCATCAGGAAGAGACAACTGAAGTTCCTGGGACATGCAATGATGAGGAAGGGATTGGAGAACCTAATACTGACAGGCCAGATAGAAGGAAAAAGAGACAGAGGAAGACAATGGATGACATATTTGAGGGGCCTGATCAGGTAAATGACGGAACGGGTTTGCGTAGAGTAACAGGAGAAAACATATTAAGAGCCACCAGGGATAGGGAGACGTGGAAAGCCATGATCGTTTACATCCTGAAAGGATAGGGCACATAGAAGAAGAAGAAGTCAATGAAGTATCACTGCATTTACGGGTAGGCTTTATTTACTGGTCATTTGGCTATTTTCATGGAAAAACTGTGGAAAGTAGTTTATGAAATACCTAAATACGAAGAAAGATTTACACAACGGAACCTTCGTACTCATTAAATTAATTTGAGTTTGATAAAATTTGAATAATCAGTATTATATATCTCGTCGGATATCGCCGTGAAAGTTATTAATAAATTTACGTTACGCTATTTATAAGAAAATATCGGATCACATGAAGTTAGACGTAAGATTTATTAAACTCAGGCGTTTTTTGGCTCATAAATATATTTCCCAATTTTTTGTATCGATTTTTAGAAGGGAAAAGACTGTGAAATATTTTCTGGATGTAAGATTTCATTTTTTAGCATACGAAACAAAAACGTTTGTCTGCCTTTTCAAAGCTTGAATTACTTTTAATACAACCGCACTGTTTAATAAATACTAGTGCAATTATTTCAATTTGAAATTCGTGGGATCCTATTTTTACACAGAATTGAGATTTTACTGATACTCCTTCATGTGTTGATTTTTTTTCTTCAATATTCTCCGGGGGTTTACTGATGAAGATGAAATATCTGTTCTTACCAGCTTAACTTGATTCTCTCTATCCTTCTTTTTTTCATTTTCTCGATGAAACCAAGTAGTGTCCATTATTTATGTGGTATTGGCAGAGAGTAACGGTCACCCAAACTAACGTACAAAAAAGCAAGCACAATTATAATTATAATTATATATATATATATATATATATATATAATAATAATAATTTTAAAACATACTTATTTTTTATTTTATTCAAAGATACTAACCGTTAACGTTATTTAGTAATTTATTATTTCATTAAAAGATTCTGATAACATTATTTTCACTAGAATTTAAACAAAAATATCTTCCGTTTATGATTCATATATAATTCTCACGTTATATAAAATGAAAGTCGTTCCATCATTTGATTTCTCTCAACGCATACATTCATAACTGTTTTCTTTTATTTACTCAGAGCTCGTTGACACATACAGTTAAACTAACACAAGTTTTATCGTCTACATTTAATATTCATCCGTTCTTTATCACAAGTGACACGTATCTGACTTTTGAAAATATACCTCATTTAAAAATACTGCCTCTCGGATTTTTAAATCATTCGTCCTTATTAAATCTCTGAAGAACCTTTTTATAAGTGAAACATGTTAGATTAATAACATTTTCCTACTTGTTCTTTATTTACTCTATTCATCTTGTCGGATTCCGATCCATATATTCAACACAGACACACACACACACACACACACACACACACACACACACATATATATATATATATATATATATATATATATATATACACAATACTGTGCAAAAGTATTAGGACAAGAACTATTTTATTTTTTATGAGGCATCAAAATAAAGTTTAAAATCACCACTGTCCTAACACTTTTGCACACGACCGGTAGTAAGCAAAAGCATTAGGACAGGTGTAATTTTTTCCTGAAAACCTCACTGAAATTCAAATACAGGGTGAAAAGCCACGTAAATTGCTAATAAATATTGATTATTTAAAACTAAGTGTAAAAAAAATGTATTAAAATGAAGTTATATTTAATTTTTCCTATTTTTTATTAAACAAGTTATTTTGAAACTACTCATTATTCTATTATCCTTGGATATGACCGACTTTTTTCTTATTCTCCCCTCACGAATTGATAAATCTAATGTTACTTCGGAAGACACACTTTGGGGACAAATACAAGCTGCTTGACAGGAAATACCATTAGATACATTGAAGAAGCTTGTGATGTCAATGCCTGACAGAATGAAGGCTGTGATTAAAGCAAAAGGCTATTATACTAAATATTAAATTTGTTTTGAAACAAGTATTTTTTTTGTTTTTAAAGCATTTGTTAAGTAAATCAAATAAAATTACTTTAATTAAATTGTTTATTTTCTGTCAGTATGCCTTATAAAAGATAAAACAGTTCTTGTCCTAATACTTTTGCACAATACTGTATATTGGGGACACTCTTATCGTATACGATAAATGAGGATCAGCAGTGGATGGTGACCTTCGTTTTCACTTACGTATGTGATTTCTGCCCTGAATGCATTTACGCTGAACTCATCAAACTACCGATCAATCTACACAAAGATTTGTGTAAAGTGGTCATTTGCTCGTGCAGCGCAAAGCACACTCACTCCATCAAAATAACATAGCCAATACAGATGCTGTGTGTGGCATGCATTAGTTGTTTGTGATGATCGCATGTTTTATTATCAAGGAGTTTGACTTTCCCGGATCCTTAAATACATTGGTAAGTGCATGGTGGACCACACAATATACATAATAGGTTTTGATGTCAGAATTTGCCGTCTCTGGTACAAGGGATGGTGGCTTAAGAGCACCCATGATGACTTTGCTCAGGCTTTTAAAACACACACACACACACACACACACACACACACACACATATATATATATATATATATATATATATATATATACACGATGCAAATATATATGTATATATATATATATCTTCAAGTTTCGTTAAAAATGCCATATATTGTTCTGTGGTAATTTTTTTATATACTTTTTCATGCAATCTTATATTTTTTTATTTTCAGTAGATAAAAATGTCAGATTGTTTTATCTATCTAAGCGCTTTCGGCTGTAGTTTTAGCCATTATCAAGGATAAATTTTGCTTTTATACATTTTACTTTTAATTGATTATGTAGATTTTTGTGTGTATCTAGAGTTATAGGAATGTTTTATTTTCCAAACAGAGTCGGTATATTGTTGTTGTGTTCATAGTTGACATTATGTGTTGGCTTTTTTATATCAGTAATTCTTCTATTATGTTTAGACTGCTTATATGCAGATGAAGTTATTATATTTGTATTATCAACGAGGATGCTGGTGAGTCTCCATGCGTATTTAAATGAGAACTAATTGAAGCTATAGTTAGAGAGATGTAAAATGGACCTTCTCACTAAACATGTAGTATATCCAGTATATCCACGCGCAAATACGCTTGGAAAAGATTAATCCAGCTTTTCTCTCCAGTTATGGGTTAAATAACAAGACAGATTGGGTTCTATAGCCTTGATTGCTAACCAGTCTAACGCAGAAAGTATTGGCAACCTAGTACGGGATAATCGTCTACCCAGTCAGTCATGTTTATTTCGAGTTATGATCGCCTAAGCGTGTGACTGACTGATGTCCAGTATAATTATTCATGAATTCGGATTGATCAGGAACACAGTTATTTAAAGAAAATATAAATTCGTAAATCTTATTGGTTCTCTAGAATATAGATCATGCAGCAATGTTATTTTTTGACAATGAGGTGTGTGTGTGTGTGTGTATGTGTGTGTAGAGCGGCTTTATATAAATGTATATATTTATAGACTTATTTTTCAACCGTCTAAAAGAGACAATGTATGTAGGTTTACATTGTTGATTTATAACCGTCTATATGTTCAGTTTTCCTCTCAATATATATATATATATATATACTGTGGAACCTCTTGTATGCGACCACCCCTACTGCCATCAAAAAAACTGGTCGCTTACGACAGTTGATCACTCACTAAATGCACATAGTCATGACCTATTTACGACAGCAACGAATATTCCACTCATCAGAATGTACATATCAGAGTTTTATCATGTAATCTTGTAATAAATAAATGAGAACCTAAGAAAAAGGCCCAGATTTAAAGAAATTTATTCAACATAATTCATTTAAAAATTTTAAAAACGTATTTACAACTGCCAACAAGGGACCAAAATATTTATTCACAGAAAATATTTATTAAGTCGACTTAAAAAAAGCCAGTTATTGCTTTCGTTATCGTGCCTGTACTAGCCATTTCTTATAAAATATGTAGGTAGGAAAAATTCTCACCTTATACAGTTACAGCCTTTTTTTTAGAAATGAGTGATAGCAAAAGAGAATCTGCGATAATACATGTATAAAACCAAAAAAAAAAAAAAAACCGAACATACAAAAAACTGACAGCGTTCGTGGGTGGGGGTAGAGAAACAGAGAGACAGAGACAGATATACCCAATTAGAAATAGAGTAGATATATACACAAATAAATAAAGGAAAGAAAGAAAGAGATAGACATTTGAGAAAGGGACATAACTGTGATTTTCCCAATCACCGAATTTATCCAAGTCAGTACAGAGACTGCGATAAATCCCTTATACATGTCAAATGCAATACATGTTGTACAAAACAGCCGATGTTTGACCGTGAGGTGAACTCAGGTAATGTACATTTCAACAAGCAATAACAGTTTGATACAACACTACAATAGCAAAACAATGCAGAAGTGTTTCTGGCTTAGATAAAATAGAATACTCATTCAGTTTCTTCTAATATAAAGGTCCGCTGTGTACGGGCAAAATGTTTTTTTTAAATCGGTCGCTTGATCAGTGATTTTCACTTGTTGGTGTTAGTGGGGGTCGAGTTCTAGAGGTGGTCGCTCACTAAGAATCAATTAACATAAACAAATCGTCAGTGCATAAAAAAAACGGTCGTTGACAACAGATGATCGCTGACGAAGAGGGTTGCATACGGCAGCTTACAATATATATATATATATATATATATATATATATATATATATATATATAATTTCATGCCTCTATGGCTTAGGAAGTAGCGACTCAGACTGACACCAAATCGGTCGAGTTTCGATCCCGGCCAGAAGCAAGTGGATGTGTCTATCCACACTGATGAGCTGTGATACAGCTAAACAGACTTGTATGTAGATGACTAATATATATATATATAGAACAACAGTACTCTAATGTCATTGTAAAACCCACTGAATAAGTCTATCAATACTGAGTCTACCAAAGGTAAAAGCATAAAAAAATCGAAAGACTAAGAAAATAGAAACAAAACAAGATAATGAGAAAAGGCGCCTACTTACACAAAAACCTAAAGTGCTCAATGCCTCCAGAAATTAAACTAAGACAGAACTGTAACACTAACAAATTAAACAACACGCAGAGACTATTATCTTAACTGGTTTTAACGTAAAACTCAGCGTTACGATTTAAACCTGAGACATTCAGCGGCATTTGCTAATAAACCTTCCTCCATATGGATATAAGGTGCGGCAGAAACACTTCCCAGGCTTTAAAGGTTGACAAAAGATCATGGTAAATTATATAAAATTTATTTTACTTTTGTTTAAACAAAAGTGTACGATTTTTTATTTATATCATTTTCCAATGGTGCATTGGATTTGCCATAAACTGTTGCAAACGATTTCTAAGCTTTATCAGATATCGATTTTCTATCCGGAGCAGCAACACCCTGACGTAACATGAAATAAGCACGAAAAAATCTCTGTGTTACAATTACGAACTCACTAATCTAAAAAACAATTTCATCAGCAAATGAAACGTATGCACAAGTTCAAGCCATGATGTTAACTGCTGATATCTGAAAAGGTAATGGTAAGATATTCAGTTCATTAAATGTCATACATGATACACACTTGGGTGATCATGTCTCGAAAAACACATGACTGACTGGGCAAAAGATTATCCCGCAGTAGGTTGCTATTAATTTCTGCGATAGACTGGTTGCTAACCAAGGCTATAGAACCCAATCTACCCTGTTATTTAACCCATAACTAGAGGGAAGAGACGGATTAATACCTTTCCCAACGGTATTTGTGCGTAAGTGAATGCAATGAATTCAACTGGAATTCGAACTCGGATCCCTGATTTCCCCAATTTTCACTGCTCCACAACGCACAGCTAACTTTTTTTTATATAAAAAAATTGTTTTTTATATAGTCATCCGCAAAGAGATCTGTTTCGCTATATTACAGCTCATCAGTACGGTTAAACATCCGATTGCTTCTAGCCAGGAATGAAACCCGACCGACTTGACATCTGTCAGCGATTCTACCTCTGAGCTATGGGCGCTCGGCACACAATCTAAATAACAGACGTATTACTGCAGCGTTCTTTAACTGTAGTGTTGCTACCTACAACGACTGCGCAAATGTCGGATAAAAAGCATATTCGTCACGTCCCACCTTATAAAGCAATCGGGGTGGGGATAAAACTAGATAACCAGCATGTAGCTTTTATTAGATATTTCTTATTTTGATGACACGGAGACATTAGTTTACCTGTTTTATTTGATAGATTACTGATAACTTTTCAGGTAAACACAGGTCACAACTCATTCCATGTGCATATATTGCATTGTTCTTATTGCTGGAGCGTCCTTAAACTTTCTATATTTCTCCTCACCCCTAATTAACACTTGGCTGTCTTTGTATGTATTTTATATGATTTATATTTATGTTATTCATTTTTTGTTTATAAAACTGCTTCTTCCATTCTGCCACCACTCCTCCCAAACTTTTCTAAAATTTAAAAAAAAAGCCCTAATTTTGATAAAAACAAAGTTTTATCGTTAGAATGTTTATATTATTAAGAGAAGAGGCCGTATTATTTTTGAATTTTTAATCCTTTCTTTGAAGTCCGAAATTTCTGTCCCAAATCTGGTTTTTCTTACGTCAGTGGTGGGCCAAAAGATTAGTATGGGAAGTTTCTCGTTTTTTTTTTGTTTCTGGTAAAAATTACATTGTTGCTGAATTCACAGTATTTACATTAGTCGGACTATTGTCTTCATATTTCTTGCTATTTGCACGGCGTTTCGGCTGTTGTACTCTCCGGTCTTCTTCAGGTGATAGGAATTTCGAACCGAACCGTTTATTACAATCACTGGGGTATATGAACTCCATTCCTCGCGTTCATATACCTCAGTGATTGTAATAAAGGTCACGATACGGTTTTCGTCTATATATTAGGTAAAAAAGCAGGCTCGAAAGAAGAGTCTGTAATGTGATAGGTACAGATCTGGCGGCTCGACTGCAGCCACTTCCCCACCGTCTAAATGTGGCCTTCCTTTGTCTGTTCTATAAATACTTTCATGGCTTCTGCTCGGACGAACTTAAGTCACTGGTGCCTCCTCAACAGGTGTTTACTCGTGCAACCAGACTGGCAACTGCGTCCCACCCATTCACAGTCAGGTTAGCCAAATGCAGACGACAATTCTACTCCTGCAGCTTCTTCTCTCGCAATTCCTGCCTGTGGAACTCGCTCCCATATTCTTGCTTTCCTGACGGCTACAACCTCCAGAAATTTAAATGCAATGTCAATTCTCATCTATTAACCACTGGACTCTAGCTCTCTCCCCACTCCCGTATATCCTTCCCTTTCTCTCCACCTATGTATCTGTCATCGCACCTGCATTCTCAGCTTTCTGATGCTTCTTTCTAACTAGTTTGTACTCCTCACTCTCTTCTAATTAATCTTTTTACAGTTATGTAGCCCCCCGCTCATCAGTGGCATTTCTGCCTTGCTCGGGGTGAAATGATTAAAAACAAAATTCATTTTTTGTTTATAAAACTGCTTCTTCCATTCTCCCTCCACTCCTCCCAAACTTTTCTAAAATTAAAAAAAAAAATGCCCTAAATTTGATAAAAACAATGTTTTATCTTTAGAATATTTCTATTATTAAGAGGAGAGGCCGTAATATTTTTGAATTTTTAATCCTTTCTTTGAAGTCCGAAATTTCTCTCCCAAATCTGGTTTTTCTTACGTCAGTGGTGGGCCAAAAGATTAGTATGGGAAGTTTCTCGTTTTTTTTTTGTTTCTGGTAAAAATTACATTGTTGCTGAATTCACAGTATTTACATTAGTCGGACTATTGTCTTCATCTTTCTTGCTATTTGCACGGCGTTTCGGCCGTTGTACTCTCCGGTCTTCTTCAGGTGATAGGAATTTCGAACCGAACCGTTTATTACAATCACTGGTGTATATGAACTCCATTCCATGCGTTCATATACTCCGGTGATTGTAATAAAGCTCACGATACGGTTTTCGTCTATATATTAGGTAAAAGCAGAACTCCTTGGAGAATTTAAATCCCCAATTTTTTTTTTATTAAACAGAAACACCATTTACCGAAAATTGGTCTAAAGCGTAAAATAAAAATGCAATAAAACTATGACATTTTTTAATCGGAAAAGCTTTCAATTGCTTTCATAAATAGGTTCCATTAAGGACACTACAGCCTTAGGATAAACATTTGATGAATAATGAATTTTTACAGAAATTGTTTGAATTTTTAAAAAATTTTTATTAGAAAAAGTTATTAAGTTTTAATTCTTTAAATATTTAGGCTCAATGATACTATTAAATGAAATCTAAACTTACTAATAAATAAAAACAGTTAATACAATTCATGAAACAACGATATTTAAAAAATAATTTTTTTATTAGTGTAAAAACGAGCTGATTTTTCAAGTACCAGAGGCTATACATGATATTATCAGAAAATAACAGCGATGAATATAATAAATTTACGGGAAACATTTCTAAAATTCAATAGAACATTAGATTACAGAGAATATTTTCCAAATTTAAAAAAAAAAAGTACGGGGTAGATAAAGATTAAAGAAAAAGGTGATCATGTCATTTCCTTCAATTCTGTTTCACAGATAAAGTCTCCGTATATGAACAGTTTGACAACACCTTATCAAACACGACGACACTACTAATGTCAGTTAAAAACACAGTTGCTATCGTGTTAAAAATCAGCGATATTTTAATCTTAAAGTAGATAATATTTGCTTAATATCATATTAAGTATATTTAAATCAGCTAATATTCCACCAATAAAGATTCAGAAAACTATATTTCATATTTAAATTATTTTTTTAAAAAGAGAAGTACATTGCGATAAAGGACAATTACAAAAGAGAAATTTAGAAAAAGAATTTCGCCAGTTTTGATGTTTTAGTTAACATATAAATAATATTGGGTTGTTAGATAAATTACTTCATTTTTATAATTTACTAGTAGTATAGCCCTGTGCATTCGCAAATATCTATGTTGAGGTGCCTGTCTAAAGTTTTGCTAAAAGGTCAAAAAGATGGCCGCTCGTTCATTAATTCTTGTGTAATGAAAGCTTTAAAACTAATCCATAGTCCTGGAGCTCAGACTCAGCCTAAAGAATATTTGTGTGAAGTTTGATGAGAATCGGATAAAAATTGTGGATTTGTATAAAGGACATACAGGCAGATAAACAGACATACACACGCAAACATCTTGTCTTTTGTATATATATATATATATATTATAAATTTTCTGCCCTATTGTAAGAAATGCAAACTTGAAACTTCTTAATATCGATTGTTATGTCTTTGTCTATGAGTGTATCAAATTTGACTAAAATCGGACCACTCCTACTATAACCCGATTTTTTCGAATATCGATTTTCGAAATTTATCGGGGGTACCTCGACACAAAATCTAGCTAAGAACACTCGCAGACGCTTATAGTACAACTGTGTAAATTTTCAAGAAAATCGGTTCAGCCGTTTCGGAGTCTATTTCAAGCCACGTTTTAAGCCTCATGTTGTATCTAAAGGTAGCACCACTAAATTATTGATAGTAGGCCACTGGAAAATGTTGTATTTTGTAGGGAGAATATCATGGGTATTGCAGAGTTTGCCTAACAATTTAAATGCGATATCAATCATTATCTACATATTGCAGATTCTACTTTGGATTTTATGCAGAATTGTTAAATATATAGCGGAAGCACCAAGCCACATATAAGAGCAATATTCAAAGCATGGGCGAGAACGATCAAAAAATAGGAAGCGAAAAGACCTAGATAGTGGTTGTCATTGCATTTAAATTTTTAGAAACCAAAATTGGCTGAAAAATTTTTTTTAGAAACCAAAGTTGGCTGAAAAAAAAAGTTGGCATGGATAGATTTTCACAAGCCAGAAGTGCGAGAAAAGAAACTGTTAGCATAGAACTTACGCTTACATCAAGTCAATTCAACGGTAAAATGTTGGAACCTTGTTGTTAATCTACGGCGTCAAAATTTCGACGACACCTGAATCTCCAAACTCTGCCACCTGTCATTTTTCAGCGTCGCCTGCGACGGTTCGGGCACGCAGCTAGACGTCCGGAGGGAGAGTTCATCCGCGATGTCCTTCTCCCTTCTTCTCTCCCTGGCTGGCGCGAACGTGTTGGTGGGCTGCTGAAGACGTGTGCGACAACTATGAAGGATGACCTGACAGCACTATCGGACCCAAAAGTAGTTGTTCTTCGACGATGAAACCGCGATTGGTTCACCATTTCGTGTGATCTAGTTCAGGATTGGCGAACGTGGGCTGCGGTGGTTCGAGATGTGGTTCGAGCTCAGAAAAAAGGTGGCTCAACCCGACAAGGGTGAATGTCGAAACAAGTACAAGTAAGTAATCTAGTACTGCATTAAAATCATTAAGTCAAGGTACCATAGTGAAACATTCACCAGAAAAATGTTAATAAACTTATTTATATAAAAGAAACAGGGAAATAATTTCAGGGGGAGTGTAACTGAAACCAAGATGCCAGATCCAGACCAAATACATATCTCCTTTTACCATTCTCGCTCTAAAAATGTTTTTATTTTTCTTACTCTTTCAGACACAATAACTCCTTGAGTCTAGATGTTTTCATTGCCTTATTTGACGTGAAATGATTTCAAAAAACTATCCAAAAAAATAAAACAAAAAGAAACAAAAAACATTATTAACATGTGATAATTTATAATTTCAAATTCTTTTTAACAATTTTCGGAAATCTATCTCTATATTTAAGTATTGAAACTCAGCAAGAAATGGCTTGTCAGCATTACTCTCCGACATAATAAATCTTCTCTACTTTTATCATTAATTTATTTGAAATATATTTCATATAAAAACGTTTTTTTTTAACCCGGGTTCCGTTGAGTTTTTCGTAAAATATGTGCATAAAATATAAAAAAAGGACGATCGTTACTTTTATAAATAGATATATGTACAATCTTTTAAGCACATCAACGTTTCTCTATGCAATTTATACAATGAAACCGATAAGAATGCATATGTCTGCATACATGCAAGAATGATGTATCTGTGCATTCGCAAATATCTATGTTGAGGTGTCTGTCTAAAGTTTTGCTAAAAGGTCAAAAAGATGGCCGCTCGTTCATTAATTCGATTGACATTTCATGTGAGGTTAAGCCGCCTGCAAATCAATCGTCCCAAATATGGAGCTCTTAAGGTTAGCTATTCTTGAACAACAACAACAACAGCAATAGAAACAACAACAACAACAATAATAATAATAATAATAATAATAATAATAATAATAATAATGAGAGCACGAAGAAGAAAAAAGTTGGAGGAAATTTCAAAAGAGCAAAAGACAGAAATAAATGTCATAGTCATTGTAATAAAAAAGAATAACAGGTAGAAAAAGAAGGAAAACGAGAAGACTAAAAACTCAAGAAAGTATTAGATAATAATAATAATAATAAAATAATAATAATAAAATAATAATAAGAAGAAGAAGAAAAAGAAGAAGAAGGTCATTTCAAAAGAGCAGACGACAGAAAGAAATATAGGTATTTTAAGAAAAAGAATAAAATGTATAAGAAAATTATGCAAAACGAGAATGAACGAAAATGATTAGTAATAATAATAATAAGAAGAAAAAGAAGGTCATTTCAAAAGAGCAGACGACAAAAAGAAATATAGTTATACTAAGAAAAAGAATAAGACGCAGATGAGAATAAAGCAAAAGAGAATTAACGTAAATGATTAATAATAATAATAATAATAATAATAATAATAATAGAATGGAGGGGATAAAAATAGAAGAAAATAAAGAAATAAAGATAATGTTGCTATAAAATGAAGAAAAGGAAGACGAAATAAAGAAAAAGAAAATGAAAACAGTCAAAATAAATAAATAATCACTACCTAAACAGCAAGAATAGTAAGTAAAACGGCTTGAAACTTGTGATAAGCTGCTATCATGTCATCTACACAGTAACCCATCAGTTATTACTATTGCGAAAACTCAATGCGTACTAAATCGGTAATTATAGAATACTGGGGAGAGTGCTATGGTAGTGTAGAGATTTGTCGTCAACTTGTACGAGTCTATTGAAAGGTCAATCAGTGCAAATAATAATAATGATCTGTTAAAAACAAAAAAAGTGTAGAAAAAGAGATCATCATGGTGATAATAATAATAATAATAATGTTAATAATAATAATACACAATTCCATTTTTCTGATTATATATCACCACATCTGTCGGCGTTTTCTAATATAAAAACATATTCTTTATTGAATTCAGGTTAAGGCTTAAGGCGCACGCGTACGACACAAGGCAAAGAGAAAACAAGGAAAATAATGAGAAATCAAAAAAGGTAAATTAAAAAACTGCTAAGAAAGAAAGCATCATGTGGTTTCTGAATCCTTTGAAAGGTACTGAAGATATTTTTATCTGCAGTAAGGTTCTCCCTGTACAAGGTCTAGTAGCCAGTCGAGGTATGGGGGTTACGTGAAGGGGTAGTCTATATGGATAGAAGGGAAAGATAACCTTTAACTCTAAACTTGAACAGAAAAATAATGCGGTTTTCGAGGAAACAACCTCTCGGGAATAAGCTGTTTGAGTGGAACTTACTTTTCACCGGTTGAATACGGAGGAAATGTCGATAGTTTTCTACAATGTAAGTAGCATGGTCTGTCTTAATTGATGCGATTTAATGTCAGATTAATTCATGTAATAACCTGAAGACTTCCAATATATCCAATATAACCTGTGCAGTCAGGGTGGACTTGGAGAACGAATGAACTTTATGAAGGATAAAAAAAATAACAAGTAGATTGGGAAAGGGAGGGCGAGAAATTATTATTATTATTAATAATAATAATAATAATAATAATAATACAAGAAACATCCTCAATTATCTTAGACCCTGCTGTAACAATAAAAGAATTGAAACCAGAAGAAGCTTATAAATACCTAGGTGTAAATGAGAGTGAAAACATTCACCATAAAAAAATGAAAGAAATAGTGCGTAAAGAGTACTATAGAAGGCTACGAATGCTATTAAAAACTGAATTGAATTCTCAGAACAGAGTTATGGGCATTAATAGCCTTGCAGTCCCAGTTGTCCAATATAGCTTCAACATCTTAAACTGGACTCTAAACGACATCAGGCGAATGGATTCTAAAACAAGAAAGCTTCTTTCTAAGCATAAGATGCATCATCCAAAGGCTGATGTAGACCGTCTATGCATACCCCGTAAAGAAGGTGGAAGAGGTCTTATTCAGCTGGAATTGTCATACAAGACAACAACTATTGGCTTACTAACATACATAGAAACAACAAAGGATTGGATGATACAATTAATAAGGCAACATGAAGAAAGAAAGAAAAAATATTCAATCATAAAAGAAGGCAGTAAATACAAACAAGATTTACAGTTAGTAGATTCTGTAGAAAAGCAAAACAGAAGCCAAGAACCAACTATTGCGGCAAAAAATATGAAAATGAAAGCAAAAGATAAAGCTCTTGAATAGATGAAACAGCGCTGGCAAGACAAACCTCTGCATGGCCAATATCCAGAATGTGCCAATAAATCCAATGTTGACAAAGTTAATACTCATCGATAGTTACATGCATCTGGATTAAAATCTGAAACTGAAGGCTTTATTCTTGCAGCACAAGACCAAAGTCTTTTCACTATAAACTTTCAGGCAAATATTATACATAATAATGTGGATACAAAATGCAGGTTCTGTGATAAACACCAAGAAACAATAGACCATCTAATCTCAGGTTGTTCTGTATTTGGCCCAAAATGAATATAAAATTCGTCATGATAGAGTGGGGCAATATTTACATTGGGCAATGTGCAAACACTATGGAAAATCTGTAAACACACACTTGTATGAACATCACCCAGCACCGGTTACAGAAATAGAAGATGTCACCATTCTATGGGATTACACCATCTAGTTAGTAGGAACGATAATAAAAGTTAGTGTGGAATACTATGATTCGACCCTCGACCCTAGAATTGGGACTCGTAATGGTCGTTAAGGTAGCAGTGTTCGTAGACCGACTCTTGGCTGATTTCTGGTCGCTCTGTGGGCGCTCTCCTCGGGCTACTCCCTCTCGTCTCTTGTGAGGGGAGATATAAGTAAAGATTTGTAAAGTTAATTCAGTCTGTCGGTGATGCCGCCATGACAATAGTAAATAAAAAAATGTGGAAATTGAAAATAAGAATAGGTGTAAATGAGAGTAAAAGAATTCACCACAAGAAAATGAAAGAAATAGTGCATAAAGAGTATTATAGAAGGGTATGGTTGATATTAAAAACTGAATTGAATTCTCAGAACAAGATTATGGCCATTATTAATCTTGCCATCATAGTTGTCCAATATAGTTTCAACATCTCGAACTGAACTCTAGATGACATCAGATGAATGGATTCTAAGACAGGAAACTTCATTATAAGCATAAGACACATCGTCCAAAGCTGATATAGACCGTCTGTATATATACCCCGTAAAGAATGTGGAAGAGGTCTTATCCAGCTAGAATTGTCATACAAGACAACAACTGTTGGATTACTAATATACATAGAAAAAACAAAGAAGTAGACGATACAATTAGTCAAACAACATGAAAGCAGAAAGAAAAAATATTTAATAATGAAAGAAGGCAGTAAATACAAACAAGTTTTACATTTAGTGGATTTTGTAGAAAACCAAAAAAAGAAAAACCTAATAACCAACTATTGCAGCAAAAATATGGAAAAGAAAACCAAGGATAAAGCTCTTGAACAAATGAAACAACGTTGGCAAGACAAACCTCTGCATCGCCAATATCCAGAGCGTGAAAATAAACCTAATGTTGATAAAGTTAATACTCATCGATGGTTACGTGCATCTGGATTAAAGTCTGAAACTGAGGGTTTTATTCTTCCAAGTAATGAATAGTGTTTTTCACTAGGAACTTTCAGAAAAATATCAAACATAATAACGTGGATTCAAAATGCAGGTTATGGGACAACGCAAGAAACAATAAACCATCTAATTTCTGGATGTTGTGTACCTGGCCTAAATGAATATAAATATCGTCACGATAGAGTGAGGGAATATTTACACGGGACAATGTGCATGCACGTTGAAAAATATGTAAGCAAACACTGGTGTGAACATCACCCACCATCGGTTGCAAAAATAGAAGATGTCACCATTCTATGGGATTTAACCATCTACAAAGACAGGGAAACTTAATCAAATAGACAGGGCATTATTTTTAAAAACACTTGCCCAATAAATGATATGGCTTGTCTAGGGAATTGTAACATAACAAACAAGGAATTTTAAAACCATCAAAATAAAATTAAAATAGAAAAAGTAGAAATTGAAAACAAGAATAGTACTAGTAATAGTAGGAGCACTTGGAATGACAAAGTACACAACACATCGAAAGAAGACCTGTTAAGCCCAGCTTAAGAGATAAACAAAAATGTCTTGTTAAGTACAGCCCACACACCACAAGAACTTTGTCCATGTAACGTTAGTGATGTTATGAGAGATAGCAAAAAAAAAAATAAAATAAAATAAAATAAAATAAAATGTAACCATAGCACACCATGACCTGCCTTAGGTCTTTCTGCAGACTTGGTACGTAGTGTGACCAACAAAGAAGAAATCGAATCATGATGAAAATAACTTTATAATATCTAAGCCATTGTATGGAAAATACCCAAAGCGTCTGGATTCGTCAGACATCGATGCTTGCCAAACAAATAAATGGCTTAGAAGCACTGGTCATAAGCGGGGACAGAAAGTCTTTTTTATGGCAGTACAGGACCAATATCTTCCAACAAATGCCTATAAAGCTAATATCAACAAAATTAGCTCAAATCTTGCTTGTTCCTTATGTCATATGTTTGATGAAATTGTTGACCTTAAGTATCAAAAGACTTCGACCTTGTCAAAAAAATAATTTATGTGACATGGCAAGCTAAGACAATATATTAATTGGCATGTCTATTCAAACTATGATATTAAAGTTGCGGATGCATGGTATAATCACTGAACGATGTCAGAAGTTGTGGTGTTGCGCCGATACTGCATAATTTGATGTAAATAAATTAGACAAAGTAATAAAGATTTCAAAAACTGAACCTGTCAACCAATGCATATGACTTACGAACAAGATTCCAATTTTTTTCAAAAAAAGAATTAAAAAACTGTCAAACTATATGGACGTGTAAATCAAAGTAACGAAAATATGAAAACTTAAAACTACAATAAACCATTATTTTTATAAGGAGCCTGAACATGACAAAGATGGGGACTGGAAATCAAGGGAGTTAAATTCCTGGACACATCAGCATCCCAGATGGCTACATTGTGTAGAACTACACATATAACCCGCAAAACACTCTCCACCTAAAAAAAGAATCATTACATTGTATATTGGGGATCATATCTAAAAAAAAAAAAAACCTCCTAAATGTGTATAGATAACTTTCCTATACTGCCAAGTGCATAGGATACTTTATGATAAAGCACTTAAAATGACTCTCTGGAAAGATGATATACCCACACTAATTTGTAAGATATGAAAGCAAAAATGATTTGGGGATCATATCTAGATATTAGGAAACACCCACTGTCGGAATACTTCCCAGTGTCATAGGTTATTCGATCTGGTGGTATTTCTATTAAAACTTGTTACCACGTTTCGTATATTTGGCTGCTATGCATGTACCCGGGATATTCTATCGGTCATAGAATGTTTATATTCGACAAAGTATATTTGTAAGTAACCTTACCTTGTTGACATGTTGCTCTATCACTCAATAATAATGAATGGAGGGAAAAGATGCGTCATTGTTGAAAATCACAAAGGTTTTGCTCTCAAGAGAAAAGCAAAACGCAGTTCTTCCTCAATTAACCGGATAATTTGATATACAGACTGAAAAAATATGCGCGGATAACACGAAGTTCTCGATTATTGAATACCTTAATTACCGAAAAATAATGAAAAGAAAAAATTCTGATATATTTTAACATTTATACTGTCCTATAAAATTTTACAAGAGCGTTGTTCCAGGTTTTGTCTAGTTTATTCTCTATGGCTTGGTTTATTTTGTTTTACAGCATATCAACACCTCAATGGGTTATTTAATACCGACAAGACTTTTAGGATACGTTTGTAGGAATATAATATGTATGTTTGTAAGAAATCGGGTTGTAGATCAGAATTACTTTCGAAAATTTATTGCTGGTACTTGTACTATGAAAACAATTTTTATACTTTCATAGTTTTTTTACCCCAGTTTGCGTGGACGCTACCAGGGGCTACCACCCCGGGTCAGGGTGGACTTTGGAACAACAGCATTTAAAAGGTGGTTCCACACTAAACCAGAATGTCTTTTATAGAAAAAGAATTGCTCTGAATGTTTCTGAAATTCAAATAAATTTCCCAATCAATGTCAGAAAATCAGATAAGCATCATCCTAAACATAGTTAAAATTTGCAGAGATCTGCAGAGTTTGTATAACCGTAATTAAACAGCTGACAGTAGTACCTTTCATTATTGTCGCACTGGGGACAATCACGAACAGAGGTCGGAAACACTGGAATCTAAGCCATTCAAACGATAGTGTTACTAACGTCAAAGAGATACTGAGAAGGATTGATGGCGTACTGAGGAACGACGTAGTGATTCGTACCTTAGTGATAAACACGAGAAAGCACTGACGCGAAAAGAAAATCCGGCAAAGATTTGAAACCACCAGACGACAGCAGAATTACAATGGACAAGAATACTGAGGATTATTATGGTGAAACACACCTATTCCTCAGATAATGGACTTTCTCTCCTATATTAATAAGAGTTAACAGGATGTTAACTCGAGATATTCTTGGGAAGTTCATAGGAGTTCTTAGAAGTTCTAGAGAGTTCTTTAGAGTTCTAATCGAGTTCAGTAGAGCTACTAGGCAATTGATATTAGTCGACAGTTAGCCGAATACTAAGGAGTTAGCTTTTCAGTAGAAGGTTACCAAGTTCCTAACATTTTGGGTGCGTTAAGTCGATTAGCAATCGACATAGTACGATTATAACCTTCAGTGCGAAAACTACTCCACAACAAAGATGATGCCGAAGAATAAAGAATTAGCGTTACTTAATCTTCAGCGGATGCAAATCGTTTGGTGTGAATCCGTAGAATAAAAGAAATTAAAAATAAATATGCAAATCGTTTGGTGTGAATAAAAGAAATTAAAAATAAATATGCAAATCGTTTGGTGTGAATAAAAGAAATTAAAAACAAATATGAGAGTAAAAACAAAAAACAAAACAAAAAGTGGATAAATTATCCACGAACAAAACTGTATATAGAGAGTGAAAACTTTACAGAGAAGAAAGGGTAATAAATAACATTAAAAATAAAAAACAAAATCAGGATAAGACAAGAGTAAAACAAAATGTCGAAAGAAGCAAAAAAGAGAAAAAGCAATAAACAGAAGAATGATTAATTGATGGCTTCATCTTCTACGGTTTATCAAACCTTTACAGGTTATTTAAATCCAGAAAATATTTTCAAATAGTAAGAATTATTTTGGAGATAATAATGATAAAAAAGTTTTAATAGTTAACCCATAGCTGGGGAGAGAAGAGATGAATTCCAAATTTAGGGTATTTGTTCGTAATTAAATTTAACAAATAGAAATGGAACTCGGTTTTCCGAAAAAAAATTCTGAGGCATTGTCCATTATGCTATCCACTTACACCACCTGGTATTTTCAAGCGCCCCCCCCCATCTAGTTCAGCGTTATGTAACCGTGAACCAAAAGATGAAGTGAGTAAATACAAGACTTTCAATGATACCATGACCAAGAATAATAGCTGCAAATATATGCGTTGTGGTGTAATGAATATCGGTTCGGAATGAGAAATCGGAGAGCCGAGTTCGAATTCCAGTTGAATTCGTTGTATTCACTTACGCACAAATACCTTCGGGAAAGAAATGAATCCATCTCTTCTCCCTCCAGCTATGGATTGAATAGCAAAACAGATTGGGTTCTATAGCCTTGGTTGGCAACCGGTCTATCGCAGAAAGAAATGGCAACCTACTTTGGAAAAATCTTTAGCCTAGACAGTCATGGATCGAAATAGACATGATCGCCTAAGCGTGTATTTAGTAAGGTACTTAACTGGCAGATAACCAGAACAAAAATAAAGAATAAAAAAATATATAAAAACAAACGACGAAAGACGTCGAAATATAATCACAGATATAAAGCACGGCTATTCAGATGATCGACAAGGGCAAGCTCTTTTGATCCGACTCTGAAATCAAAGTTTTATTTCAATCTCGTGACATTTAATCCGCCTGGTTTGACACCGAACACTGCAGCTAAAGCCTGAAACTTTTGACTGACGATCGATCGCTGACCAAAAAAGAAAAAAAACGAATCGATCTTCTTCGAGCCTGGAGTGAGTTTCGCAATCCTTAATTAGAAGAGTAGTAATTGTAGACTAAGGTTTTTGGTAGGATCGGCACAGATATTGACATTTAGGCTAGACTGCTACGAACACAAGTGGCGTCGATACAGAATCACGCTGGGTGATACCATTTGAGCTAGAATTTATGGTTAGTATTTACTTCATGCTTTGACCTTATACATGAATATTGACACACAATAAAAGACACGCATTTAGATGCATTTCCTGAAAGAACTGCTAAGCAAACGAGTCTAGCCGATCATTAAGTCTCTTGTGCGTTTGATGGTCACAGAACGCTAATTAAACGTAGCCTTCGTATAATAATAGAAATACTTTATTTATTAGTATATATTTCGGTGATATAACGTAGATACCTTCATGTGGTGGCTTAGAAATACTACATTACGGAAGGACATAAAAAGATAAAAATAAGCAATATAGGTAAATGTTTGTGTGTGAACTAAACTAAAACACGACAAACTAAGTTTAAAAGAAAAAATAAAATATCGAAGAATTAATTTTTTTTAAATCATTCAATTCAAGCAAGGCGACAAAGGCACTCAGACGAAAGAGATAACTGACAGTAAAATAAAATGGGTAATCATTATTGAGCAAAACGGTTAAAAAAGAACAGGGTTCAAATAAACAAAAGATGGTGAGGGACATTGCATTTAAATCTTTGAAGATCGAAGTTGGTAGGAAAGCAAGAAATTATATAGTGTTATGGTAAAACACACCTATTCCTCAGATAATGGACTCTCCCTCTGTTATGGTGAAACACACCTATTGCTCAGATAATGGACTCTCCCTCTGTTATGGTGAAACACACCTATTCCTCAGATAATGGACTCTCCCTCTGTTCTGGTGAAACACACCTATTCCTCAGATAATGGACTCTCCCTCTGTTCTGGTGAAACACACCTATTCCTCAGATAATGGACTCTCCCTCTGTTATGGTGAAACACACCTATTCCTCAGATAATGGACTCTCCCTCTGTTATGGTGAAACACACCTATTCCTCAGATAATGGACTCTCCCTCTGTTATGGTGAAACACACCTTCCTATTAATGGACCTCTCCCCTCTGGTAGACATAATTCCTCATAAGGACTCTCCCTCTGTTCTGGTGAAACACCACCTCCTGGATTCCTCAGGAAATAATTGGACTCTCCCTCTGTTCTGGTGAAACACACCTATTCCTCAGATAATGGACTCTCCCTCTGTTATGGTGAAACACACCTATTGCCTCAGATAATGGACTCTCCCTCTGTTATGGTGAAACACACCTATTCCTCAGATAATGGACTCTCCCTCTGTTCTGGTGAAACACACCTATTCCTCAGATAATGGACTCTCCCTCTGTTATGGTGAAACACACCTATTCCTCAGATAATGGACTCTCCCTCTGTTCTGGTGAAACACACCTATTCCTCAGATAATGGACTCTCCCTCTGTTATGGTGAAACACACCTATTCCTCAGATAATGGACTCTCCCTCTGTTATGGTGAAACACACCTATTCCTCAGATAATGGACTCTCCCTCTGTTATGGTGAAACACACCTATTCCTCAGATAATGGACTCTCCCTCTGTTATGGTGAAACACACCTATTCCTCAGATAATGGACTCTCCCTCTGTTATGGTGAAACACACCTATTCCTCAGATAATGGACTCTCCCTCTGTTATGGTAAAACACACCTATTCCTCAGATAATGGACTCTCCCTCCTATATTAATAAAAGTTAACTGGAAGTAAACTCGAGAAATTCTTGGGGATTAACTTAGCTAGGTTATGATTGCTCATTGGCCCCTTTTTCTTTTTTGTCCCCTATTTTCCTTTAGTTTAATCCCCCATCCCTTACCACTTTAGGTGTTCAACAATGTTAGTTCTCCGGTGGATGCGTGGCGTCTTTCGTTATTTTTCAAGTGTGCTTTTCGTTTTTGTTATGGTGTTTAAATGTGTGAGTGATTGTGTGAGTGATTGCTGATTGGATAAGTGGTATTATTATATTACTAAAGCCACGCATTATATTTCGTCCGGGGAAGTGATTTTGCTGTCACAGTCTTAGAGTAGTGGGGGGCTTTTATTATTAATATGATTTTGTTTAGTTTCTTGTACATATCTTATTTTCATTGTATAAAATCATTGGGGAATTTTAAATGTTGTTATTTTCTGCCCATGCCCTCCACTGAAAATTGTACATATGGGAGTTAAGTAGGACTACATAGAGAACCTGAGGTATTATGGTGGACGTGGTAAGATTGGTAAGTAAAAATTTGGTATTATGGTGAAAGGTTTATTGTAAGCGTGTCAGGGTCAACGAAAGTGAATAGCTAAGTTAAATTAGGACAGTTGAAGACCAGCCTTCCCTATCCCCGTTTTAGGCCTTGTGCCACATTTGTACACATCGTACAATAAATAATGAAGTTCTTGGGGAGTTCTTAGGAGTTCTGAGAAGTTCTAAAGAGTTCTTTAGAGTTCTATGGGAGTTCAGTAGAACTATTAGTTTGTTCCATTTTGGACATAGTTGGACTAAGGCAGTTGATATTAGTCGGCAGTTAGTCGAATACTAAGGAGTGGAAGATTACCAAGTGGAAGATTACCAAGTTCCTAACATTTTGGGTGCGTTAAGTCGATTAGTAACCGAAATAGCACGATTATAACCTGCAGTGCGAAAACTACTCTACAGCAATAGAAAAGAAAAGTGAGAGAAGATATATTAAAACAGGAATTACAGCGATATTTAACAATTTTGACGGTAACATGATGAGATTTAGTTGCCAATCGAGAATACGTTTACATTCGGGAATAGAATGAATCAAAGAAAAAAGCTTATCAGAACAATTTCTGTAAAAAATGTTTATAGAAAAAGCAGAGAGAATCCTCATTTTGATGGTGAAAAACCGATTGAAACCGAAACGTCAAGTCAGGATCGATAATAGTAGAGATTCTTCTTTGTATCTTGATATGTCTCAGAAAGGGATATATATATATATATAATAGATAACCTAAAGAGCCAACAAACCTACCTAGCTTTCACCTAACCTGATCTTTAGGGAAGATCCTGTTAGGTGAAACCTATGTAGGTTTGTTGGCTCTTTAGGTTATCTATTTTGTCTGCTCTGCTTACGTATTGAGCGCTTTTTTGTTATAGATTACTCGTCTCGGGTTTTTTTCTTTGGGCTACGTAATTTGACTGATGTTCACGTGCTTAGCTCTTTCTTTTTTTACATTCATTCTTTCCTTCCGCATATATACTCGTATGGTTTTTCGAAACGAGTATAATGATATGTTTGCATATATATATATATATATATATATATATATATATATATATATATATCATTCGAGGTAGTTAAGTGGTTTAGGCAAATGTAACCGGGTAGAACAATCTAATATGTAGACGTAATGACGGTACTCGTCGAGTGCAGTATCCTGCATGTAGGCGTAGTCAATAGTCGTAGATCTCTCGTGGTAGATCTCTAGTGGAAGACCTCCAGTGGAAGACTTGTAGTGGAAGACCAATAAGCCTCTGGATCTCTGGGCGTCCTCGGCTTAGTCTATATTTGTGGCTGACACCAGCCAATCACATTCCAGTGAGGGGGAACCAAGGTGTATAAATATTCTTTACTTTTTCATTATATCATATCTCTACATACATATCAGAAGGACCTAACTAGATGCAACAACAGTATTCAATGCACGGGCGACTGGTAGACTTATAAATGTGCAAAACAGAAAAATTGTCTTGCACACGTCATGTTTATATTTACACGTAGAATAACGTAATAAAAAGAACTGCGATATTCGAGAAAGATGACAAAAGAGACCGTTTCAAAGAAAGTCTTTTGACATACACTCCTGATCAAAATTTTAAGACCACTTAAAAATCTTTAAAAAGAAATATTTTTTTTACGGATAGATTTCAAACTCCTCCCACTTAAGGTTACCAATACTACAATCTAAAAGGTTATGAAAACAAAAAGCTATATTCCAAACATTTCATTTAGAAATTTACATTTTTATAAAATGAGGCGATTTACACATGGTCAAAATTATAAGACCAGAGACAAAAATTCTATGAAATTGTACAAAAAGTGTATGAAAACATTCAACAACCAAATTTAATAATGAGTTCTACCTCCACTGCTTTTGATGACTTCAAAATTCTGTCGGGCATGCTAGAAATAAGCGTTTCCATTAAGGTGCGGGGGATGTTGCTCCAGCTTCTGAAGATGGCTCCACGAAGTTCGTTTTTTTGTTTAATATTGTTTGCCATTTCGATAAACATCTCTTGCCATCCATCCTCAAACATTTTCAATTGGGTTCAAGTCTGGTGAGCATGCAAGATTTTCCAAGAGATGGACCCCATTTTCTTGTAGAAAGGTGAAGGTTCGTCTTGCAGCGTGGATTGCAGCATTATTCTGTGGGAATAACCATCCATTCCCACACACATGATGGCCCTCCATCATCTATGATGCTTTTTGTAGCATGCTAACATAACCAGCCGCTGTTTGACAACCCTGCACCACCTGGAGCTCCATCGTCCCTCTGTAAGAAAAGGCACCGCATACCATTAGGGACCCTCCACCACTATGATGTGTGGAGAAAATTTCAGGAGGCATGTTTTTGTTATGTCAATATCGTTGGAAGCCATCAGGACCATCTAGATTGAATTTTTTCTCATCAGCAAACAGGTCCATCTTGTGATGTGGAAGCAGCCGAGGAATTTGTTTACGCTTTTTATTTACCATGCCTTTGTGTCGTAAGTGTCGTCTGATGGTTACGGGACGGCGATCAGCATCAGTGACTGCCTTAATTTGACTACAAGAAAGTCCCCCCCTCTTTCATAACAACCCGTCTTATTCTCTTACTCAATGCAGGAGAAATTTTTGGGGCCTACCAGGGGATTTTGCTTTTCCATAATTCTCACTGTTCTTTAGAAAGTTGCAAATCACAGTTTTACTGCGATTTACCTTAGCTGAGATCGCCCGGTCTGACAAACCTTGCTTATGGAATTCTAGAATTCGAGAACGCTCAACTTTGGTAAGTTTGCTTGCTTTAGGCATGGTAACACCTTTACGCAGTGATTGCTAATCTCTAACTGAACTAAAAACATTGGAATTGCCATAGATTTAACAATTTATACCCCTGGTCTTATAATTTTGATCATGCATAAATCGCCTAATTTTATAAAAATGTAAATTTCTAAATAAAATGTTTGGAATGTAGCTTTTTGTTTCCATAACCTTTTAGATTGTAGTATTGGTAACCTTAAGTGGTAGGAGTTTAAAATCTATCTGTAAAAAAAAAATATTATTTTTAAAGATTTATAAGTGGTCTTAAATTTTTGATCAGGAGTGTATATGTTTTTTTTTTTGCCTTTTATGGGAGAGAATAAATAGACATTTAAGTTTACTTCATTGATTATATCTGTATTTCTGAGATGAGATAGTATTTAAACTTACACAGTTAGGACTGTTTTTTTTTTCATCTTTTTTGTAATATTCACGACATTTCGGCCGTTGTACGTTCCAGCATTCTTCAGGTGATTAGAATTTTGAACCGAAATTTTTATTTCGGTCACTGGGGTATATTGTCCTTGTTCTATGACCCATGTCACTTCCAGATGTCTTAGTTATCTCTCTTTAAATCGACTCCGTAAGTTATTTGTTCACCACTGCTGTAGCCAGGTATTGAACTCACAACTATTTGGGTCAAGTTGCATGACCCAGTGGATAAAAGCGGTGGTTAGTTTCAGTAACTTCCAGGGATTTCGGTTCCAAATCACCCAAAGATGGCCGGAGCGTACAACGGTCGTGACGTCGAGAATATGACAAAAAAGATGAGGACCACAGTTCGAACAATGTCAATAGCGTTTATTGCTTCTATTCTCTTGAAAAGTGCAGACAAATAGTAATCGGATCATTTCCTCAGTCACTTTCCGCTCACGACTTTGGGTCTTAGTGAGAAATTTAACGCTCTCAGAGAATAAGGAAGCAGAGGAAAATTGCAAGTAACCAACTTTAGAATTTCATGCGAACGAATACTTGTGATGTATTTTGAAAACAGCACGGTTCTCAAAGCTTCTAACCTTAGCCTGATGAATTTCGGCAGATGTTCGTAGATTGCATTCCTTTTCATGCCACATTTACCGAAATGGCTCCTAGTACCTCTCATACTGTTTATTATCTATTCTTCATTAAGTCCAGTATTGTTATTACTCATATTCCTCTATATATGATCAGTTATGCCTGGTTTCAGCATCTCTTCTCGCATTAAAATCTTTCAGTTTTCTGCATTTAGATAATCGACGGACTATAGTTTTCCAGACTGTGAGATGTTACTTCAAGAAAAATGCCCCAGATAATGGGTGTCGGTATTCATCTCAAGAAAATTGCCAATGTGAAGATACTCGATAAATAGCTTCCACATGATCCCAGTGAAATTAAGATTTCCTCATTTTGAAGTGTGTTCGATGCTGCATCGGCTAAATTTAAATATTCCATAATGCGTTATCATGAGAAATGAATCCTTTACGACAATCGTAAAGGATTGGCTCAAGGCGAAGCACATAAACGTTATGAACGAAAACAATATTTCACTAACAGAAGATTATGATGACTGTCTCGTGGTCCGCTACTGGCATTACTCATTACAGCTTTCTGCTGAAATTTTTTGCCTGCAACTGTATGAAATGCCAACTTTGTTAAGCATATAGTGGATTATCCGTTCTAGAGAAACGTAGTTGGGTATTGAAGCAGATTAACTGGATTTGGCCTCGTTGGTAGATAGCCGCTATAAATTCTTTTATAACTTATAGCGGCTATCTACCAACGAGGCCAAATGAGGTTATAAAACAAGAAAATCAACTTGCGTATATAAACAACATTTTATATGTACACATATATCAATTAAGGTTTTTACAAATAAGATAATGTTTTTAGGATGGGTCCAACGGACATTAAAATGTTCGTAGCAGTAAATGCCGAAAGAGAGTTTGTGGATATGTATGTGGGAGTGTTTGTTAGTTAGGAATGTCTTTGATTTATCCGTCCGTTGGTGGGGTAAGGAGCTCAGTGGAAAGAGAAGAAGGTGAGAGGGAAAGGTAAGTTGAGAATCGAGATCGCTTGACGAGGTCAAGAGACGTGCTAATTACGTTCGCACTTTCTCAACAGGTGATGCTTTTTGTGTCGGCTTCTTATTTCATCTTTGTGGGTTCCAGCAAGTCATTTGGGAATTCACACCCGTATTTAATTCTGGGCTTCCCATTGGATGATAAATAAAATTTGCGTAGGCCCGCGAAGAAAAGGGAATTTGATATTTATTAATTTTTGGTTTTCTGCCGGAACATATGCGTGGAGCCGGGTGCGCAAGGACCAGTTTTCGTCATTTGTTTTCTGGTTATCAGAGTGCAAAAATCTGGTCCCTCGCTTTGTTCAGTATCACCACAAGCAAAATGCGACCGACACTGTTTAATCGAGGTTCAACTATGCTTCATAACAACTCTCGGCTCTGTTGCAAGGATAACACTGTAGAAACTCACCGACTTGAGATACGAGACTGCCATATCTACCGTATTCCCCTCACCCAATGTCTACAACTTTTCTCAGCATCTTGACAATACTTTGAGACAAAGGAAATTACGCTGCAAAGATTTCTTGGCGTTCAAACCTTTAGACATTTATTGTAAAAAACATAAATAACCTTTAACTTGACGTTAGATATGTATAGATGTCCTGGGTTTATATTTTGATAGACTTAAACGCTGTTTAAATACAATCATTCAGGAAACATTTTTTTATTTTTGTTCGATACAAAGAGTAGATGGATGGCTATCCGGTGGAACCTGTTGCTCATGTTTTCTCTTACCAAGCGAAGGATCAGTTCCAAGGACTTTGAAAAGCAGTGTAAAACAAGTATGTGTTTTTTCACCGGGCTTATTCAACTTATACAGTGAAAGGATTCTGAGAGAATTAGATGTCCTACCAGGACTGTCAGCATTTTAAGATATGCAGATGACACAAGGTTAATAGTAGACAAAGAAAGACAACTACAAGACCTTCAACATAAGGTAGTGAAGGAAATCGAGATGAAAGCGTTAAGCATTAACTGCATGAAGATAGAATGCATGTTATTTATCAAAAGAAACATCTCAACCTGCAAGTTAGAAATAACAAATTCAAACAAGTACAACAATTTAAAAATCTAGGATGCCTTTTAATATAAGACAGAATGTGCTACACTGAAATCAGAAGGCGCATTAGGACAGTGAATGATGCTTTTCAAAAGCGAAGCAAATTATTAAGAAATATAAAAATATCCTAACCCCACTACAAACCACAATCCTGGGTATGGCATTCGCATGGTTGCTAGGCCGCAGACTTTAAAATGTGGCTTAAAGACTCCGAAGGGAATTTCTACTAATTAATGTTGACACAAGAAGATGGTTCCCTAATATTAGGTCTTAACATAAATCCTTTACTAGAAAACATCTTACTCCTTGGTGTAAAATACCCATTATTTCTAGTTCAACTAAACAGTATCCCAGTACTTGTATGAAAAGAGATGATCTAGCCCTCTCCACTTTGTTAAGGCACAGGTAAATTCCCCATGGATTTTTTTTCGCAATGCTTTCGTTAAGGAAGTTTTCTGCGTTCCCCGTGTCAATCAATTGAGTTTGAATTTTTTAGAGAGTCTAGTTTTTCATACGAAGGCGGGGGAAAAATAGTTAAAAAGATTGTTGACGTTACTTCATTTGTATAATATTTTAACATTTTGTTTGCTAAATGTAGTACTCATGTCTGGTTATAGGCATCTCGTATCAATTCAGCTCAATATTGTCTGCTGATACCGAGGAAAATGAACGACCTTTACTTAGTTTTACTAAAGCTTGATAGAATCTGTTAATTGAATCTGAGTTCAGTTGACGCCTTGTAAACACTAAATGTTTAGAGACCATTTAATTTCTCTTTTTGTTGTGAAGTAGTTTTTTTGCACTGAAGGTTATAATCGTGCCATGTCTGTTGCTAATCGACTTAACGCACCCAAAATATTAGGAACTTGTTAATATTCCACTGAAAGCTGACTCCTTAATATTCGGCTAACTGCCGAATAATATCAACTGCCTAGTAGTTCTACTGAACTCCAATTGAAGTCTAAAGAACTCCGATTAATTTCCCAAGTACTTTCCAAGAAACTCTCGAGTTAACTTTCTGTTAACTCTTATTAATATAGGAGGGAGAGTCCATTATCTGAGTAATAGGTGTGTTTCCCCATAACACTTTTTTATGTAGATCTTCTGCAGTGTTCTTAAAGCCTCTTCGTAGGAAGGTGTGTTTGTGAAATACTTAAGAAAATGGACTGAGACGTAATTCATGAGGTGGTGCAACTTATTAGAACTTTCGTCACAGTAGGCATTTTAAAATTTATAAAAGTGTTCGGCATCAGACGCGTTGGGGTCAATAATAATTTCTCCTGGACAGAGTAGATTAGCCATTATCAAAATAGTTAACAATGAGAGTTCTTTAAATTGTATGAGAATTGTTAGAGATAATTCATATTGGCTTACATGTAAGCTTTAATAAACTAATATTCACCTGCCTCCTCACTGAGGTAGGGTGCGGCGCAAGGCCAAATTTTACTTGCAGCACAAGTCCAATTAAATCAAGAAATCCGAGCCCTTATCCTTTAGACCTTGCTTAATGTAGGATTGGGCTCTTATCTGCTCACATCAGACGAGACTCAACACTTCGGCGAATCTTCGTCAGACGAGTTGATCAAGAGAGAGCGTCGGTGCACTGATATTTACTACCACCCCACGAAGGCGAATGTCCGAGACGAATGCGGAACAAAGCCAATTAGAGTGGGAACACGAGCTCTTAAGCTCAGTCAAAAACAGTCTGCTTAATTTTGGATCGGGCTCTTGTTTATTTTTCCCCAGTCGAGACTCTACTTTTTAGCGAAGCCTTGTTTGGGTTCCTCTCCGTCCAGAGGCAAAGAGTCCGACGTAGAGAGAGTGGCGGCGCACTGTGAATACTAAGTTCTTCTTAATATATGCATTTAGGACAGATTCATTAATGAGGGAAACGGTCCATACCAAATAGTGGAAGAGAAATTAAGGAAAAAAAAGTTAAAAAGGAAAACTAAAATTTAAAAAAATGCAAAAAATGAAAGTAGAGAGACAGAAAAAAATGATACTGAAAAGAATGCAATAGACAGGGTTTAATGAGGGGAAAAATGAAAAACTGAAGAGTGAAAGAGGAGAAGAAAAAGTGCCGATGAAGATGTGAAAGAAAAGAAAAAACCGTTACGTTTCGAATGTTTTCGAACAAGTGATTGCGTTTTTTTTTAAAAGTGAATAGAGATGAAAGTTGTTCTTTCTCTTCCATATGACTTTTCACATTGGTGTGCCTGCCAAACCGTGAAATTTGAAACGCTTGTCGACATTTTTGGCAATAGTTTAAAATCTGAGAAGCACTAATTTGGAGAGCAACTAAATTTTATGTATTTTAAACAATTATTGAAAGAAATGGGTCATAAAAACATCTTCATAAGCTGGTATTATAAAAAATATCGTATTATTTGTGATGTTTATATTTAAGATGGCCACAGTGAGTCAAATAATAATAATAATAATAATAATAATAATAATAATAATATTTTTTTTTTACTAATATTATTAGAAGAAGAAACTTATAAAATAGAACTTACGGTTGCATCTAGGCAATTCAACTGTAAATTCGTGAGACCTTGTTGCTTGTACTGCAATAAAATTGATAAGGAATACCATAGAGGACAGTTAATCAGAACAGTTAAAATGAAAGTACTCAAAGAAATGATATATGGAGGATAAATTACAATGATAGGAATGTGATAGAAGCCAAAATGGCGAATCAGGACCAATAATATTGCTGATTCCTTTTTTTTTTTTTTTTTTGGTATTACCAAGAAGCACTAAATATACAGCAGGATCACCAAACTATATGCGGCAGATAAATTCAAAGATGGATGAATGCTAGACTTACAAATCGGTAAGATAGATTCTGGAGATGAAAATTTCCCAGCATGTCTCAGTGAACCAACTGTCTTAGCAGCAGGCCTATCCATGGATTCAATTATGCAAGATACTGGCCAGTGGTTGCACGAGACGTTTGACTGAAGCAAGTCACTGAAAAAGGGGGAAATCATGGTACTAATTAAAACGGTTGCACGAGACGTTTGATTGAAGCAAGTCGCTGAAAAAGGGGGAAATCATGGTACTAATTAAAACGGTTCACATATATTTGTACATGTCAGATCAGATTTTCATCTTTGGTGAAGAACGATCTACAATGTAATCTCGATTTCAGTCACTTTCTCACAGAGTGACCTGGCTTCTCTCTGTCTTTTCTACAAATATTTCCGTAGCAACTGCTCTGACGAGCCTTTTCCCCTGATTTACTGTCCACGTTAACTTAAGCGTGCTACATGATTAGCAGTTAGGTCCCACCCTTTTACCGTTGATATAGTAAATGTAATCGCCAATTCCACTTAAACAGTTTCTTTTCTCAAACTTCCTGCCTGTGAACTCGTATTCCTTTGCTTACTTCCCTGATGGTTACAATCTCCAAATATTTAAATACAACGTCAATTGGTATTTTCTATCTTTTTGAATTCCGTTCAACTTTCATCATTTCTTCAATACCCCTGTACCCAATCTTTTCTCTCCCAGTAACACCCTGCGCACTAGCAGCTGTCTAAATTTGCTTGGGATGAAATGCTGTTATCTGTCAACCATCGCAGGGAACCTCTCCTGCTCCCCATAACCATGGACCAAACGAGTCTCCCTAAAAATAATATACTTCGCCTCCTCGGCCTTACCCTCTCTTCCGACTTCAAGTGGAATCATTAAATTGAGTCAATAGCTAGGAAGGGTGGGTCACTGTGTCGGGCCAGGAAGTTTTTTCCCCCTGAATGCCTCTTGCACATATACAAATCAATCATCCGTCCGTGCATAGAATACTGCTGTCATATCTGGACAGGCGCCCCTGCTGTTCATCTCAGTGTTCTCGACAGGCTCCAAAGGAGATTCTGTAATATAATGGGTCCCGACTTGGCAGCTCGACTCAAGCCACTTTCTTACCAGCGGGATGTGGCTTCCCTCTGTCTATTCTACAAATATTTTCATGACTTCTACTCCGACAAACTAAGGTCACTGGTAGCCCCGCCACAAGAATTTATTTTAACTGGCAACAAGGTACAACCCATTTACAGTTAGATCAACCAAATGCAGCCGATAATTCTACTCCAGCAGCCTCTTTTCTCGCAATTTCAGCCTGTAGGACTTCCCTTCCATATACTTGCTTTCATGACTGCTACAACCTCCAGGTTTTTAAATGCAATGTCAATACCCATCTGTTAGCCACTTGACTCCAGTCCTTTCTACATCACCCCGTATATCTTGCTCTTTTCCTTTCTCTCTACCTATGCAACTGTCTTCACACTTGTTTTCCCATTTCTCTCTTGCCCTTTCTCTAACACCCACTGTAACTGCTTCGTTTTTCTCTTCACTCTCCTCCTGTCTGAACTTTTACTCTTATGTAGCGCCCTGCGCATCAGTGGCGGTACCGCCTTGCTTGGGGTGAAACGATTAAAAGAAATATTTTTTTTATAAATAAATAATGAATATATTTGGTTTGTGCTCATTATTTGGAAGGTCAACTTTAGAAATTTGTGTTTGGATGTGCCTCTACTAGGCTAAGGTTTTTGTTTTTTTGCAATATCAATAACCATGTCTAGGGTCGCAAACTTTCAAGCGGTAGCGTATATATGCGTGCGTTTGTCAAAATTGTGAATAGATCACCATGTTCGTATCTAACTTCCTTGTCATTTACCTATCTGTAAAAAATGCATATTTTCCTTCCTCAGCAGAAGTGAAAAGGTCGCATATCAATCTATTTATCTAGCAACTCATCTATGCCTTCACCCTATAAAGGAATTTCCTCACTGTGGAACGAATTATCTTTCTGCAAAACTGATCAGTGAAAATCTTGCTTGTTTAATTTCGACCTGCGTTATACAATTCCCTATCTATAATTAATTCTATTTTTTTTTTTCGAGTCGAACAAAAAACATCCGATCAAATATCTTTAGACTTAAACAAAGCAGGCGTGCACTGGATGAACATGAGCGAAGAATGATATGGAACGACCAACCAAATTGAAGAAGTCATAGGTTGTGATAACCCATCATCAGAAATATGATAAGCATTATATTAACGCATGAAACCGTCAGGGCAGAATAAATAAATTCACCTACAAATTCCCTGAGTGCACAGGGTTATCTCATAAGAAACATCGACATTGAATAATCAAAATTGTTTCCAGTCACTTGAAGTACACGTTATCATACATGGTTCTATCTATCTATCTATCTATCTATCTATCTATCTATCTATCTATCTATCTATCTATCTATCTATCTATCTATCTATCTATCTATCTATCTATCTCCGTCTTGGGCACCTCGGCGCGGTGTAATGGTTAGCGAGCTTGTGTTGCTAAAACCTATTACAACTGAGGAGTGAGTTCGATCCCCACTGGGTACCCCATACTTTCGGCCTTGTGCCACATCAAAACGGCACTTAGAAAATCAACAATCTATCTTTGTCTCATACATTTCTTATATAAACTGCATGTTTAACCATTAAGAATAGTCAGTCAGTCAGTCAGTAGGTTACACTCTCGTGCAAATTAATTGAAACAAAACGAATAATGTCTTCTTAGGATCTTTCACACTTTCCTTGATCACGTATACGTCGTCTCTTGGCGTTGTATTTCTCTTCCGACCGCATTTTTCCTTCACGTTTTCGATTGAAAAATCCAGTTTGTTTCTTCGATTTGATGACTCGACAGACAGTTGAAAGACTGACACCAAGAATATCAGCGATCTCTCTGTCATGCTTGCCAGTGTTTTTGTGCAGCGTTAAAATTTTCTTACGCTTACTTGGAGTAACGTCCATCGCAGTCAATGGCCTTAGAACAACAAGTTGACAATCGTGTCTGGGCGTGATAAAAATCTGATGCAATCGCAGATAACGCAATAATTTTCAAGGCCAAACAAATTTCATCACACACTCGAAAATAAATTCATATTGCTGCAAGCCACTGCAAATGACCTAATCTGAGGAAAAAATAGAGATCGATTACACCCTGTCACTCCAGTGAATCTAAAACTGATCGGATGATAAAAGAAACAAAACTAATGCAGTCGTTTCAGTTAATTTGCATAAGGGTGTACGTGGCATTCATGATACACGCTTTGGTGATCATGTCTCTTTCGGGACATAGCTGACTAGTCAGAGGATAATTTTGCAGTAAGTTACCATTTCTTTCTGCGCTAGACTGGTTGCTAACAAAGGCGGTAGAACCCTATATGTGTTGCCATTCAGTCCATAGCTGGAGGAAGAAGATATAAATAAATACTTTTCCCAAAAGGATTTGCGCGTCAGCAAATGCAACGAGTTTTACTGGAATTCGAAATTGGTTCTCTGATTTCTCATCAGTCAGTTAAGTGCCATACGTGATACACGCTTTAGGCAATCACGTCTCGAAAAAGACATGACTGACTTGGCAGAAGATTATCCTGCAGTAAGTTGCCATTGCTTTCTGCGGTAGACTGGTTGCCAGCCAAGGCTACAGAACCCAATCTGTCTTATTATTTAACCCATAATTGGAGGGAAGAGAAGGATTAATACCTTTCTCAAGGTTATTTGCGCGTAAGTGAATGTAACGAATTCAACTGGAATTCGAACTCGGCTCCCTGATTTCTCGTTCCGAGCCGATATCGACTGCACCAGAACGCACATCCATTGTTTAGTTTTCTTTAGATGGGAGACGGTGTGCAAGCGTTGAGAGGAAATCACCGAAACAGTGCACATTCTCTCCTGATGACCCCAATTTAAATATAAATTCGAGAGGAACACATGAAAAGAAATTCAATGAAGTCATATGTCGTAGAGAAGCTCAGTGAAAATATCATTGGCATGAGGAGCATTACACATTCAGCTTGCTTCAGGGGATTTTGCAGTTACCTTTCTTGTGTCACATTTTGCTCCACTGGAGGAGTAGGGTAAATATATTTCTTTTTCTTTTATGTCCCTTGTTTTTTCAGAACGTAGGCAAACAATTGAGAAGAATTGTTGATGTTTTTATCTTCTGTTTTAAACTTTGTTCTATTGTTGATAACACGGCAAAACATATGCGGAATGTACTGACAAGATTATGCTTACATAGATTTTTTGAAGCTGAGTTCTCTCATGAGTTATTTTCTGTTGTCCAGTAGTAGACTGGTACCTAGGGTGCTGTATTGGAGAGATAAGGAATATTTGCTGTTTCATTTCAAGATAACATAAGATATTCATTGATAGAGTGGCCGCTGCTAGTGTTGTTTAAAATTTACACAATCGTTGGGAACAGGGCTAGAGTTTTATAAAAAATAATTTGTCATATTGGTTCAACTACCATCCGATTCACACTCTTCCCTAGTCTTTTGGATAATTGAAGAGTTTTGTTTCTTGTACAAATTAACAGTACCATATGAAAGCCGGATGAAACAAAGCCATGATTATAAAATTAATAAATATGAAAATCTAAAATCAGAGCTGATAAAGGAGGGGTATAATGTGATTGTTAGAGCAGTGGAAATTGGACTAAGTTTCGTTACAGGCACTCTGTACTAATTTTTGGGTCAAATTGGAATCAAAGGGTGTAATAATTCAAAAGTATAAAACGCCTAATAAAAAGAACTGAAAATAGTTCTATGTGGATATGGTAAAAAGAAATATTCCGTAGAGTGATTCAGCGAACATGACGGCATGACATAACTGATCGTGAATGCATAATGAGATTCACGTTGTATTCTCAGAACGCGAGGTTTGCCGTTTTTTTCTTCTCGTAAATCTAATGTCGCCTTTGAACATTTGAACTAGTATATCTACAACGCACTTGTATATCGTTATAATGTGGCCTCACATCAGTGATGGGGGCCGGTGTACAAGCGAAACCGTTGAGAGGAAAGCACCGAAACGTTGCATATTCTCTCGTGATGACCGCAATTTAAATATAAAATTCGAGAGGAACACATTAAAAGAAATTCAATGAAGTCATATTTCGTAGAGAAGCTCAGTGAAAATGTCATTGGCATGCGGAGCATTACACATTCAGCTTGCTTCAGAGAATTTTTCACTTACTTTCTAGTAATTTCCTTCTCTTTGTTTCCTGTCTAGGATTAAATATTCAGTTAATTCTAAAGTGGTTTCTTTCACTCTCAGCAACCATTTGCGTCTTGGTTTGAACTGATTAAAATGTTTCTATACAGACAACTTTTACGGAAAAATAGGTGCTCACTAAATCTTCTTCTTTCTATTATTGCTGGGAGATTTCTTTGAGTTGTTGTTTGACGTCATCAAGAGATGTACGTTCTTTATTTGGTAGACTGTTATTTTATAAAAATTAATACGTACCTGGCACATTTTTGTGTCTGTTGGGACCAAAAATTATCTCAGTTGCGTCTTTGTCCTCGAAGTCAGAGTGCGGCTCAGTTGTAGCTCCGTCCGCGAGGGCAGGGTTGCATCTGAGAAAAATTACACTGAGTAGATGCCCGAGGCCGCGGTACCACGTTGCATCAGAGGGGTGGACCAGGTACTCGTCACCGGGGCCAGCACAACCAGCGGTTGCGGGGACTGGGGAATCTTTGTTCAATCGCCACTTCTATACGCTTTCCTGCTCCCCACGTTAAAAACGACCTTGTGTCACATCTCGCTCCAGTGGAGGAGTAGGGTAAATATCTTTCTTCTTCTTCTATGTGCCCTGTTTTTTCAGGACGTAGGCAATCATGGCTTTCCACGTCTCCCTATTCGTGGTGGCTCTTAGCACGCCTTCTCCTGTTACACAATGCAACCCTAAGTTCCATCATCCACCTGATTAGGTCCTTCAAATATGTTATCTGCTGCATTCCCCTGTCTTTTTCCCTCTATGTGGCCTGTTAGTATCTGGTTCTCCAAGCCCTTCTTCCTCATTGCATGTCCCAGGAACTTTAGCTGTATTTTTCTGATGCTCAGTATTAATTTCTTTTTCGTTTCCATCCTTTCCAAAATCTCATCGTTGCTCACATGCTCGATCCATGATATTCGCAGCATCCTTCTGTAGAACCACATTTCAGCTGCTTCAAGTCTTTTTCTGATGCTCTGTATTAATTTCCTTTTCGTTTCCATCCTTTCCAAAATCTCATCATTGCTCACATGCTCGATCCGTGATATTCGCAGCATCCTTCGGTAGAAACATTTTCAGTTGCTTCAAGTTATTCCTTCATCTTTGATGATATTTTCCAACATTCACTGTCATACTGAAGAACTGACAACAAATAGCAATTCAGTACTCTCTTATTAGGCATTTTTTTTTATCTTGTATTGATCAAAAACATTTTTAAACACCTATTCAAGTGATGTACTTTCTTTTATTTGATTCTTATTTACTAATGTTAGTTGGTCAGCAAATATATTTATCTTATTTCCATCCAAAACATTTTTTAAACACCGACTAATATTCCATTTTCTTAAATTCATGCGGAACCCACTGAGCCTCTGAAGTTTTCATCCGCTCTTACTGTAGATACAAATAACGTAGTATGTAAATGTTAATCATATTTCTAAAATACTGCATCGGACTATCACCATTGTTACCACCCTCTAGTTCTTGAAGGATATTGGAAGATTAACCAATGCCGTGTTAAAAATATCGCACGAATATAAAAAAAAATGACCATCACATTTACGAATAGTTTCTTTTTTTCTTTTTCACTTACTGGACAAAGAAAAAAATCTTCATACGTATTGTCCCTGCAGCGCCTGTCAAGCTTGACTGTATTTTTAAACACTTGTTCTTTGTTATTTCATAATCAATAATATCGCTGTCAAATAGATCGTATGGTTAACAAAATCGATAAAAATCTTAGAGTTCCCTCTCAATAGTCCGTAGCAACCTATGATTTTATTGACATATGCGTTACAGACTGGCGGAGAGACAGTCACTACCGTAAACATAGCCAGGTTGGCCGAAGCAATACTTTTTCATTTTGAAATGCAATAAAATATTTCGTTTCGAAGGAAAATAAAAAAGAACACGCTTTGAAAAATATTCAATTGTGTTCATTATAAAGGAAATCTCAGTATTCTACATTTTTAGTTCATTTACAACTGTCATGGAAGCGTCGGGCAAATCCGATATAAAAGACAATCAAAAAAACAATCTACTATAAAAATTATAACAAAACACATGCAAATATTTATATTAATAGAAAATAAATACATGAAATCTGGGCTGGTACTTTTGATATATATCTAGAGATGCTTGAAAAATACGAAGAAGAATCTGCAATATTATTAGTATTAACTTGACATTTCGGCAACAACTACTTATCAACCACAGTGACGTAACTTCCACGTGTCTTTCATGGCAATTGTTCTGATGAGATCTCTTTCATAACACAATTTCACGAATGTAAGCTCGGTACTAAATTGGCTGCTAGATTTCATCATTCTACTGTTAAAATGTTTTAGATATAACCGTATATTTTCCTCTGATTTATATTTTATTTGCACGATTTCTTGAGTTCTTTTCAGTTATTAATGTTGAAGATTTAAATGAAACGCCAATCGTCATCTCTTCTGTCCATGAATCCAGTTCTTTATTGTCCCCTCTTTTGTTTCCTAAAATCTCAGCTTTTCCTTGAGACTTATCAACTTTATCGCTTTATTCCGGGAGAAAATATTTTGAAAGTTGACTGCTAGTTGGATGTGCGTTGTGGTGCAGAGGATATTGGCTTGGAAAGAGAAATCAGTGAGCTAAGTTCGAATTCCAGTTGAATACCCTGCATTCACTTAAGCACTGGTACTCTTGGGGAAGGTATTAATCCGTCCCTTCCCTCCAGTTATGGGTTAAATAACAAGTGTAGGACTTGGGAAACCTGCCCTTAAAAAGAAATCCCAATGAATCTTGCTACTCGAAACGAAAAAGTATTACTAGACACAAAACTTATATATAAAAAAACAACAGTAATTGTTGAAAGAAAAAGGTATTACCAGCAATAAATAAATAAAATTTAGTTGGCAATAAATGACCCGCCGAGGTTGATATGCCATAAAAACAAAACAACCAACTTACGCAAAATACCCTTGGGAAGGTATTAATCCGTCTCTTCCCTCCAGTTATGGCTTAAATAATAAGATCGATTGGGTTCTATAGCCTTGGCTGAAAACCAGTCTACCGCAGAAAGCAATGGCAACCTACTGCAAGATAATCTTCTGTCCAGTTAGTCATGTCTCTTTCGCGACATGATCGCCCAAAACGTAAAGCATTTAAATGACTGACTGAATATAATAGATGGAAACATAATTAAGGCTTCTACTGGGCATAAAGTGGGAGATCAGCTTTATATTATTATGAAGTAATAAAATGATCCCCCACTAATTAATGCTTAATAATATAATACATCTCTTCCCCCTCTAGCTGTGAGTCAAATAGTAGGACAGATTGGGTTCTATAGCTTTGGTTGGCAACCAGTCTACCGCAGAAAGCAATGGCAACCTACTACGGGGTAATCTTCTATCCAGGCAGTCATGTCTCTTTCGAGACATTATCGCCAAAAACATGCATCACGTATGGCACACAACTGACTATTGCTAGTCATGCTTTATTTCTTAATATTTAGTATTTTACAAGT
Source organism: Ascarosepion bandense (assembly GCA_037127315.1). Lineage (NCBI taxonomy): Eukaryota > Metazoa > Mollusca > Cephalopoda > Sepiida > Sepiidae > Ascarosepion > Ascarosepion bandense. The sequence continues at coordinate 94,216 of JBBBDQ010029068.1, read as the reverse complement.
AAAATCTACTAGCCTCAGTACCATTATTCTCCAGTAATATACTATTCGACGAAATGTTTTAAATGTATACTTTATTTATATTATTTACACAGTGCGGAATATTGTCCTCATATTTATTGGCATGTTTAAGACGTTTCAGCCGTTGTACGTTCCTGCCTTCTTCAGGTGGTATTACTTGAACTGAATCCTTTATTTCGATCACTAGGGTATATCATTCTCATTCCATGTGCAATACCACTTCCGGATATTATGTAATAATCTCCCTTTAACATAATTCTCTAAGTTATTTGTTTACCACTGCTGTAGGCAGATATTGAAATCACAACTCGTGATTTCAATATCTGCCTATCAGTGGCATTTCTGCATTGCTCAGGGTGATACGATTAAAAAGAAATTCCAAGGAAAAGAGCTGTAACAATTTTATTGGACTTTACAATACAATCAGGTAGAAGAAATGAAAATAAATGGAAATGAAGAAGAAGTACGTGTAGAATAAGAAAAAAGTAGTAGATAGAACTATCTATCTCATGGTTCACACTCCACCCACGTCTATTGAACAGGTTAAGAGGCTCATCCCTTGTTCCCTGTTTAGGATGTAGTTTCCGGTTTTTCTATTTTCCAATCTTCTCACTTTGGTTTCTTTTTTTTTTCAATTAGGGTAGATAGATCTATCTATCGCCCGGTTCACACTCCACCCACGTCTATTGAACAGGTTAAGAGGCTCATCCCTTGTTCCCTGTTTAGGATGTGGTTTCCGGCTTTTCTTTTTTCCAATCTTCTCACTTTTGTTTCTTTTTTTTCTTTTCAATTGGAGTAGATAGATCTATCTATCGCCCGGTTCACACTCCCCCCACGTCTATTGTACAGGTTAAGAGGCTCATCCCTTGTTCTCTGTTTAGGATGTGGTTTCCGGCTTTTCTTTTTTCAAATCTTTTCACTATTACGTAGCCCCCTGCACATCAGTGGCGTTACCGCCTTGCTCGGGGTGATACGATAAAAGAAGATGAAATAAGAAAAAATAAGAAGAAAATGGAGGAGAAAAAAGAAGATGTAGAAGAAGACAAAAGAAAATATGAAAAGAAGGCGAAAAAGATGAAAGAAGGTTAAATACAGAAGAAGAAAAGGATGCATAGAGGAAATGAAGAAAAATACAATGCAGAAGACGAAGAAGGAGGTGGAAAAAGGTGATAAAGAAAAGAAGGAGAATGATGAGAAAGATAAAAAGAAAGACGCACAGAATGGGAGAAGATGGGAATAAATGTGAGAATTGAAGCAAAGAAAACCAGAATAATATCCTTAAGTCTAAGAGACTATAAAATAAATAACACGTAGGCTGAGGTTTTCCAGTAGCACACACACACACACACACACACACACACACACACACACACATACACACACACACACATATATATATATATATATATATATATATATATATATATATGTTTACGCTCTCACACCCTGATTGAGCACTCTGGAAGAATGGTAGACTTTGAAAAGCAGCATCTAATCTGACATCTACGCATCGTTCATTCAGCAATGAATGAGAACACTTTTATCGATTGGGCGTGCATAATGATAATATACGCGCTAAAAAAGCCTGCCTCATTCTACTGGGCGCCCATAGCTCAGGGGAAGAATCCCTGAGTGACGCCAATTCGGTCGGGTTTCAATCCTGGGTAAAAGGCAATCGGCTGTCTAACTGTACTGATAAGCTGTGATACAGCGAAACAGATCTGTCTGCGGATGATTATATATATATATATATATTGATTGATTGATTGTTTGAAACTTAGTTTTTGGTCATAATAGGGTTAGACTCGTGCACATCGATATTAAAAAGTGTTCAATACTTAAGTTATTAAAAATTGCCTGAAGACACCACTCATGTTAGAAACCTATGTTGCCTAATAACTCGTTTAAAAATGGAATATATATATAGATTCGTGTAAAATATTCTGTATAATAAAGACGGAAGCTGATGATGCTTCGCCTGAAATAGGCCTATGCTTCCGATTTACCATTTATTTATTATGTTTTCATTCATGGTTGTATGAACCTAATAGGTATTTCTTAGAATGGTTACACTTAGTCATAATTTCCGTTTCGGGAGAGTTCGTAAAAAAAAAAAAAAAAAAAAAAACGGTAAACGGTAAAATCAGTTATTGCAAATTGCCTGAAGACACTACTCATGGTAGAAACCTGGGTCGCGTAATAACTCGTTTACAAATGAAAAATATTCAAAGTTCTACAATATAATTATACTGAACACTTTTTACTGCGAATGTGCACTGGTGTAATTTTATTATGACCAAAAACTAACTAATTAAAATATATATATATATATATATATATATATATATATATATATATATTTCTAATTTGTAAACAAGGTGTTACGCAACCCAGGTTTCTACATTTTCGGTGTCTTCAGGAGATTTGCAATAACTGATTTTTACCGTTTTTTCTAATAACTATTAGCATCATACAATTATGGATGAAAACGTTCGCCTAATTTTAAAAATTGCACGTTCATATAAAATCCCTGTTATGTGAGCTTTCTTAAAAAACGATAAAAATCAGTTATCATAAATTGCCTGAAGACACCGTAAAGGTAGAAACCTGGGTTCTGTAATAATTGTTTACAAATGAACAATATTAAATGAGTTCTACAATATAATTCTATTGAACACTTTTTAATACCACTCTGTACTGATCTTATTTAATTATGACGAAAGAACTAAATAATTATATATATATATATATATATATATATATTGTCATCCGCAGACAGATCTGTTTTGCTGTATCACAGCTCATCGGTACGGTTAGACTCCGATTGCTTTTTAACCCAGGATTGAAACCCGAATTATGCTCTCATTACGATTGAGCTCTCTAGAGAGAAAAAAAATTTAAAAACAGTTACCACTTCTGAGATTTACGCGTTACTCTACAGTAATGAATTGAATTCTCTCAGTGACTGGCGTGTGTATACACCGCATATATATAACACGCTAAAAAGTCCCTTCGCCCATGTCTTAGGGAGTAGGGACTCCGACTGACACCAAATCGATCGAGTTTGGATCCCGGCTGGAAGCAAGTGGATGTGTCTAATCATACTGATGAGCTGTGATACAGCAAAACAGGCTTGTATGCGGATGAATGAGATGTATATATATATATAGTAAGGTTCGCACTTTACAAAGATCGAGGGTCACTCGAGGTAGAAATCTATGTTAAGTAACCAATTTTTAAGATAAAATTGGAAGATAGCGGTTACCCCTAGGCACAGGTTAATATTATAGCGATTGTGGAGAAACCTTCTTAGTAAATACTCCACATGGTAGCAGTTTGCAGGAACAATACTGTTTGAGTGGATCTCACTTTTGACCGATAGAATACGGTGGCGGATGTGAGTGGATTGTTACTATGTAAGTGGCATGGCATGTCCTTATCTTGAAAGTTGACTTGGCGCGACGTAGAATGTAATTCGTCCTTGCACTTTTTTTTTGGAAATATCGGTAGCGCAGCAAGAGACTTGTCACATCTTGTTTGTCGAAGAGAGGCTGGATAGTGGAGAATAATTCCTCATTCACAAAGGCTCGGAGACCTTTTTGAATTCAATAAAGGTTGGGAATCTAAATATGAAAACAGTACTTCATGTTTCAGGTGATTTAGCTTTTGTAAATATAGAGTAAGTAAGAGGTGTCAGGTACCTGGTAGAGCGGTAGAGAAAGCCGACCATATCACACACACCTTTAATAATGGATCGTATATACGAGTTTTATTTGAGGTTGGGTGAGAGATAGACGTCCAATAGCCTTTCAAGTGTGCCTCCCCAAGAGGACATCCGTTCATCATGATTGGCGGTTTTTCGGGATCAAATCTGAGATAATGGAATGTAACTACCTTAGTCTTCGAGGGGCACCTCGGCGTGGTGTAATAGTTAGCAAGCCTGTCTTGCTACAACTTATTACAACTGAGTAGTGAGTTCGAATCCTCACTGGGTAATCCATACTTTCGGCCTTGTGCTACACATAAGCGGCGCTTAGAAAAACAACTACTTTAGTCTTCGAGGCATGGAATGTTACCAACCAATTTTAAACCCGTCAGATAGTTTGTGTTAGATCGGAGAAAAGGTCAGACGTCAATCCCTGACCTTCAAGAGTTTTAGAGGTGTGTCCTTTTATAGTTGTATCATCAGTATAGACTTTTAGAAATGAGCTGAGTATATTCATAGGCAAATCATTTATGCAAATCAGAAAGAGAGTTGGTCGGAAAAATGAACCCCTAGAGCAGTGCTACTCGAAGTGTGGTACGCGTACTTTCGCCGCTACGCGAGCCATCGTCTCCGGGTACGCGGAGATTTTCCAGAAAAGAAAGAAACAATAGTAAAACTCTATGGCATTATTAAATTCAAATTGCTTACAAAGTATTAATATTAACTTTAAATATTTTTCTGGATTTTTAAAATATATACCCTCGAAACCAGTGGCCATAACTAATATAGCACAAATATGGTACCGGTCAATGGCACTGTGGGAAGACGTGTTACGTCAATGATGACTGCTCTTAGGATGAACAAGATATCATGTCCTCATGTTTATGTTTCAACATGTCCCCGAAATAGTACATATCTCAAAAAAAAAAAAAAAAATTCCGGGGTACACAGCCTCCTCCCCCTCTTACTCAGCCGGATTGGATTACTTTTCCTGCCGATCTCTGGCATATTGGAAAAAAAACTACCGGTCCTCTACGTCAGAGAGTTTGAGAAGCACTACACTAGAGAACGCTTGTGTTGACCGCCAGGGCTCCGGAACTCTGACCATTTATAATTTCCTTCCTTGTTTGTAAGGATTTTATGATTGAGAAGACACTGCCAGTGATTCCATAATTGGAGATCTTGTGTAGAAAATTGGAGCTCTTGTGCCACACTTTGTCGAAAGCCTTTGCGATATGTAATGCTATGGTTCTCGAGGTGTGTGTGTCTCGCTGTTTCTGTGAGTGGTAGTAGTTAAGACATCGGTAGTGGATCTAGACTTGCGAAAAACATACTGAAGAAGTTGTATTTTTTCTAGATGCTGGACTATCTTCTTATTGATTATGGCTTCAAAAAGTTTACTGATGGTACTGAGGAGGCTGACGGGTATGTACTGAGAGTGGGGAAGATTGCACGTACGCTTTCTTAAAAACAAGTCTTACTACCTTTCACGTTTTGGGGAAGGATTTCTTTTTCAAAAAGCGGTTGGATAACATTGTTGCCATTGGGGATAAGTCCGAGTTGATATTCTCAAGGACAACCTCTGGATTTTTTTTTAGTTGGCAGTGGCTTTCTTAAGACTTTGATATATCTACAGACTTCTCGTGCTATAATAATATTACTGCGATTGTGCTCAGTGAGACGTGGGAAATTGGAGAGGGGATTATCTTTGTTGTCTAACGTTGAGCTGGAGGAAAAAATCGAGACTAGGACGTCACCTTGTCCATCGAGGAAGTTATTTATGTTTGTGATTTGGTTAGTCATTTTTCAGAAATCATGGGATTTAATTTGTTTAAATTGTTTGACGTTTTTATAAAATTTTGCAGCGATTGCGAGCAGCTTTGAATGCAGAGACGGTCAAACTACATCGTTACATCGCTAAAGGCGAGCTAGGTTTGGCTGTTTGTATTTTTCTATACAATTTTGAGGTATAAAATTCCCCCATTCCGGAAAAGATCCAATTAATAACAAGATCAGCAGTTTTGGATGCAGCATGCTTATAGAAATCTGGAACGTGTTCTTCCATTATATAGGACGAGAAGCTGCCCCAGTTTGCCTTCACATAGCGAAAAATCGTTCTATGAAACGGTACATCAAGGGATGCCTTAGGTTTGTCATCAACATAGACACTGATTAGGGAATGGTCTGACGTGCCTTTTGCTAAGCATTTATCAAGGCACAAGGTTAGAAAGAGGTCGAGGAGATTCACCCGATGTCCAGTCACGTTCGAGAGACAGATAAGTTCTTCGATGATCTGGGTTAGTTCATAGGCGATTGAAAAGTTTCTGCAATATCTGCCTTCATCGTCGTTTTTATTAGAATGGACAAACAATTCCTTATGGGGGATATTGAAGTCACTGCAGATATAAAAAAAAAGTCTAGGAAAATTGAGTGACGATATTGTCAATCTTTTCAGATATTTGATCTAACATTACCATCCCTTCGTATTGAGTGCAACGCAGAGTTAAAACGAATTTGGTACTATGGATAAGTGCCACGCGGAAGCACAAATGCAAAATATCAAGATTCTCGTGTTTTGTGTACCTGCTACAGGGAAACTCGTTCTTGGTGTAGATTCAGACTCCGTAGCAATGACGGTTTAGGCCTTCGTGTTTTACGATAAGAGTTTAGTAGCTAGGGACAGTGTGCTTCCCTACCATGCCTGAAGAATAAATACCGGTTTCAGAAAGTAACAGGAGGTATCGTTTGGATGAAGAAGATCGTGTTATGCTTCTAAAAAATTGGAACGTAGATCGCTCACGATGGAGCATGAGGAGGTATACGTAGAGTCTAATTTTGTTTGAATTTGCCGACTGACGCCATTTCGGTCGGGTTTCAATCCTGGATAAAAAAGCAGTCGGAGTCTAACCGTACTGATGAGCTGTGATACAACGAAACAGATCTGTCTGCGGATGACAATATATATATATATATATATATCTAAAGAGAGACAGAGCGCTCATTCAGTAAAAATGAATTGGAGCACTCTAGCTATTGGGCGCGTAATATGATATGCGCTAAAAAGATTGCCTTCTTACACCGAACGCCTCGTGGCCCAGGGGCAGAGAAGCCGACTGACGCCAAATCGGTCGGGTCTCGGGCCTGGGTTGTGTAGCAATCTAACCGTACTGATGAACTGTGATACAGCGAAACAGATCTGTCTGCGGATGACAATATATATATATATATATATATAAAGAGAGACAGAGTGAGTAAGAGAGATGTGACGAGAGAGTGGGGGGAGGCGTGAACATACAGGAAAAGAACAAACCGATAAGGTGAGTTTGAAGGTATTGATGGAAGCTGTGGGTGGAGGTGCCAGAAAAAGGCGGAGTCGGGATATTTTAACGGCAAGGCGTCGGTGATGATGTCGGTAGTGGCGTGTATGACGTCAAATATTCACGTCTAGAGGCTGCAAGGCATTAATTGCGCTTCACTTCTGTGTATTATCAAGTCAATCAGAAATTATTGAGGAAGAAAAAATCACTATCCAACTGGCTGTTTTTTTATGGCGTCTTAGAATTATACGCGGAAGGAATCGGCATTTTATACAAAGAACTACATCTCTTTGGAAGAATACAACTATAAAATAATACACTCACATGACTGGAACAATAAGAAAAATAAATGGAGAACAATCAATGCCATATTGCATGATTTGGTTCATTAACACCCACCCACACACACACAGTGAAGCACAACTATATATATATATATATATATATATATATATATATATATATATATATATAAACAGAAATAAAGATTGTTCCAACGAAAGAAATTGGTTTAGAAGTAAAAAAAAGCGAGAAGCCGTAAACGTTTTGTTTAAAGCGTAGATTTATTATCATTATTCTCATTATTATTGTTATTATGATTATTATTAACATTGCCTGCTTTTTTATATATGAAGTGTCCATAATAGTATTTGTGTCGCAACACGTGTTTCGAGTCCAAAGTTAACTGAGAGTAAATTTTGGACTTGAAACACGTGTACCGACACAAATATCATTATGAACACTTAATATATTACACAAAAAAAAGAATATTATTAATATGAATAATAAAAATAAATATATGCTTTAAACAAAGCGTTCACAGCTTCTAGCATTTTTTCATATATATATATATATATATATATATGAAATATATCAATGCCATATATATATATATATATATATATATATATATGGCATTGATTGTTCTCCACTTATTTTCTTATTGTTCCAGTCATGTGAGTGTATTATTTTATAGTTGCATTGTTCCAAATATATATATATATATATATATATATATATATATATATATTCCTAGATCGTATGAGGATTGTTATTTCAGCGAGTGAAGCAACACTCGTTGAAATGGATAAAAGATCTTGGAAAATTTTACTTTTTTATATGTAATAAGGATATATTGGCTCTGCCATAAATAAATAAATATTGGCTCTGTAAATAAATAACTTTTGAAACAAAATAGCTACTTTCTAGTGATGTCATAACATGCTTATTTAAATAAATTATATATATATATATATATATATATATATATATATATATATATATATATATATATATATATATATATATATATATATATATATATATATATATATATATATATATATATATATATACATATATATATATATATATATATATATATAAACATATATATATATATATATATACTAATGAATAAGAAACGTTTAAAACTAATTTAAAACAGTGTTCAACATAAAAATAGAGTAATGAATATTTATTATTAATTATCACTTTAGAACATGTTCAAACAACAAACTACAAAAGATTTTGTTTCGACATTTGTTTCAAACAACAAACTACAAAACTGTTTTGTTTCGACATTGAAAGAACAATGATTCATCAGGTAGTCAATAATAATGGTAACCATCTTTATTAACTACCTGATGAGACATTGTTCTTTTAATGATGAAACAAAATGCACAATTTTCTATTTCTTTGTAGTCTGTACTTGTTCTAAAGTAATAATCATATATATATATATACTGAAGAAAAATTGTTCCTCTGATAACAATGCATCAGTCATCTCTTTTTACCATCAAGAAAAACACTTTTTAAACAAAGCGGGTTTCTACCAGTTTGGCCAGGAAGACCAGCCCGGTAGAATATGGCTTGAATTACATATTTATCGAAGCACATCTCTCGCTTGGTGTTCTACGAATCTATATTGGTTGGTTTCCATTTCGTAAACTAAACGTGAGCCATTTTTGAAGGATTTTTTTGATCTGACCTTATTTCTCCTAAATATAGACTTTATTTTATTAGGAATTATTTGTGTTGCCATTTTTTTTTTTTAGTACCCAACAAACCAAAATTAAACAAGTACAACAGTTTAAATACCAAATAAGTATTTTAACTGAGGACAGAATGTGTGGCACTGACACCCGAAGTTGCCTTCCAAAAGCAAAATATTAAGAAACAAAAAACAAAGTTGTTAGGAACAAGGAAAAAGTGTACTGAACTGTTACGTAATATCAGCCATCCTATATAACATTTAAAATTGTGCAATCCCTTCACAGATGAATAAATCACTTGATGCAATAGAAATGTAGTTCTTCAGAAGGATGTTGAGAATACCAAGGACCGAACAGGTGAGCAACGATGAGGTTATACAGAAAATAGAAAAAAAGTGACACGAAACTTAATTAAAAAAAAGGGGCAGTTATAATGCTTAATGTTTATAATAGGGAAAGAAGACTTGGAAGATTTTATGCTCACGTAGACAGATTGACGACAAGAGAATGAGAGGAAAGCAAAGGATAACATATCTAGCGAGCGTGAATAAATGATTATAAACGGATTTAATAAAAAGACCAGATTTATTAAGTACAACAATAACCAGGAAATTTTGGGAAGTCATCGCCAACGTTCTGAAGAAAAATGGCACATAGAAAAAAGTAGATCTCAATCTAGGTGGATTGACATATAATTCAATGTTTATGAAAAAATTTGTGTACAGATATAGCAACTCAAATACGTGTACATACTAAAAAGTAACATTGATAGCAATCAAAACGTATCTATCTATCTATCTATCTATCTATCTATATATATATATATATATATATATATATATATATATATATATATAATTTTATTTGCACATTATTTTTAATACATGCTTGTACTTGAGTAGAAATTCTGTTTAGAATTAAACAATACAGTATAAACTATCAGGCATAATTATTAGGCTACTCCAGTGTTTAAAAAAATGATGAATTTCATACTATTTTTTAGTATTTATTGCCAACTGAATAATTGTAAATTAAAATAGAATGGTTCTTTTGTTAATATTGCACAATAACATGTGTATCCAATGAATTTATATATATTAAATAATTACCTACATTGCAGTTTCATCAATGAAAAAATGAAGATAATTTAGGGTGACTCGGACGAGTTCATATTTGCTTCCTTGTCTCGTAAAATTTTGCAAAGTAATAATAAAAACAACCATTCTATTTTCATTTAAAATTATCCACTCAAAAATAGAATGAAATGCATCATTTCTTTTAAAAAAGACTCGGACGGCCTAATAATTATGACCGGTAGAATATATATATATATATAATCATCCGCAGACAGATCTGTTTCGCCGTATCACAGCTCATCAGTACGGTTAGACTCCGATTGCTTATATATATATATATATATATATATATATATATATATATATATATCAGATTAAATAAATTGCAAACATTGTGTGTGCTTATTTTTAATAAAATCGGTTCATACTCACGGATAATCTTTCGCGCATTATGACTGAAAAATGTTAGAAATCAGCTGTAACGTTGACATCTTAGAATCTTTCATTTCTCAATGTACCCAAGTACTTTGAAATCTCCTTCCGAGATCATCTACATGGGTGTGAATTATGGTAAAAAAAAAAAAACACCAAGAAAACAACAAAAACAAACTACAGATTCTCGAGGCAATATTCACTAAAAAGCTTAAGCCGTCAATTAATAGAATCAGCTATGAATACTGTAATGATGTTCTAAAATGTTTGTAAAAAAACATTTTTTCATGCTTTAACACATGCATGACCATGACATTACAGCATATAAAAATAAGTCTATTCTAGATAGTTTTCACGTTCTAATGAAAGCTAAGCAATTTGTCAACCGTCATATTTGAAGCAGAGAAAATACACAGTAAATTTTAGCAATACAGTTTTTCTGTTATTTTTTGTTACTATTACTCACACTGTCTCTTCTGTAAATATTTTCATGGCTCCTGCTCTGACGAACTTAAGTTACTCGTGCCCCCTCCACAAGAATTTCCTCTCGCAACCACACTAGCAACAAGTTCCCACCCTTTTACAACTCAAATGCAGGAGACAATTCTTCTCCAACAGCTCCTTTTCTCGCACTTCCCGCCTGTGGAATTCCCTTCCATATACTTGCTTTCCTGGCGGCTACAACATTCAGGAATTTAAATGCAATGTCAATACCCCTCTCTTATTCACTTGACTCCACTCTTTTCTACATCACCCCGTGTATCTTGTTCTTTTCCTTTCTCCCTGTCTTCACTCCTGTGTTTACATCCTTCTCTTGCCTTTTCTCTGTTACGGCTGGTACGCCGTTCTCTTCACTTTCCTCCTGCCTAAAACTTTAACTCTCCTATGTAGTCCCCTACACATTAGTGGTTGTACAGTGAGTGAAATGATTAAAATATATATATATATATATATATATATATATATATATATATATATATATATATATATATATATATATATATATATATATATATATATATATATATATATATATATATATATATATGTGCGTTGTGGGACAGTGGATATCGGCTCGGAACGAGAAACCGGGGAGCAGAGTTCGAATTCCAGTTGAATCCAATGTATTCACTTACGCGCGAATACCCTTGGGAAAGGTATTAATCCGTCTATTCCTTCCAGTTATGGGTTAAATAGCAGGATAGAACGGGTTCTATAGCCTTGGTCGGCAACCAGTCTACCGCAGAAAGCAATGGCAACCTACTGCGGGATAATCTTCTGCCCAGTCAGTCATGTCTCTTTCGAGACATGATTGCCCAATCGTGTATCACGTATGGCACTTAACTGACTGGCTGATATATATGTATTTCATTTGGAAACAAGTTATTAAGTACGACAAAAAGCAGTTATTTCGCGACACAGGTTTCTACGTTTCGGTGTCTTCAGGTGATTTAAAATTTTTTAAATTAAGAAAATTTACTTAAAGGTCTTAGAACACTTTCATATTGGCATATTGATCCAAGTGTTGGTTACGTCTGCTTGGTGGTGTCCATAGAGTGTTATTCTTCGAAAGAGGAAGTTTGGAGCATGATTGGTTAGCGCTGTTGTCTGTAGAAGTAGGTTTAATAGAGACACTACTGACTTTCTCAACAAATTACAAAACATTAACTTAGTCCACGATGATAATATCCTAGTAACGTTTTGATCATTTTGTTTGAAATATCATCTAAAAAACGTATAGTAAATCTTAATTTTCGCAGGTTTTTGCTTAAAAACTGGCTTCAAAACTTTACTATTTCAAGAATATATCCAAAATAAAGATGGTATTTTGTATTAGATTCAGTGAATAGAAAATTTATGCAAAATTGAATTCTAATTATGAATCACCACAAGCAAAATATGCATTTTTTAAAACTTTATTCGGTAAATAAAAACTGTAAAAATTTTAAAAGATTATGTAAAGACTAATCAATGAATAAGATTTTACGCTATTTGTTAAGTCATAATTAATAAATACCAAAATAGATAAAATTGTCTATAATGCCATGATACGGCTGGGCACAAATTGTAAGACAAAATGTTTTAAATTTACATTGCTTATTGAAAGTCTCACTAAAACTACTCTAATATATGATATGAGTAAATTGTTCAGTATAATTTTCTTTTGAAGTAAGAGACGGTCTTATTTGACGACCCAATGATTTTGTACTAATGTTTCGTGTGCTTTGCTTCATCTCTATATACAATGTTTGAAGTGTCAGTAGCTATTTTAGCTGTTCTTTCCACAGGATGCAAATGTACAGGTAAAATCTAACGTTGTTGCATTTGAATTTATTGGGTTAATTATTAAAAAAAAAAACATCTGCAAGTGCAGGTTCACGATCTTCATTTTGTAAGAGATTAATAAAATTTTACCAGAGTACTGTTTCACAGTTGATTAATGTCATTTTTAAAAATCTCTTTTTTGCTGGCTCAATTCTTTAAAAAAAAATATCGGAAAATCTACTCATACTTGGTTTTAATTTTGTGATATATTTGGAATTAAATTCTAATGTTATATATTGCTTTTGCCGCTGCTGAAAACAACCATCGTCTTGATAAATAAACTTGAACACGGAACAACGAATATATAAAAATATAAACTTATATTTTTTATCTTCGTTGATGACAGTTGTGTGGAGTGGTAGTCAGAAAAGAAGCATGCACATACGAATGAGTTTACTAACAAGAGTTTTCATCTCTTCTCTTTTCCCTGTTTTTTCTATTGGTATTCTTTCTTTGGCTAAAAGATCCCGATTTTATATAAGCTGAAATTACACGAATTTTGCCTAAATGCGTCATCTATGACTAGGCACAACTATTAATCATTTTCGCTGATTATTGACTTTGGAACCAGCTGCCCATGACGTCAACACAAAATTTTTTACCATTGGCTATATTTTATGACTGAAGTTTGCTGCCTTTATCGCAATCACACTTTTGTTTATCACTGTTTACATTCCTGCCTTTGGCGTCAATCATATTTCTGTGGGTCACAGAAATATATTACGCGCGATGTAACGTCATAGAACTGCATTACAAATTTACGAGCTGTGTTTGCTATTTGGTGACTGTTGTCGTTGCTTAGCAAAGTTTTATGTTAACACAAGTAAAATCGTCTTTGATGGACGATGTTTTTCTGTTAACGTCCCTGTAACCTCTCCGAAGATGACTCATGTGAGCTGAAAGCTTAGAACTAACTTAATAAAAAATTATCCAAATGTTGGAGAACTTTTGTCTTTATTTTCCCCTGAAATTAAAGCCAAAATACGATGTTTAGAGCGGCTCATGATTAAACATAATAAACATTCATTGCCTGTTATATTTAACAATATATGTTTAGAAAATTATCTGCTGCCGCGATACACTAAATATTGTATCTGTATCGGTCATTTAGGTGCCATATGTGATAAACGCTTTGGGTGATCATGTCTCTTTCGAGACATGGCTGACTGGGCAGAAGATTTTCCCGCAGTAGGTTACCATTGCTTTCTGTGGTAGACTGGTTGCCAGCCAAGGCTATAGAACCCAATCTGTCTAATTATTTAACCCATAACTAGAGAAAAGAGGCAGATTAATACCTTTCCCAGGGGTATTTGCGCGTAAGTGAATGCAATGAATTCAACTAAAATTCAAACTCGGCTCCTCGATTTCTCGTTCCGAGCTGATATCCACTGCCCCACAACGCACATATGTATGTATACTGTGCAAATATCACACATACTAACGTTACCGACATATAAACACTTAATTTGTCTAATGTTAAAATACGCTTGACATATGCATTATTTTCGCATTTATACACTTATATTTAAAATAAGCAGCTATTGCTTTATAACACGTGACACGTATCTGACCAATTAAATCAAACTTCAATCAACATACCGTCTCTTTAAAAATTAAATCTGCTGTCTAAACAAATATCTGAAGGAGCTTTTTAAAACAAAATATGTTCGATTAAGAACACTTTTTCCTACCCCAGTTTTTTACTTATTCTATTCATCTATATATATATATATATATATATATATATATATATATATATATATAGCCAAGTCTCTTGGATTTTTAAATCGTTCGTCTTTGAAGAATCTCTAAAGAAGGTTATTATAAGTAAAACATGTTAGATTAAAGACACTTATTTCCTACTTGTTCTTTATTTATTCTATTCATCTTATCGGATTTCGATACATATATTCAACTCATATATATATATATATATATATATATATATATATACGAAAAAAATCTAAAGTGAGCCAAAACCCTTTAGATTTTTTTCGTGTGTCTTTGCTCTACTTTTGTATATCTTTTGTACTTTGTATCGAGCACTTTTTCTTGTGGTTGGTTCCGTTTGGGTTTTTTTTTTCTTTACTGCGGAGTATTGAATGTTTTGTTCTTGTTCCGCGGCTTTCTTTTTTTCTCCCCATTTATCCGACGCCTCAGTGCACCGGATTATAACGGAATTAGGTTCTGTTTGTTAGTGGTTTTTTTGAAGGTTTATCTTAGTATAAATTTACAGCCTACATAATTACAGAGTCTATTTAGTTATTATTTTGATATATATATATATATATATATTAGTCATACGCAGACAGTCCAGTTTCGATGCATCACAGCTCATCAGTACTGTTAGTCATCCGATTCTTTCTAGCCAGGAATGAAACCCGATCGAGTTGACATCAATCGGAGATTCTAAATCTGAGCTATTGGCGCACGGTGGAGGAAGGTAGATTTTAGCGCGTTATATGCATAATGTACACATACGCCAGTAGCCTAGAGTGTTCTGTCTATTGCTGGAAAACGATGCGTAAATAGCGGTAACTAGCTACCGTTTTTAAAGTCTATCACTTCCCCAGAGTGCTCAGTCGACGAGTGAGAGCGTAAATAGTCATCAGCAGACAGTCCTGTTTTGGGTGATATAAGAGATAATAACTATACTCGTGCCGACAAACCTTCCACGAATCTACGAAGAAGGGAAAAATGAAAAGAATGAGCTAAGTACACGAACATCAGTCAAAAGTGTTCGAACCGAGCCAGCACCTAGCCTCCCCCACAAAAAAAAAACCCGACACGAGTAATCAACTCACAAAAAAGCGCTATAGTTAGAGCGGAATAAGTGAAGTATACATAGTGAGCCAGACAGACCTACCTAGGTTTCACCTAAAAGGATTGTCAGGGAAAGCTGGCTAACGAGGAAAGAAACAAACGACATGTATAAAGGAAAATCAATCAACCCACGTGACCAAGAAAGAAGACACCAAACACAAATAGGGGAGAACTTTATTAAGAAAACAAATTTCATATATATTACTTAATCCAAAAGCCAAGGCTTTCTATGCCTACATTTATTTAATATTTCCGTTTTGGAATTCAATAAATTATTGGCATGTTTATACGAAGCTATAGCAAGTTTTTCCTCTACACACAGCCTACAAAGTTTCTGGACGGCTTTTTACTTAAAATATCTCTTTAATACTTCCCATTTCAAAATAGGGTCTATATTAAGCTCTTGTTTGATGGACCACATCATTGTTGTCAGCCAATTATATATATATAAAAGAGAGAAAAATTAAAAAGAAAGAATAACAAAAATAAAACCAAAGAGAAAGAAAGAGAAAAAGATGAGAAAGACAAATTAAAAGATTGCAGAGAAACAAAAAAGGGTGTTTAAATAGAGTAACAAATGTAAGAAAGGCGACAAGATCAGGAATAAAATGTATTAAAATAATGGAAAAACGGGAGAATAGGTAAAGAAAGAAAACCAAAGAGGAAACAAGCGACGAAAATAAAAGAATAAATAAAATTAAATGGAAGTAAAGAACGACAATATCGAAGAAACCAGTGAAGGAAATAAATAGGAAGAAGAATAGGAGCATGAAGATGAGAAAGAAGAAAGAGATAATGCAAAAAAGAAATAAATAAAGAAAGAAAGAAAAAGAAAGTAAAAATAAGAAAGAAAGAAAGAAGGAAGGAAGGAAGGAAGGAAAATGATAGTAAGAATGAAAGAAAAAAGAAAGAAAAGAAAAAAGGAAGGAAAGAAAAAAGGAAGGAAAGAGAAAAGGGAGGTAGGGAGGAAAATAAAAAAGAAACAAAAAAGAGACACTTTAAAATGTCTGATAAATAAAAGAACATGAAGAAATGTGAGAAATATCGTGGCAATAAAAGAATACACATGAAGAGTATAAGAATAAAAGAATAGACACGAAGATTATAAGAATAAAAGAATAGACACGAAGATTATAAGAATAAAAGAATAGACACGAAGAGTATAAACAATACAAGGATCACATAAGAAATAAAAGAAAACCAAAAGAATGAGAATGTAGAAGGAACATAAGAATAAAAGAATGAACAAATGAACGAAATCGAAAATTGAAGAATACACGAGAAAATTAAATGAGAACAAAGTAAAAGGGAGATATGAGTAAAAAAAGAAAGAATGAATAACACAAGAGAGAGAGAGAGAGAGAAAGAGAGAAAAAATATGACCAAGAGAGAATAAAAGGCGGATAAAGAAATTCAGAGGATATGAGAGAGGAAGTAAAAGAGAGTTTGAGAGAGTTTGAGAGAGAAAGACAAGAGTAAGAGATAAATAACGAACAAAAGAAAGGGAGTAAGAAAGCTAGAGGGAGGACGTGAGAAAGGAAGAGGGAGTTTTGTGTGAAAGATGGAAAGAAGGATAATGAAATATAGCGAGCAGGAGAGACATCAAAACAGATAAGGAAAATAAAAATTAAAAAGAAAGGGGGTAGTGTGAGGAAAAGAAGAGTATTGTGTGTAAGAGGAAGTGGGACAAGCAAAGAAAGAAAGTGATTAAGAGAGAGAAAGAGAGAGAGAGAAAAGAATAATGTCAAGATCTCACGATTTTACCGTCAAAATAGTCAAATGTAACCGCCAGTTCTACTCTAACAGTTTCTTTTCTCGCACTTCCTCCCTTTAGAACTCCCTTTCGTATACTTGCATACCTGATAACTGTCAGTCAATTAAGTGCCATACGTGATACACGCGTGGGCGATCATGTCTCGAAAGACACATGACTGACTGGGCAGAATATTATCCCGCAGTAGGTTGCCATTGCTTTCTGCGTTAGACTGGTTTCTAGCCAAGGCTATAGAACCCATTCTGTTCTATTATTTGACTCATAGCTAGAGGGGGGGATGTATTATATTATTAAGTATTAATTAGTGGGGGGTCAGTTTATTACTTCATAATAATATAAAGCTGATCTCCCACTCTATGCCCAGTAGACGCCTTAATCATGTTTCCAACTATTATATTCAGTCAGTCATTTAAATGCCATACGTGATACACGCTTTTGGGCGATCATGTCTCTTTGACCCATAACTGGAGTGAAGTGATGAATTAATACCTTTCTCAAGGGTATTTGCGCGTAAGTGAAATCAAGGAATTCAACTGGAATTTGAACTCGTCTCTCCGATTTGTCGTTCCGAGTCGATATCCACTGCACCACAACACACATCTAGAATGTCCTAAAGTTTAACTGCAACATCAGTTGCCATCTTCTACTTCCCTCAATTTTATCTACCCCGCTAAGTATCATCCACCTCGCATTCTTTCTTCCGCATGCCCTGTACCCTCTCTCTCTCTCTCTCTCTCTCGTTCTCCCTCTCTAACTCCTTTCGCACCAATGGCAGTCCTGTCTTGCTTAGGATGAAATTATTATTTTAAAAAAAGCTATTGAGGAATTAGTAAAGAGCACGATTTAGAAAGAAAGATTTAAGCAACGGAGAAACAGCCGGGTATAGAAATACAATTAATGATGCTTACAGGAGAGATATGTTTGTGTTGCCCGATGGGATTCTTATGCAAGTGAAATTGGGGAGCGAAGTAGTATTGGAATGTTGGAAATGGTAAATTCAGAGAAGGTAACATTTGGAAATCCAAGAAAGAGAAAACCAACAAAGAAGCAAAATAAACGACAAGCAGAAAAGAAGAAAGATGAAAAGGAGCCTGTAAGAGCAGAATTGAGACTTGTTTAAATTAGAATCGGAAACAACAAAATTGCAAAATGAGAGAATGTTACTCCTAGCTGTACACGTCGCCTTGACAATTATCATCTTCCCACTGATGACGCAATCAAGGATGTTCAACTTGGTCATAATGTCACCCACTGTAGCTGCGTTGATTGTTATCCTTAATCTGGCAATGGCGGCGATGCTAATAGTTTTTGCTATTGATAATAGCAGTGCTGATAACAAAAGACAATAATAATTTCAAAAGTATTCTTGGTAATATGTCTGAGAAGAATATCAAGTATGATATTCTTCTTGATAACGAAGTTCCGCGGTTCTCATAGGGGCTGGTGTTAAGATTGTGTTAGATGCTTAGGTCGTTTTGATGAGAAAGACGATTATAAAAGATAGCTGTAATGCTGATAATTCTCTTAGTTCTATGGGTGACACAGATATCTAATAATATGGCAGTTACGAACTGACCAGCCAATCAGAAGCCGATTTGAACTGGATAGGAATAAAAACAATAAGAATAGACAAATAAAATAATATTGAGAAAATTTTGCTTGTCAGTTCTTTATTCCCTGTCTCTCTCTCTCTCTCTCTTCACACACACACACACACACACACACACACACACAAGAAATACTTTTCAAGCACGTACCCATATACTTCCGCTATTGGCAGTTTCACGGTATTACGCAGTCTTCAGGAAGGAATAAAAAACAATATATCAGTATATATTTTGATACTGGTTTTAAGTATTTCATTCGAAAGACAAAAGGTTCAGTAAAATCAAAAAGAATACGATGAAAAAATAATCACAGTACTTAAGGCTTCAATTTAACTAAACGTGGTTGTAAGATTGTTGCCTAAATATACCTTGCAAATTTAAGGACACTCCTGCCGATTATGAATCTTGTTACATTGTCCCATATTCCATCCTGAATGCGAAACAGCATTTTTTTCGGAGAACAACATAATAGACAATTTTTCTTTCTGCCATAATTTGCTTAATTTACGACAGGACACGAAAAGAGAGAATCAAACAATAAGGAAACTCTTTAACAAACTCGTTTACAAACTCTTTAAAGATGTAAATTTTGAAATAGCAGTTGAAACAAATAAGAAGGTAGTTCAATGTTTAAATGTAGAATTTTATTTACAAACTTGCAGTGTCTGTCCATATATGAAAACAAACGCAACTTTAAACTATGTAAACACAAGATCTAATAATTCAACATGCATAATAAAGTGAATCCATAAAGGAATATGGTACAGGCTATCAAAATAATTCGTCGAACAAAGCTATCTTTGATGAAATGAAAAAAAAAAAAAAGATTAGCAACATTCCTTAAAAAAGCTGGCCATAAGAATATTTTAGAACACAAACCCCAGCCAAGCAAACAAACGAAAAACAATAATAGAAATAAAAACATTATATGGTCTAACCCACCGTTTAACTTAGAAGGAAAAATCGAGATAGGACAAATATTTTTTAGATAAATCGATAAACACTTTCCACAAAACTCAAAATTAAACAAAATTGTAAACACTAATTCAATTAAATTAAGTTATAACAGTACTAGTAACTCAAAAAAATATATACAAAAGAATGAAAAAGAAAAGACGGCCATTTTGGTACTAAGCATAATTCAAATTTAACACTGCATATATATATATATATATATATATATATATATATATATATATATATATCAGATAAAAATGCAAAATTCACATGTGTTGTATGATCATTTCTGCGAACAAAACTCGCTTCATCAGCGACTGTTTATTATGGAAAATTGGAAAAAATTCATACACCGGAAGTTCACGTAAAAAGAAGAAAATGGAAAGAAATAAAAAAAAAACAATGAGAAGGGGAGTTAATAAGAGAGAGTAGATTATGTTAAAAGATAGGCGTCTAGACGTTGTTGCAGAGGGTAGGGAAGAGGGAGGGAGAATAGAGAGATGGCTAAATAGATTCAAACTCGATCTTTGAAAAGGATATTTAAAGATTATATATTTGTAGTGAAAGAAAAATAAGAGTGTCACAGAAACAGAAGTGGAGGCAAAGCGTAACGGGAAATGAAGGGGAAAAGAAAAACGAAGAAAAGGAGAGATATTGAAAAAGTTATAGGAGAGAGTAAGAGAAAAAGGCGGAATGAAAAAAAAGAGGGAAATAGAGAAAACGTACGACAGACAGGACGATTGTTAGTCAATGAGGGCAAAAAAAAAAAAAAAAAAGAGAAAGAGATAGAAAGGAAATAGATAACATGACATAATATTCGGTTTTGTCAAAAGATTTTAAAATTTTTCTTTCTTTCTTTTTTTTTAAAATAAGGTGATCTCAGTAGAGATGAGATCCAGTTTATTTACTTTTAAAACTACCACCGGAATAAAAAAGAAAAACGGAAGAAGAATTATTACATTGGTATTGAAACAAATAAATAAAATTATTAAAAATATATAAATAATATATAAAAAAGAAAAAATACCAAAGACAGAGAAGTTAACTATTATAGGTAATCATAAATATATAGGTAGTTGTAATGTAGATGAAGTTACCATTAAGCGGCCTCAATATATCAGTAAAGAATATGATATTAGTGAAGGACTAAATTGACTATTGAAACTTTTTAAATACATGTATACATACACACATGCACATAGACACACACACATACATATATATATATATATATATATATATATATATATAGTCATCCGCAGACAGATCTGTTTCGTTGTATCACAGCTCATCAGTACTGTTAGACTCCGATTGCTTTTAACCCAGGATTGAAACCTGACCAAATTGGCGTCAGTCGTCGATTCTACCTCTGGGCTATGGGCGCTCGGTAGAAGAAGGCAGAATTTTAGCGTGTATATTATCATATATATACAATATATATATATAGACAATATCCTAAAACCTTTATTACCTGACATACCTAGTTATATTAGAGACACTACTGACTTTCTCAACAAGTTACAAAGCATTAATTTAGTCCTAGGTGATAATATCATAGTAACGATGGATGTTACGTCTCTGTACACGAACATTCCACATGTTGAAGGAGTAGCAGCTTGCCATGAGTTCCTTAAATACAAATTACCTAACAACCAAATCACAGATTTATGCCAATTAATAAATTTCATCTTAACACACAATAATTTTAAATTCAACAACAAACACTATTTACAGATTAGTGGCACAGCAATGGGCACGAAAATGGCACCTAGTTATGCCAATATCTTTATGCATATTTTAGAAAAAAAGATACTAGACAGTTCACAATACAAACCATCACATTATTTTAGATACATTGATGATATTTTCTTAATATGGACTCATGGATTAGAAAAATTAAAAAACTTCTTCACTTTCTGCAACAACTTCCACAATACAATCAAATTTACCATGGAGTACTCATACACATCCGTCCCTTTCTTAGACGTCATGGTAAAATTAAATAAACATACACTTTCCACCAGTCTATACAACAAACCCACAAACCAACATAAATTCCTACACTTTAACAGTTGCCATCCCCTCAAATTAAAAAAATCTATCGTATACAGCTCATTTATTAGAATAAAACGCATTTGCTCAGACCATCCAGATTTTCTAAACAACATTAACAACCCAATAAAACAGTTTCTAAAATGTAAATATCCAATAAAAATAATAAAGGAAGCACTACATAAAACCATCCACATAGATCGTAGCACACTTCTCACATACAAAAAACGAAAAGATAACAACCGAATTCCCATGGTTTTTAACCATAATCAATATTCCTACACACTTATCAAAAATTTAAAAAATGATTACAGGAACCTCCAATCAAACAAAAACATCAAAGACATTTTCGATAAACCACCCATAAATGCAAAGAAACAAACACCCAACCTCTCAACTATCCTCACTTCTAACAAATATTTAAATAATACAAACCTATCAGGGAATGTGGGAAGCCTCGCTGTTTAATTTGTAAACATTTAATAACAGACAAAACATTCTCTGTACCCAACACCAAAATAAAATTACACTACCAAACCTTACTTGTGACAGCAAAAACATAATCTACTTTCTCTTCTGCTCAATTTGCCCCAACAGTGGATATATCGGCGAATCCGGTAATAGCTTTAGATTTCGCTTCAATAATCACAAACTAAATATACGACAAAAAAATGTATACTCCCCAATTGCAGCCCATTTTAATCAACCTGATCATACTTTAGAAAATTGCAAATGTTTACTAATAGACTCCAATTTTAGTTCTACATACACACGCAGAAAGAAAGAAACATACTGGATTTTAAAATTAAATACACACAAGCTAGGGTTAAATAGGGACTTAGGTGTGTTGAATCTTTACAAATATTTCAATAGCTAAAAAATTTTTTTCAGATATTCCAAGAAATTTTTATCTAAAACAAACAGACTTTCTCTACGGACGTGCCACATGTTGTGAAAAAACACACCACGTGATGTAAACAAAAAAATATTCGAACGCTATCGTGAAATACGTTTCTAATTCAAATTTAAAAATCAGTTGTTTCTGATGAAGGACCGAGGGCGGTCTGAAATATAAAATATAATAAAAATAAACAAATACTGTTCAAAAAAAGTACATTTTTAAATTCAAAACTTTTTATTAATATTCTTTCCCATATATATATATATATATATATATATATATATATATATATAATGAATTATTTTGAACATTATTTTTACATATACTCGTATTTAAGTAGATATTATGTTTTTAATTAAACAGCATTTTATATTTATATCTACCGGCCTGATTATTTCACGATAAATCAGGCCGGTGGATATAAATATAAAATACTGTTTAATTAAAAACAGAATATCTACTTAAATACGAGTATCGGTAAAAATAATGTTCAAAATAATTCATTACAAATTGTCGGTTGCTTATAACCAAGTTTCGTTAAATTTCGTTAATTTCCGTAACATGGTTATATATATATATATATATATATATATATATATATATATATATGTGTGTGTGTGTGTGTGTGTGTGTGTGTGTGTGTGTGTGTGTGTGTGTGTATACACACAAATAATGGTCTATATATAAAAAACAAATGTGGAAATGAAATTAAAAATAATATATATATATATCTAGTTCTCTCGGTGACTGGCGTGTGTATACACTGCTTATATACAACACATTAAAATGTCCCTTCTCTAATTTCATGCGCCGATGGCTTAGGGCGTAGCGACTCTGACTGACACCTAATCGGTAGAGTTTCAATCCCGGCCAGGAGCAAGTGGATGCGTCTAGCCACACTGACGAGCTATGATGCAGCGAAACAGGCTTGCATGTGGATGACTAATATATATATATATTATTTT
The DNA here is from genome assembly GCA_037127315.1 of Ascarosepion bandense. Taxonomy (NCBI): domain Eukaryota; kingdom Metazoa; phylum Mollusca; class Cephalopoda; order Sepiida; family Sepiidae; genus Ascarosepion; species Ascarosepion bandense. The sequence goes on along the minus strand of JBBBDQ010029068.1, from coordinate 70,269 downwards.
TCATTTCATTTCCACATTTGTTTTTTATATATATACCATTATTTTGTGTATACACACACACATATATATATATATATATATATATATATTAGTCATATATATATATATACATATATTATAAGAAAGTGAAAGAACACGTATATTAAAACACACTGTTCGAGCATTCATTTTTATAAAGACTCCTCGATACAGCGTATTGCTTAATATTGTAATTTTGTTATTACAATGTTTTATAAAAATATTATATCACGACACAAATTTTTCATATTTCAAAACAATACTGTTCTTCTTCAGGTGATATATTAAAATAAATGGTAAAAATGATTATATTTTGAAAATATAAGATGAATTCATGGTTATTTAGAAAAACTAGGGACTGGAAGTAAGAGAAAATGTTTTAGTTGTGTCAATATTGTTCAATCAAAAGTGAGAATGAGGTAACCATGGAATTTTAACATTTGGGTCGTGAAAAGAAGCAGGACCCCTTCATAATTTTTTAAATAATAACAAAATTACAATATATATATATATATATATATATATATATATATATGTGTTCAAAATTAAAACACTTTTTAATAAAAACAAAAATTTATCATATATTGCACTAATATATACACACGTAAGCATATATCCTTAGATACATACACACATCTATACGTCATTATCAGACATGTATATTTGTATATATACACACATGTCTACACACAAACATACACATATACACACATATATACATACATACATAAATATATAAATCTCCATACATACATGTATACACCCATAAAAAAATTTCCCCTACTCACATACCCATATATATACATATGTAGAAATAAACAAGCATTATTGCTGATAAGAGGGAAGGATTTTCGACTAAGGAATTAGTCAGTGTAAAAATTAATATTCAAATGTAAGGATTATTAAAATTAATATTTAATAAAAAATATAAATTAATAATAAATGTAGGCATAAAATAGTATGTATAACTTAACAGATGTGCAAAAGTAAAAATAGGCACACTTATTCCAAATGAATTGCAGCAAATCTTGTTATTTCTAATAATAATAACCTTATCAAATCTAAACTAGCCATGACAAATATAGAATATAAATTCCAATGCTACCTACAAGATTGTGTTTCTTGTCATAAATTAATTACCTATATTGGTCATACTTCCACTTCCCTGAGTAGATGTTTTACATGCCACTTATCTAGTAATAATAGTGCAATAAAAAAGCATTTATTAACCCAGAACTTGCAAGAACCATTAAGAACAAATTTTGGTTGAAAATACAAAAATCCTACTTACATCATAATATCAAAGGCATCTGGCAATAAGAGAGGTACTATATATCAAACAATTTTCTCCCACCATCAACCTTACATGATATAACAGTGGAAATGGAGTTTTGAATGTTTTTTTAAAACATAGACAGAGCTTTCCATAATGGCTGCCGCGCGCATCACGTGATATCTTTAAAAAAAAACTATTCTTTTTAAAAATTAACAAAACACTCAAACGAAATTTGACATTACAGTTATGAGAACATAACAACACCGAAAAATAACTTTCCTGAAAATGGCCTGTAAGAATGCTGAAAGAGATTGGAAAGTCGAAAATTATACAACATTTTACATTTCTTATTTTCAGCAAAAAGGAAACATGTAAGAACTGGATAAATTAAACAAAAGTTAATAAAATCATTCCTGTCGGTCGTTTTTAACGAAACATATTTAAATGAAAGATTGCTACACAAATATATATATATATATATATATATATATATATATTAATTACGCTCTCACACCCTGATTGAGCACTATGGAGGAATGGTAGATTTGAAAAAACAGTAGCTACTCAATCATCTACACATTGTTCATTCAGTAATGAATTGAAACATTCTCAGCTACTGGCTTATGGTTACATTGTATATAACACGCTAAAGTCCGCCTTCCTCTACCGAACGGCCATAGTTCAGTTGTAGAATCACCGACTGATGTCAATTTTTGCTAGAATCAATTGGGTGTTTAACCGTATTGATGAGCCCTGATACAGCGAAATGAATATATATATATAAGCACATATATATATATATATATATATATAACATACACATAAGTACATAGAATATACGTACATATGCTCCTGTCAGTTCAAATACCCCCACATATCTTCTCATATATACTTACATACATTTACGCACACATGCACATGTATATATATATACCTACACGTACATACACATGTATACATCTATATACATATTTATAGATTAAAAAAATTGGTTAATAAGTAATAAATCATCTACTAGAAAGGGAAAGCTTAAGATTTTATAAAAGGGGGTTTAAGAATTAGGGCTTTGAGAATCAAGAAGTATTTAGTAGTAAAAATATGTTAGGAGAAGAAATACGGGTATCATTAAAAATCAAATTGAGAATCTATAATCAGTTGCTACTCAAATGACAGGATCACAAAAGATAGATAAAAGAATTGGATTTATATGGTTGTTGTACGTATATCTACAGTGATTACAAAGAGAGAAAGAAATCTTCTATGGAAAAGAAATTTCTGTCTTTCGGTAGCAACTGCTATATTCTTTCTTGTTTATGCATTGAAATATTAGAACTCATTGATTTTTCTTTTAAATTTGTTTTTTATACTTGGACTAGCAGTACAGCCCGGCGTTGCTCGGGTGTAATGAAAGCTTTAAAACTAATCCATGGTCCTGGAGCTGAGAGTCTTTGGACGTTGGCACGAAAGGCTCAAAAGCAATAGTTGTTTCCAGTTAAAGCGAAACCGTAGACTGAAAGAGAAATGAATGGATGTAAGTCAAATTTTCATTTCCTGGTATTGATATCAAATAAGTTTTTTCGTCGTAAACTGAATTCTGAAGACTATATAAGTCCTCTGAGTAAATGGTATCATGGCGGAGACTAAGAAATACAATTATACCTACTTAGAGCCAAACCCGAAGCAAGAACTAAAATAAAAGGGCTGAAAAATATATCGACATTACATTTAGTGGGGTTAATATAACAATTTAAAATTTAAAAAATTGGATTTAAGACGACATTTGTTTATGATTTCCTTATGTAAATTTAAAGTAAATTTTGAATAGGACGCTTAATTATTTTAGTCTTTTCAACTAAACATAGATTGCATCCATCGTAAAGATTTTTGGAGGTGCGGCCTCCAAATTATTTTTGGGTTTAATCCCTGTTCTTTCATTTCCCAAAATGTTCAGGAAAGGGAAGTTTGGAATGTTTGACTGAGATTAAAAAAGGAGTGTTTGTGGGTCTAGTAATATTGTTTAAAATCTCCAGCAGAAATACCAATGTAAATTTGGTAATTCTTCTTGTCATTTGTTGGGGAGATTTAGGCTTGGTAGATTACCCGGGTAGATCTACATCTGCCTTCCACCGGATAGTTGTTAACAGATCAACGTTTGCAAGAATTTAAAATATCTGTTTTAGTGCCAGTAATATCTCAATTCTTTAAAATTGATTATTATAGGAATTGATAATACCGTCTATATTGTTTGTGAAGTAATAGCTAATTTTAAGACTATTACTATTGAAGATTTTGTGTAGTAGATTATTGGTATTGAAATGTTTATTTACTAGTTTAAGAAATATTTTCTTAGATTAATATTAGATAGTCTGCAGAATGGATGGGTTAACCAGTATTACTTTTTTTTCTACGCTTAATTTTAGCACTAGATCTTTCAAAATTAATAACAGGCTTTTCATACACCAATTTAATCTTGAAACCGCTCTCGTGAATGGCTTTGTTGTAATATAATTTCTTATTTTCTTTGAAAAATTTGAGGTTGGGCGATAACCGGTTAATCCTAGTGTTAACAATGTCATATATTTGCTTTATAATTGTATTAGGATGTTTGGAATGGATATTAATATATCTGGGGGTATTATTGTCTTTCAGATAAGGTTGGTGGAAGTAGTCATTCAGATTAAGGGTAATGTATAAATAGTTAACGATTTTCAGATTAGAAGAAACTTCAGTTTTAAAGCTAAAGAATTTAAGGGTATTAATGATTTGTTTATAGATTCTATTAGTTAAGGATCTATTGCTATTATGTATGAACATAAGGTCATCATCCAGATATAATACAATTTGTTTAGGGTTTAAAAATCTACTTAAAATATCTAATATATAAATTCTTACAAGATCAGCGACCTGGACTGAATCATATGCCCCCATAGGAACATAAAAAACTATCATAAGGATCTTTTGTCCAGGTAGAATGAGCGAAGTTAAAAATTGATTTTCTTGCAGCTAAAACAGTTTTAATTTTTTTATCTGTGATCTCTACGTGATTCGAGATGAAAGAATAAAAGTCTATGATATCAAATTAAAGAAAGTGAATATGGATTTGTCTTTGATTTTGTTGAACCTATTAATGGTTTCGGAAGAGTCTTTCCAAAGAGATTAGGGCGAAGTTTGGATCGTACTTTCTCAATTACACTTTTAAAAATTTCTCTAGAGACTAACCCTAAATAACTTTTGGTGGGATTAATTAACCTAGTTTGTAATTTATTTTGAAAATTGGACTGATGATTCTTAAGTAAAATTTAGGCGTCCTTAGTGGAAACCCTTCCTATCCTATCAGCAATATTTAAATCACTGGCAAACTTGGCTATATTCCTATACATATCAAATATTGTGTTGTTAGCTTTATCTAATTTGTAATTGCTGGTGATTTTGTTTTTAAGAACATTAATGTAGTGTGAGATTTTGCACTTGGAGAAGTTTAATTTTTCAGACATAATTCAAAGATACTTGAAGTTTTTTAAAATTCTGATGTCATTTGTTAGTAAATTTTGGAAGTGGTTGGATGACTTCCGTAATATAATCTGGGAATTAAATTGAAAAAACCCTTGTTAAAAGGGTCCACGAACTTACAAAAGATGGTGGCAATTGGGTCTGGAGGTTGTAATTCTACACAGGCTTTTCCGACGTTTCAGTTGATTTGAGGCAGAAGAAGGCTGGCTGGATCAGTTTTAATGTTAATATTAATCTTATTAACATTATTAGGATATTCCTTGGGATTTTACCTAAATACCGCTTTATATATATATATGTATGAAAGGGATCACTAAGCTTGACATTTAGGGGTTACAGTCTGTTTCATGCTTGAACGTAATCTTTAAGCCATATGTGGTGTTATGCTTAAGATCGAGTATTTTTATATACTGGACAGTGATGCATTATGGTTAGAGAGATCTATAATAATATACTGCTGTACAACAGGTATAATAGTCAAGCCTAAAAAGCACATGGCCTGAAGATTGCGTTCAAGTATGAGAAACATTGTCTCCGTTCTGTATTGTTTGGTATGTTGTTTCCTTCATTCCCTCTCTCACCTTATATATATATAATCCGCAAACAGATCCGTTTTGCTGTATCACAGCTAATTAGTGCGGTTAGTCATCTGATTGCTTTTGCCTAAGATTGAAACCCGACCAAATTGGCATCAGTCGGTGATTCTACCTCTGAGCTATGGGCGCTTGGTAGAGGGAGACAGACTTTTAGCGTATGATGTGTCATGCGCCAGTAGTTAGAGTGCTCTAGTTCATTACAGAATGAGCGATGCGTAGATGCTAGAGTAGCTACTGATTTTTCAAAGTCTACCATTCTTCCAGATTGCTCAATCAGGGTGTAAGTGTATATATATATATATATATATATATATATATATATATATATATTCCGCTCTCGTTTAAAATCCCTACTATAATATATGTTTTGCGCATAGAAATAACCTTATTGAGACCAATGTTTTATTTACGAAAAATATATCCATTTATAGTAATTACAAATTTGCTGTAGTTTAAAGTAATCGAAGACATTTGCATAGGGCTGCAAATAATCACGGCTCACTTTTTGAAATGCTAGTCTGTCAGCAATAAGACAAAACGAAAGCCATTAATTTCAATACAGATTCCAAACGCGTTTATATTATTGTTCTTGGGATATCTTAATGGATATTTCCAAAGAATATTGTAGAGGAAATTGAAGTTATTTATGTTTTTAGAAATGTATTTCTGTTCTAAAAAAAAAAAAGAAAAAGAAAAATCCGTTTCGATAGAACAGAGCTTCTTCTTTTTCTCTTATTATCCGAGAATCGATTACAGTGGGTATTTAAATATTTGTCCGATTGCAAATTACTTTTTGGCGGATCTAAATGTGTTCAGATGAAAAAATTTGAAAGGTTGAACATTTTATTGGGCTATAGACAATTAGAATATAGAAGTTCAGTAATTGTGTACAGTCTGTTTATAACCATCATGACTGAATCATAAGAACAACCGCACCAGGAAACCACCTCAACCCACAGTCGAGTAGGCAAAGACACATGCGCATACATCTTAAAATTTCCCTTCTCTGATTCCATGTGCCTATGGTTTAGAGGATAGCGACTCCGACTGACACTAAATCAGTCGAATTTTGATCCCGGCCATAAGCAAGTGTATGTGTCCTGCCACTCTGATGAGCTGTGATACAGCGAAACAGGCTTGTATGTGGATTACTAATATATTATGCACTCATTACGATTGAGCTCTCTAGAGAAGAAAATTTTAAAAACAGTTTCCACTTCTGCGATATAAGCATTACTTTTCAGAAATGAATTGAGTTCTTTCGGTGACTGGCGTGTATATATACTGCTTACACACAACCCGTTTAAATTTCCGTTCCCTACTTCAATGCGCCTATGGCTTAGTGGGTAGCGACTCCGACTGACACCAAATCGGTCGAGTTTCGATTCCGGCCAGAACCAATGGATGCGTCTAGCCACACTGATGACCTCTGAAACAGACTTGTATATGGATGACTAATATATATACATACATTAATTTATTTGTTTTAAGGTTATTTTTAATGGTCACGTGTATTTGAGTAGATACTTTCTTTTTTTTAATAATTGTTGTGGAGTTGTAGCAAAAATCCACTGCAAAGATGTAGTGACCGGTTTCGTCGGAAGTAAGACGCGGAACACAAGAAGAAGGTCATAATAAATGACTAGAAATAAATAAGTCCGAAGGTATTATTACGCTGCTTATTACCTGCCTAGTAGCTATCGTCACCTAGCGCTAGCTGCTTCCGTTAACTTCTCTCCGAAAATCACGTAGGCAATCGTATATAACAAGAGGAAGAGTCTATTCCTCGTAGGAGGGCACCATAACAATAATTAAACAGTATATTTATTCATATCCACCTGCTTGAATAATCGAAAAGTCTTGTTAAGGAAATATGTTTCCCAGGCTATACGTTTTTATTAAGATTTCACGATTATTCAGATAGTGTTTAATTCTAAAAAGAAAAATGTAAAGAAGTTCTTATATATATATATATATATATATATATATATATATATATAGTTCTTGTCCTAATACTTTTGCACAGTACTATATATATATATATATATATATATATATATATATATATATATATATACAATACGTTTTAGGTCATTGCAATTACAGTGAGTCATTATGGAGGAATAGAACATTAATATTACATAGAAATACCATTGAAAATTTCTTATTTGCATTTTCTGTTGAATCTTGTTTCTTACGTTAATGAGTCAATATTCTACGAGAATAAAATATCCATACTATTTCCACAATTTTATTGCTAAATAATATAAAGTAAAATATACAATTGCATTAACAATCATAAATATGAATGCTGATCCTTTTTTTTCATGAAGTAAGGAGGTGCAAATGAAAAGTGGTCCCAATTAAGCCCCAAACTGGTGTCAAAGTATAAAAATATACATTTATAGAAATATGTACATAAAAACAGTCCGTCAGTCAGTTGAGTACCATGCGTGATACACGCTTTGGGCAAAAGATTATCCTGCAGTTGGTTGCCATTTATTTCAGCAGTAGACTGGTTGCCAGCAAAGGTTACAGAATCCAATCTGTCCTGTTATTTAACCCATAACTGGAGGGAAGTGACGGAGTAATACCTTTGCACAAGGGATATTTGTGCGTAAGTGAATACAATGAATTCAACTGGAATTCGAACTCGGCTCACCGATTTGTTATTCCGAGTTGATATCCACTGTACCACAACGCAGACTTTTATAGAAATATATATTTTTTATAAAAAAAAATTACCAACAATACATTTTGGAAAAGAATTTTTTTACTGTGACACATTTTTAAAGGAAAAATTATTTTCAGTCAAACATTTTTGAATACAAAACAGGAAGACATTTTCAGTTTTTTTAAATAAAAAAGAATAAAAACGAAAAAATTTCATTAAAATCTGGCTAAATCAACTTTCTCACTTTAACCGAACATTTAAAAATTACCTCAAAACCCAAATTGTGCAAATATTTATTTGCACAGCTGCCTATATGTATGTGGCTTAATGACAAAATGAAAATAAAATCTATGAAACGCTTTTCGCCTTCATCTAAGGGCCGTACATGTGACACGCTTGGGCGATTATGTCCCGAAAGAGACATGACTGACTGGGCAGAAGGTTATCCCGCAGTAGGTTGCTATTAGTGTCTGCGGTAGACTGGTTGCCAACGAAGGCTATAGAACCCAAACTGTCTTCTTATTTAACCCTGTCTTTTTGGAGGGAAGAGATGGATTAATACCTTTCCCAAGGTATTCGCAGGCTTACGGCCTATCACGTTGAATACACCGGTTCTCGCTCGATCACCGAAGTTAAGCTACGTTGAGCCTGGTCAGTACTTAGATGGGTGACCGCTTGGGAATGCCAGGTACTGTAAGCGTATAGTGACGGATGTGCGTTGTGGTGCAGTGGATATCGGCTTGGAAAGCGAAATCGGTGACCCGAGTTCGAATTCCAGTTGAATACCCTGCATTCACTTAAGCACTGGTACTTTTGGGAAAGGTATTAATCCGTCCATTCCCTCTAGTTATGGGTTAAATAACAAGGGTAGGACTTGGGGACCCTGCTCTTAAAAAACAAATCTTAATGAATCGTGAAAAAAAAAAAAACGTTGCAAAAATAAAATAACCCTACCCAAAAATCACTGGTTATGATCTTAAAATGATCCCGTAAGGATTGATAGGTCGTTAAGCCTAAAAAACAAACAAGGTATTTGCGTGTAAGTAAATGCAACTGGAATTCGAATTCGGCTCGCCGAGTTCTCGTGACGAGCCGATATTCACTGTACTACAACGCACATCCATCTGACTAAGTAACGCTCTAATAATTGGTATAATAAATGTAGAGCGAGTGAGTGAATATAAATACAAACGCCGTTATAAAATTATGGCGACAGGAGTGACAGTAACGTCTTAGCCGCAGAAACTGTATTGCCGCTCCTGACGATGGCAAGGTATCGCTCATACTTTCGCGAGTTCTACGTCGAACTTACTGAGGCGAAAAAGCCGTCGATTTAGTCATCCTTAATCTTAAATTTTAGATTTTAAATTATCTAATATCTGACGTGTCGAGACGTAATACTCAGTGTCGCTTATTTGGTTTAAGAAATGTTTTGATTGTGTTTTTATTGCCGTTTTTTTCGGCATCACCCCGAACAAGGCAGTAAAGCCACTAAGACACAAGGAGTTACAGGCTGTGGAAGAATTACGAACAAAAACATTATTAATGAGTGGAAAGAGGAAATCGTAATCAGGAGGAAAATAGAGATCGATTTACATTTCATCGAGGCTCTTGAAGATTAATGTTGGCTGGAAAGCATGGCGCCGGAAGGGAGTTCCACAACAAGAAGCGATAAAAATAAACTATTATCATAAATTTTACGGGTATATACAACCTTCAGGAATTTAAATGCAATGTCAATACTCATCTCTTAACCACTTGACTCTAGTTTTTTCTTCACCACCCTGTATATCCTTTCCTTTCTCTCCACCTTTGCAACTGTTATCACACCTGTATTCACATCCTTCTCTTGCTCCTTTCTAACTGGTTCGTTTTTCTTTTCACTCTCTTCTACCTAATCTTTTTACTCTTATGTAGCCCCCTGCACATCGGTGGCGTTACCGCCTTGCTCGAGGTGATACGATTGAAAAAAAGAAAAGAAAAAAACATCTAGCCGGATCTACTGTAAATTGATGAGATCTCGACGCCAGTCCAGTACTGCGATTAATTTAAAAAAGTATAGGTACCTTAGTGAAGAGCTCATTCAAATCATTACATGGATTATTTTTATTTCGTATTTCAATTATCCAACATTGTTCTGATACATAGAAATTTTTACATTACATTCTTTTATATATATATATATATATATATATATATATATATATATATATATATATATATATATATGTGTGTGTGTGTGAATATATTTACTGCTTACGCACACATCCATATATGTGTGCATACATCCGAACATTGTACAAATATACAGGAAAACGTCTTCATCATCTTGCAAAATAATCAGTCATTATATCCGAACAATACATATATGTGTCTGTCAGTATTTCTGCCTGTTAGCAAAAAACGTCTGTTTCTATCCCGGATTTATTGTTATTTCGTTTTGTGTTTCATAATAATTTATCTATTTTTTTTATAACCCCCTCCTGTTTATGGAAGAATTTCTTTTCGGTCCAGTCCATTTATCGTAAAAGCCCGGAAATAATTAGCTTCGATATTATATTTAGAAAAGTTTCGTTATACTTGTTATAATGTACCTTTTTTTTTCTATCGCATATATATATTTTTTCTTTCTTTTCTCGCTTTTAATATTCTTAAAACTCTTATTTCTCGTTTTACTGGACTCTATCTTTTAAGTTCGCCTCATATTTCAACACGTACTTAAATTTTCTGGTAATTCTGGTAACTGAGTACATTCTCCTAGAACCAAGTGTAGATATTCGAACTTGAAGATCAGGATAAAAAATGCTGATTGTCACGGCATTCAGGATTTTCTCATTTTTGGGTACTATTTTTATCTTTGCATTTTTTTTTTTTCACCGGCCACCCAAATTAGTACTTGATTTTCAAAGCACTGCTTAGATATGGCACGAGGCTGAACGTATTGGAGACTCATCGAACTCACTACTATAGTAGGTTCTAGCAAGACAAGCTTGCTAACCGTTAAACCACGTAGTGGTGCCCAAAGCAAATTGGTAGAATGAAATCTAGTCATATAATGGTACCATTCTCATCTCAGTATCTCCACCATATTGTTTTTACTAACCAGTAATAATGAAATAATTTCATTAGTCCAAACAACGTTCTTTATTCGCAACTGGTTTAGAGCGGTAAATTAAATAACAGAAAAATATCTATAGATTAAGTTGTCAGAAAAGCACTTGAAAAACAATACATTATCTAAAAATATAAACTAAATCAGATTTGTAACAATTCTGATAATCATTCATTATTATTCCTCATACTAATGTATTCTTTCGTCATCTGGGAAGTGTTCTAACTGAAGACGGAAAGTGTGACACAAAGATCCAAAGGTGAATTGGCATGGCGAAGGACGCGTTCCAGAAGCTGAATAAAGTATTAAGACACAAGAAACTTTCACTAGAAACAAAGAAGAGAGAGCTAGATTGCTATGTGATGTCAGTTCTTCAATATGGCAGTGAATGTTGGAAAATATCTTCAAAGAAGAAAGAAAAACTTGAAGCAGCTGAAATGTGGTTCTACAGAAGGATGCTGCGGATATCGTGGACCAAGCATGTGAGCAATGATGAGGTGTTAGAAAGAATGGAAACGAAAAGGAAATTTATGTTGAGCATCAGGAAGAAACAACTGAAATGTCTGGGATATGAAATGAGGAATAAGGCCTTAGAGAACCTGATACTCACAGGCCAGATAGAGGGGAAAAGAGACAGAGGAAAGCAGCGGATAACATATTTAAGGGCCTGGGCAGGTGGATGACAGAACAGGGTCTGCGAGATGTTACAGAAGAAAGCGTACTAAAAGCCACGAGGGATAGTGAGACGCTGAAGGCCATGATCACCTACGTCTTGAAAGGACAAGGCACATAGAAGAAGAATGTATTCTTTAAAACACTACAAAAGCAGAAAAATACGTTTTAATAGTAAAAATACAAGCAATATATATATATATAAAACTGACAGTAAAATGACCAACAATATATTTTTCAATCAGCAATACATCATATTTCCACATTATTTAGATTTTGGTATTAACTAACACATAATGGTTGATACCACTATGTCTTAAAGAAGTCAAAGATAATTGCAATTACTTTGATACTAGTAATATTTTATACCAAAGTTCACCAAATATAAGACGGGAGAGCCATTCAAGGTAGAGCTTTAAAGTTAACGTGTTTATGATGAATGATGTGAGTGAAATGAATAAATGAGGAGGTGGTAGGAAGTAAAGAATATTAAGATAAAAGGAACCCATAACTGTTGATGATTGACTGGAAAAGATTATGATTGTAGCATCAAGCATCTGACCGTGGAATACTGTTGTCATATCTGGTCAGGCGCTCCTGATGTTTGTCTCAGTGTTCTCGACAGGCTCCAAAGGAAAATCTGTAATGTGATTGGTCCCGACCTGGCAGCTCGACTCCAGCCACTTTCTCATCGGCGGGATGTGGCTTTCCTTTGTCTCTTCTATAAATATTCTCATGGCTTCTGCTCTGACGAACGTAGGTCACTGGTGCCTCCTCTACAAGAAGTTACTCGGGCAACGAGACTGGCAACAGAATGCCACACCTTCACAGTTAGATCAACCAAATGCAGGCGATAATTCTACTAGACCAGCTTCTATTCTCACGCTTCCAGCCTGTAGTACTCCCTTCAGTAGTATACTTCCTGACGGCTACAATCACCATCTCTTATCCATTTAACTCTAGCTCTTTCTACATCACCTCGCATATCTTGTTCTTTTCCTTTCTCTCTACCTTCGCAATTATCGTCACTCGTGTGTTCACAGCCTTCTCTTGTCCTTTCTCTTTCACCCCCTGTAGCTGGTTCCTCATTGTCTTCACTCTCCTCCTGCCTAAAACTAAATTCTCTTATGTAGCCCCCCCCCCCTGCGCATCAGTGGCATAAACACCTTGTTTGGGATGAAATGATTAACAAAATGTTAAGGAAGCATCCATGTGTGAGTCTGATTTATAAAATAACTGATAATAAGAAAAGTTTTCTTCATTAATTTGGAATAAGGGTAAAACTCAGTGCAAGTAGAAGGGTGTGTCTTAGTTGTAAAGGGCTGATTTGGGTCAATCAAAATGGTACTTATCTGAACATCTGACATGGGGATGACCATAGAGTCGCGAGGTTTGCGAGGTTCCGCCAGCAGGAAACAAACCTGAAGCACTGACAAAACCGCGCAAACGATTTGGAATTCTATTTTGAACTTCAACTTTATTTATATTTATCATGTAATTTAAAATGTTTTTTGGTTGTTTAGGTTGTTTTGTTTTTATGGCACATCAATCTCGGCAGGTCATTTATTGCCAACTAAATTTTATTACAATTTATTTTATATAAGTTTTGCATCTAGTAATACTTTTTTCTTTTCGAGTACAAACTTCATTGAGATTTGTTTTTTAAGGGCAGGGTCCCCAAGTCCTACCCTTGTTATTTAACCCATAACTGGAGGATAGGAACGGATTAATACCTTTTCCAAGGGTACCAGTGCTTAAGTGAATGAAGGGTATTCAACTGGAATTCGAACTCATCTCACCGATTTCTCTTTCCGAGTCGGGACATGCAATGAGAAAGGAGGGCTTAGAGAATATATTACTAACAGGCTAGATAGAGGGAAAAAGAGAGAGAAAAAACTGCGGATAACTTATTTGAAGGGTCTGAGCAGGTGGAAGACAGAACGGAGTTGCGCGGTGTAACAGGAAAAAGCGTGTTAAGAGCCACCAGGAATAGGGATAGGGAGATGTGGAAAACCCCGATCGCCTACGTCCTGAAAGGGCAAACCACATAGAAGAAGAAGAGAAGAATTACAAGGTATTGTCTGCCGTAAAATGAAAAACGAAAAAACCTCTTAAAAGGTTGTCGACATTTGAAATGCTATAACTTTTGATCTATTTGAGAAAAACCAAATTTTTGTAAGAAAGCTAAAGGCATTAACTTTAACATACAACGAAAAAGCTGTGTGGCATTGTGAAGCAAAAAATTTATACACTCTTAATGCATACCAGGTATGAGCGTAGGGCAACTTTTGCTCACAAAAATAGTGACATTATGCTCCCCTAATCCAGATAAAAGTTTGAAAATATTACTAATGGCAAAGATAAGCTTACACATAAACACTCTAATTAATTTTCATGAAAAAAATATTTTGAAAGAAAAACTGAATAATCTCACATGCTACCATAAAATTAATAAATATACATTGTGACTTGTTAGATTATAAATATAATGAGTAGTCAAAAATATTATTAGTATAAAAAAGCATAAACAAAGTCTACCTGGATGTGGCGGCAGGTAATTCTACACCAAAACTCGGCATAAACCCGCAGAATCAGGCAGGAGCGTATTCGACATCATTGTGATCCATAGGAATTTAAATTTTGAAGCGAGGACCTGATGATACAGTCGAGTGGCTTTCAAGATAGAGGAAGGTTTGGGGAATACAGTGTTATGCTTAATTGATTTTCACATATGTGTCGGAAAGTACCTTCTTGTAATGAGAGACTTATTTTAACTTTGATTATGCTAAAATTTCATAAATTATGCTCTCTCTCTCTCTCTCTCTCTCTCTCCCATACACACAGTCAGTCAGTTAAGTGTCCCACGTGATACACGCTTCGGCGATTATGTCACGAAAGAGACATAACTGACTGGGTAGAAGATTTTTCCTGCAGTAGGTTGCTATTACTTTTTGCGGTAGACTGGCTGCCAGCCAAGGCTATAGAACCCAAGCTGTCTTGTTGCTTAACACATAACTGTATGGAAGAGATGGATTAATACCTTTTCCCTAGGGTATTTGCGCATAGGTGAATGCAACGAATTCAAATGGAATTCGAACTCGGTTCTCTGATTTGTCGTTCCGAGTCGATATCCACTGCACCATAACGCAGACACACAACATGATATAAAAACATGAAACCGACAAAACGTTATACGTCGGCGGCGGCTTTTTATCTTCCTATCCAAGAATTTAATTTCGTCTTTGCAGAACGCTTCCTTTATGATGATGACGTTGATGACTACGTTCACTGCCAACCTGAAAATTCAGGACCCAAGATTCCAGCTTCGCCAAAACCTGCTCTCATCATCCATTCCCTATCGCCATTTTGTTTTACAAGTGTTCGTTAGAGATGAACAAAAATCAGAAAAGAAAGAATGTGCTGATGGCGTGAAATTTTTTAAGGCGGCCTCAACTTGCCAGTACGTGACCAACGCACTTGATTTGATGACATTCCTCTGCGGCATATATGGAATGAGACATGCAGAATCCAGCTATAAAACTGCAACACGCAAAGAAAGGAAACTACAAAAACTTCTACACAAGGTAAGGAAGAAAAGCGAGAAGAAAGGGTTAAACGTCAATTAAAAGAATAGATTATGCATGGTTGTTAGCAAAAAGAAACAGCCCAACAGACCATGCTTGTTAGAAAAAAGAAACAGCCCAACAGCCTATAGTTGTTAGCAAAAAGAAACAGCCCAACAGCCTATAGTTGTTAGCAAAAAGAAACAGCCCAACAGCTCATGGTTGTTGCAAAAAGAAACAGCTCAACAGCTCATGGGTGTTAGCAAAAAGAAACAGCCTAACAGCCCATGGTTGTTAGCAAAAAGAAACAGCCCAACAGCCCATGGTTGTTAGCAAAAAGAAACAGCCCAACAGCCCATGGTTGTTAGCAAAAAGAAACAGCCCAACAGCCCATGGTTGTTAGCAAAAAGAAACAGCCCAACAGCCCATGGTTGTTAGCAAAAAGAAACAGCCCAACAGCCTATGGTTGTTAGTAAAAAGAAACAGCCCAACAGGCGAATTATAAATTGAAGATTCAAAGAAAAAAATAAATAAATAAATAAAAAGTAAAAAAAATTAAATCTCTATAAAAATGTTTTAACAGAGGTCTGGAAAATGCGACACCAAAACTCGAAAGCACATTGTGATAGCGAAAACAGACTTCCCAAAACGAAGCAAAGTATTAAAAAACAGAAAAAAATTCGTTAGAAGCAAAGAAAAGAGCAGTGAACTTTGCTGTGACAATTTTTGTAATGCACGATAATTCCGAGACTTAGATCACATTAATGACTAATCTGATAATTGCAAAAGTCCAAGTGTACCTTTATGAGATACAAAAAAAAAATCACAACAGAAAACGTCCACACACAAATAAAATATTTCACATTTAAGTCAGTTTGAGAGCTAAAACAGTTATATAATATTTGACAGTTAAAACAGTTCTATAATATTAGTAAAATGTACGTTGTGATGAAACTTGATAATATCTATAACGGGAAAATATAATTTGTTTTTTGTTTAATTGATTTTTAAACACTGCTTCGAAATGTGTCCACTTAAAAAAGTCTTTACAGGGAAAAAACCTATGGTAATAAAAAAAATTTAAATAACATACCATAATTTTTTCGTATACATGCATGTACTGAAAAGTTCAGGCATGAATCCATATGTTACTGTCTTTATATTCTAGGCTTAAGAAACGGATATTTGTATTTTGTTACGAAGAACATATTATCCTCAACTTTGCTAGTCATTTGCAAATTCTTATAGAGATAAAAATAGTAATTACTTGAAGCTGGAAAATATGAAAATGGTGCTCGTGTCGACAGTCCAGGGATATCAAGGCTCACCAGTGCCGGGATATCAAGGCCCGATAGTGTCGGAATATCAAGGCTCGTCAATACTGGGATATCAAGGGTCGCCAGTCTTAGGATGTCAAGGCACGTTAGTGCCAGGATATCAAGATTCGCCAGGCCCAGGATATCAAGGGTCGCCAGTTCCAAGATGTCAAGGATCGCCAGTCCCAGGATATGAAAGTTCGCTAGTTTCGGGATATCAAGGGTCGCCAGTACCAAGATATCAAGGGTCACCAGTACCGAGATATTAAGGGTCACCAGTCCTGAGATATCAAGGCTCGCTAGTCCCGGGTTATCAAGTCGCCAGTCCCGCGATATCAAGAGTCCCCAGTCCCGGGATATCAGAGCTCGCCAATCCCAGGATATCAAGGCTTGCCAGTCTCAGGATATCACCGCTCGTTAGTTCCAGGATATCAAGGCTCACCAGTCCCGGATTATCAAGGCTCGCCAGTCCCACGATATCAAGGCCCGCCAGTCCCACGATATCAAGGCCCGCCAGTGCCACGATATCAAGGCTCGCTAATCCCAGGATAAGCTTGCTAGTCCCGGGATATGAAGGGTTGCCAGTACCGGGATATCGAAGGTTGCTAGTCTTAGGATGTCAAGGCACGTTAGTGCCAGGATATCAAGATTCGCCAGGCCCAGGATATCAAGGGTCGCCAGTTCCAAGATATCAAGGGTCGCCAGTCCCAGGATATAAAAGTTCGCCAGCCCCGGAATAACAGAGGTCGCAAGTCCCAGGATATGAAAGTTCGCTAGTTTCGGGATATCAAGGGTCGCTAGTACCAAGATAACAAGGGTCACCAGTACCGAGATATCAAGGCTCGCTAGTCCCAGAATATCAAGAGTCGCCAGTCCCGGGATATCAAGAGTCACCAGTCTCGGGATATCAATGGTCGCAAGTTTCAGGATATAAAGGCTTGCTATTTCCAGGATACCAAAGCTTGCCAGTCCCGGGATATCTAGGCTCGCTATCCTGGGATATCAAAGGTTACCAGTCCTTGAATATCAAGTCTTGCTAGTCTCGGGATATCAAGGGTTGCCAGTCCCGGGATATCAAGGCTCGCCAGTCCAGGGATATCAATACTCGCCAGTCCTTGGATATCAAAGCTCATTTGTCCTGGGATATCAAGAGTTGCCAATACCGAGATATCAAGGGTCGCCAGTACCGGGATATCAAGGCTCGCCAGTCCCGGGATATCAAGTGTCGCCAGTCCCGAAATATCAAGACTCGCTAGTCCTGGGTTATCAAGGGTCGCCAGTGCCGAGATATTAAGGCTCGCTAGTCTCGGGATATCAAAGCTCACCAGTGCTGGGATATCAAGGCTTGCCAGTCCTAGGATATCAAGGGTCATTTGTCTTAGGATATCAAGTTTCGCCAGTACCATGATATCAAGTGTCGCTAGTCCCAGAATATCAAGGGTAGTCAGTACCGAGATATCAAGGGCCGCCAGTACCGGGAGAACAAAACTCGCTAGTCCAAGAATAGCAAGGGTCGCCAGACTCGGATATTAAAGCTCGCCAGTCCCAGAATATCAGAGGTCGCCAGTCCCAGGATATCAAAGCTCGCCAGTCTCAGGATATCAAGGGTGGCTAGTTCCAGGATATCAAGGCCCGCCATTCCCGGGATATCAAGTCTCACCAGTCCCACTATATCAAGGCTCGCTAGTCCCGGGTTATCAAGGGTCACCAGTCCCGGGATATCAGAGCTCGCCAATCCCAGGATATCAAGGCTTACCAATCTCAGGATATCACCGCTCGTTAGTTCCAGGATATCAAGGCTCGCCAGTCCCAGGTTATCAAGGCTCACCAGTCCCACGATATCAAGGCTCGCCAGTCCCACGATATCAAGGCTCGCTAATCCCAGGATAAGCTTGCTAGTCCCGGGATATCAAGGGTTGGCAGTACCTAGATATCAAAGGTCGCCAGTCCATGTATATCAAGTCACCTGTCTCAGGATATCAAGGGGCGACAGTCCAGAAATATCCAGGGTCGCCAGTCCTGGGATATCAAGGCTCGCCACTCTCTGAATATCAAAGTGGTATTTTTTTCTCAGTCATACATTTGCTTGCATAAACAAAGTCAGTGAAGCTGCTGACAATATTTAGTTTGAAATAAATTCCTGTTCCGTTTTAATAAGATTATTGTCAGCATATTTTTTTATATCAATCAGCAATTGGTGCGTTGTGCGCTGTGGTGCAGTAGATATCGACTCGGAACGATAAATCGGGGAGCCGAGTTCGAATTCCAGTTGAATTCATGACATTCACTTACGCACAAATACCCTTGGAAAAGGTATTAATCCGTCTCTTCCCTCCAGTAATGGGTTAAATAATAGGAGAGATTGTGTTCTATAGCCTTGGCTGGCAACCAGTCTCCCGCAGAAAGCAATGGCAACCTACTGCAGGATAATTTTCTGCCCAGTCAATCATGTCTCTTCCGAGACATGATCACCCAAAGCGTGTATCTCGTATGGCACTTAACTGACTGACATAATACACACTTGGGCGGTCATGTCTCTTTCGATTCATGACTGATTAGGCAGAAGCTTTTCTTGCAGTAGGTTGCCATTTCTTACTGCAATAGAACGGTTGCCAGACAAGACTATAGAATCCAATATGTCGTACTATTTAACCCATAGCTAGAGGGACAAGAGACGAGTTAATACCTTTCTCAAAGGTATTTGCGCATAAGTGAATGCAACGAATTCTACTGGAATTTGAAGTAGGCTCTCTGATTTCTCAGTTCGAACCGATATCCATTGCACCACAACCGACATCTACTTTTAATATATTTAGTAAAATAACCATTAATTTTTATTCTAGTGCTCATCGTCTTTCTTTGTTTAATTATCATCAGAGTTGATAGACTTTCTATCGATTTCACCATTTTAAAACGAGATTGGGTCAAATCTATATAAGACTGTGTATGTTGTAGAAATTCAAATGGGGCTCTTCATCAACCAAAACAACAAAAATATTTCTGCTATTTTTCAACTAATTGTTTGGTTAGGTTCTGTCGGGATGCTATTTTCCATCAATGATTCTCCATTATCTGGACGACCAGCTTCAGTCAAAATCGAGATTCTGTAAGTCTTAGCTGAGGAAAAAACCCTTAGAAAACTGCATGGAAATGAGCAAAACAGTTGGATTCAAGCCAATTTTCGATCATGAAAGACCCTTGTGAACTCCAGAAATTATTAACTTTGTCAACGGGATTCTCATCACCTGACTTGCTACTCAGCTTAATCAAAGACTTGGTTTCTGAAGAGCAGATTGCTATCGAAGCTTGTAATTATTAGTAGTGATTAAAGGTGGGTTCTTCAAAATCAAACCTATAAAAACTACAATGATTAGCAGCGATCGAGAAAGATAAATTCATCGCCAACTACACCCGAAATGTTGTTTGAGATACATTAAGTTCGTTTTCTACCATATACTACTAAACGAAAACGAAACGGTTAATGCAGAAAATATTGTCATCAATTCTAAGCTTTGAAAAATGTGGTTAATCAGAAGATTTTGTTGCCTTTGAAGGATAATGGAAGACCATATATTGTTCAACTCCCCCACGAAATATTATAGCGTTAAATGTGGGAGCTTTTTTTATCATCCACCTTACGCTCTTGACATTGCTCTATCAGACTATCATCTCTTTAAATCAGATTTTTTTAAAAGGAAAATAGCTCATTAATCGCGAACAGTATAAAACAGATACTGAGTGTTTATTTGTATTGCCAACTAAAGTTTTTCGGTTCGCGAATAAGCAATTTGCTAAATAGATAATTTATGTTATTGATAATGAGGGGAAATATTTTGATTCGATATATCAATTAAGACAAAAATCATTTCTTTCTTTTTCGTCTTCGAATGCAACAAGACTTATTTTGAACCTTATATATGGGGAGATTTTTCTGTATTCCCTTTCAATATTCAATTTTATTATATAAGAACTGTCTTAAATTTGTGATATTTACTTAATCTAATTATGATTTAACTTTTATACTTTCTTTTACATGTGGATTGTGCCCGTAGTTAAATTTAATCATGGGGATAATCTGAGATAATCTCAGATCATCCCCATGCGTGAGAGACCCATGCTAAAAAAAAAAGAATAATTGCTTAAAAATGAATATGGGTGATAAGAAGATGTGACATAAACGCGAACAAGAGGATGTAAGCTAGTGAGACTATTCCACGATAATTCTCCGAGTGTCATCGTCACGTTGTTTTTTATTGGATGGGCTCCCGAATCTGCGTCCAAATAAAACTAGTGATGTGAGTTTGTTTTATACATTGGTAAATAAAATAGACAAGCACTTAGCCAACATAAAAAAGGTCTCACTCTTAATCATACCAGGATTATGCATCTTTATCTCACATACCTTTGCATATAATAGCAACTAAAATTAATCTTGTCTTGGGTGGTTAATTGATCTTTTTAGCTGCACAACAGCATCGCTATGGGTCATTTAATGCCTAAATCTAAATCATTTGAGCACAATTTTATGGCTTCAACTCAACATAGTTTGAACTCATTTGTATGCCTTTAACTACAGATATGTAGATATCTAATGTGGGTGATTTTGCTATGAATGCATTGTTGGTCATTCTACTATAAAATGTATTCTTGGTTATTTTGCTTTAAAATTGTATTCTTAGCTATTTTACTATATGCATTGTTAGTAGTAGGAAAGGGCTACAAATAAACTAAAGACAACTGAATGCATTGTAATCAGTAAAAGTAGGGCCCAAAATGACAAATCTATGTAGGGGAGACTAAAATCAAGGAATTACCTGGGAATATCCTATCAGAGGACGGAAAGTGAGACACTGAGAGCCGAATTGATATGGCCAAGGATGCATTACGGAAGGGGGATAGAGTATTTAGAGACAGGAAAATTTCACTTGAAAAAAAAGAAGAGAGTGCTGGACTGTTATGTGATATTGGACAATCTCATCAAAGATGAAGGAAATACTTGAAGCAACCTAAATGTGTTTCTACAGAACGATGCTGAGGATACCATGGATAGAACATGTTAGCAACGACGAGGTTTTGGAGAAGATGGACACTAAAGGAAACTGATGCTTAACATCTTGGACATGAAGAACGATGTGGAAAATCTGATAATCATGGGACGGACAGGGGGAAAGAAAGACACTGGAGAGTAACGCGTGACATACTTGATGGGCTTGAGCAGATGGATGGTAAAGTGAGGTTTGGGCGGTATAACAAAAGAAGGGTTGTTAAGATCTACACGGCACAAGAAAATGTGGTGGGCCTTGATCGCCTACGTCCTGAGGGAACACGGCCCATAGAAGAAGATTGTTGAACATTTTCATATATAAAATATTGGTTCTATTTTTACTATTTAAATGTACTTTTATACTTTAATGGGTTTTTTGGCCATAACTGTGACTCTAACAAGTGTTACCACACCGGGTCAAGTTGGACTTGGGAACAACAGCAATTAAGAGGTAACTTTATACTTCTATCTCTCGATCAGGGGCCTTGTTGCTGGGTGTAGTTTATTGTCATATCCAGGACCTAATTCTTCAGTCAGACAGTTAAGTGCCATTCGTAATACACGCTTCTCTTTCGATCCACAACTGATTATGTAGAAGATTTAGGTTGTAATTTCTTTCTGCAATAGACTAGTTGCCAAACAAGGCTATAGAACCTAATCTGTCTTTACAGTATTTACATTAATTGGACAAGTGACCTCATCTTTGTTGCCATTTGTCCGAAGTTTCGGCCGTTGTATGCTTCTGCCTTCTTAAGGTGCTAGGAATTTCGAACCGAGCCTTTTATTACAATCACTGGGGTATATCATTCTTATCCCTTTCATAAAGCCTCTTTTGGTAGTCTTGAACTGTCTCTCTCTAATCCTCTAAGTTACTTGTTTACCACTGCTGTAGCTTGGTATTGAACTCAAAACTCTTTTGGTCAATTCATTGGGACTAATCCAACAACAATTGAATTTATGGGACTTATAAACATAATGTTCAGTAAACATTTTTTACCATAGTTCATATTGCAATGTTTGATGTTAATGTTTTTTTCTAATATTTTTTATCAGAGTTCATATTGCAATTTGACACTAATGATTTTCTATGGCACTCCGTATTATTGGTTCCCAGATTGTATTTATCTTTATTCTTGGTCTTCGTAGGAGGTTTTTGAAGTCTAGCATATGTGCTGATTAAGTTTACGTAGTTTCCAGTGGCGTTCTCTATCTATTATTTCAACTACATCCCATAGGCCCCCTATGGGATGTAGTTGATCATATTTCTCCCTCCATGACTAGCACCTGAAGAAGACCGGAGCGTACAACGGCCAAAACATCGTACAAATGACAAGAAAAATGAAGACAATAGTCCGAATAATTTAAATAGTGTAAATACTACCACATCTCAGAAATATAGACCAATCTGTCTTGTTATTCAATCCATAGCTGGAATAAAAAGAGATGGATTAATACCTGTTCCCTTTGTGAAAGCAAGGAAGTCAACCGAAATTCGAACTGAGCTCTCTGGTTTCTCATTTCAAGCCGATAACAATTGCTTCATAACGCACAATTACATCTTAGAAACGACTAAATTCCCAAATATTCTCTGTTCTAATACATTCTGGCATGTGTCGATAGTGTAACTCTTATCAAGCTAAGTATAGTCAACCAGAATTTATATAAATTTTATGAAACCTAAGTGAGAATTTTATAAAGGGCAAACCCTTGAAACATATGACCATTTTAATAATATTTCACTTAAGAAATTCCATAGGAAAAAAAAACCAAAAAAAAAAACCCAGAAAAATGTTCTTTTTAACATAAAAAATAAAATTATTTTAAAATCTTACTACTAAATAATTTGTATTAAACTTTTCAATTTTCGATTTGTAAATATAGTTTTTACTTAATAATTTAATAACCGAAGGCGCCAGGTGACTGGAAGAAATTTAAAAGATGTTTCGAAACTATATAAATCAACATAATTAGCAAAAGAAAAAATGAAAACGATTCTTCTAGAAATTCCATATTCACGAAAAAAATGTTTTTGAAAATGATATCCTTAATATATATTTTTCATAAAATCAAATAAAATTCATCTAAATTAAAAATGGTGTAGTTTTAATACATTTCTTATTTTACTGTTTGGAGCAGATTTTCGGAAAAGTGGCTAAATTTTGAAAAAAAAAAAAAGAGCAATTGATGATTTATATATCCCAAGGAGTCTTGCGTTTAACTAACAAAATAAAATTTCTAGGAATTTCATTAAATTAATAGGAAGCAGTAACAGATGTGAAAAGGATATTTTTACCAAGATCTTCTACAAGTAATAATTGCATAAATAACTTCATACATTTGTGAATAAGTCCTGAAAGTTTCATTTAAATCCAATAATTATTTGATTTTTGCAAGAATTTCCAAATTAATGTGTTTTTCAACTCCAAAAATGAGTTGCGTAATATTACGTTTGCCATAGTAGTAATCTCTAGGGTGAATCATTGAAGAAAAAATACATTTTTGAACCAAAATTTCAAACATATTCGAAAGGGTTAATTTTGAAATATAATGATTAAAAGGATTAACTTTTTTTCATTTTAATAAAAAGGAAATAAAAATTTGATCTTTCTACTTATTAATAACATAAACATTTTGACGATAAAACATTGTTCTTATTAAGTTTGGAACCTTTTAATATCATGCTATGCTGTTTTTTCAGCGAATGAATAAAGCTACCTAAATATATTATACATAAATATATAAATATTCACATACATACATATATATGCGTGTGGGTGTCGGTGTGGGTGTGATTGCGTGTGTACGAGAGTGGGAGTGTTTAAAAAGCACCATGTTTAAAGAACAATACATGCTAAAATAATGCAGATAAAGAATTATATTCACAAATATATTACCCTGTCCCTCAGTCGTTGTGTCTTTATCTTTTAGTTTGTGTTACGCATGAATAGCTAATACAATTTTCTCTCTCTCTTAATCCTTCATATCTCAATTACTTTTCATGTATCTATACGTGTAGATATGTGCATACGTAAGTTATGTTACTTATCTGTTTTGTTTCAATTATCATATGCTGTATATGTATTGCTTTGTTTACTTATGTTCTGTTCATCTCTGTCTCACTTTATATATATATATGTATATCAATGATTAAATATAGATCGATTGGTAGAATAGATAGATATGAACAGACTATAAATGAATATGATTACATCGAGATAAATAAATAAATAGATAAGTAGGTAGAAAAATGCTGAGAATTGTATGTGGATGTTAATATACAAAATATGATGGATAAATTGTCGTCTAAATTACGCGCAAATGAAAATTTATATATCATTTTAACACACACACACGCATATATATATATATATATATATATATATATATATTACAAAAATTGAAAGAACACCTAGATTAAACCCCCACTATTCAAGCATTTACTTTTATAAAGAGTGCCCGATATAGAGTAGAGCTTAAAATTGTAATTTTGTTATTAAAATGGTCTAAATAGCATTATATCACTACACAAAATTTTCCATAAATGCCCATTTATTTTAACTTATCACCTGAAGAGGAACAGTTTTGTTCTGAAACATGAAAACTTTTGAGTAGTGATATTATAAACCATTGTAATAACAAAAATATAATATATATATATATATATATATATATATATATAATGCAAAAAATATCTTGAAATGCTAGATTTATTCAATAAAATCGCCATTGGCTTTAACCACACCTTTCATACGATTTGGGAATCTTCTTTAACTCATTTAGACTGCCTCCCTGTTTAAATTGGTGAATGCTGCCATAATTTTTGTCTTCAATTCATCTTTAGTGTTACAAAGAGGTTTGTTGGTCTTTCGCTCAACTACGCCTCACATATAATAATCAAGGAGTTGCATTTTCGCGAGTCAATTGGCCAGATGTAAGGAGTGATGTGGTCGCAGAAATTGCCTGACAGCATGACTGGGTTCTGCTTGTGTAACATGGTGAAGAGTCCTGTTGCCGGACGTACTCTTATAGTAGCCACTCTCTTGATCAAGGGCAGCACTACCGTGTCGTAGCAACAAATTCGCGAGTTCTTTTCTTATCAGAACGATCAAAGTGAGTTTTCTGAGCTGATGAACCTTCGTAATCACCATTTGACTCATCCAACTCTTTCTGAATTCTCTGCACTGTCATCAGATTGATGACCAAACAGTATGATTTGTTCGCTTCCGGCGCGAATGTCAATCAGTACAGCATGCCTTTTCCGAATTTCTGGTTGAGCGAATTGCGCCATGGTGCTCCTTTTCTCACAGATATTGCCCAACTGACCGTACTATAATAAGCGGTCGACGAAATCAAAAACAAACAAAGCGCATGCCCGAAATGAAAATAAATAAAATGGCGCCAATTTACCCATCGCAATCTCTATATGGGCAAACATAAAGTATATGTAATTATACCCGGAGATAGATGTTCCATTTTTTTTTTAAATATCTTCCCATTCTTTTATTAGATATTCTGGTTGTATTACTTCTCTTGTTCAATTACCACCGAAACCTTCATATCAACGAAATGATCAACGGTAAATCGCATAGAAATGAAAAGGAATGAAACCCCAGCAATCTGATGTACTGAGGAACTTCGAAAAAAGGAAAAAAAAAACATTTCTCCCTATTCCCGCATTATTCATTATCGTTTCTTTTTTATTGTCATTGTTTACTGAGAGAGGCGTAGTAAAATTTATCATCGGATCTCCCGTTCGCTTTTTGCTTCTCTTTTCATTTTGTTCATTAAACACATCGACTTTGAATTCTTTAATAAAACATGCGCAAATCTGGATATAGTTCGATGAGTCCGCGAATGTACCGAGAACATTTCTAAACTGATGCCGTAATATATGTGCACGTGCCTACATGACAAAGGAGTTGCAAGTTTCGAGCTGGCGTAGCGGCTAACGCCATAGTAAAAGAAATCGCTGAAAATT
Source organism: Ascarosepion bandense (assembly GCA_037127315.1). Lineage (NCBI taxonomy): Eukaryota > Metazoa > Mollusca > Cephalopoda > Sepiida > Sepiidae > Ascarosepion > Ascarosepion bandense. The sequence goes on along the minus strand of JBBBDQ010029068.1, from coordinate 43,510 downwards.
ATTCGACTGTTGACATATATCTCCTTCGCCGTGATCAATCCATGAAATTAAATATCAAAGGAGTGTTTGAATGACAGAAAATATGACACTGAAATCCGAATATTAGGGAACATGAAGATTCCGTTACAAACAAACAAAAGGAGATGTGCGTTGTCGTACAGTGGATATCAGCTCGGGACGAGAAATCGACAAGCCTAGTTTATATTCCAGTCGAAATCGTTGCATTCACTCACGCGCAGATACCATTGGAAAGGTAATTAATCCGTCTCTTTTACTTCTAGTTATGGATTAAATAGTAGAACAGATTGGGTTCTATACATTTGTTTTCAGCCGTTCTACTGCAGAAGGAAATAGCAACCTACTGAGGGAAAATCTTCTGCCCTGTCAGTCATGTCTCTTTTGAAATGTGATCGCTCAAGAGTGTATAACTCATGGCATTTAACTGACTGGCATTCGGACTATTGACCTCATCTTTTTTTTTTTTTTTTTTGTTATCACAACGTTTTGTTTGTTGTGCCACCGGGCCTTCATCAGATGTATATCGATCTGGGTAACCTAGAATTTAATCCCGTCGATTAAATAAATGATTCAGTTTAGAATTCACTATATATACGATAACTCTTCACTCCAGGAGTTTAGAGAAAAAAAGTACGAGAATATTATCTAATATCAGTCTTCATATATGAAACTAAATGCTGTACAATCTGGTTACAGATGAAGAACTTGAGGGAATAGAAATATGCCTCTACAGAACGATGCTGAGAATGAAATGAATATGTGAGCAACGAAGAATATTTAAGGAAAACAAAAACAAAGATGAGGCTTATAGTCAAAATCTTGTTTTGTTTTCGGCTTATCTACTCTTTGTCGAAATATATTTTGTAAGAACAATTTTTTTTCGAGTAAACATTGCATTAACAAATCTTTTAGTTATATGCCATTTACATTGTTAGGACTGCTATTCGCGTCTTTATTACCATATCTCAATTTTCAGAGATCCGAAGGCGAATTGGCATGGCGAAGGACGCGTTCAGAAGCTGAGTAAAATATTAAGACACAGGAAACTTTCACTAGAAACAAAGAAGAAAGTGTTAGATTGCTATGTGATGTCACTTCATCAGTATGGCAGTGAATGTTGGACAATATCTTCGAAGATGACGGAAAAACTTGAAGCAACTGAAATTTGGTTCTACAGAAGGATACTGCGGATAGCATGGACCGAGCATGTGAGCAATGATGAGGTGTTGGAAAGAATGGAAACGAAAAGTAAATTACTACTGAGCATCAGGAAGAGACAACTAAAGTTCCTGGGACATGCAATGAGGAAGGAGGGCTTGGAGAACCTGATACTAACAGGCCAGATAGAGGGAAAAAGAGATAGAAGAAAGTAGCGGATAACATATTTGAAGGGCCTGTGCAGGTGGATGACGGAACGGGGGTTGCGAGATGTTACAGGAGAAATCGTGTTAAGAGCTACCAGAGATAGGGAGATGTGGAAAGCCATGGTTGCCTACGTCCTGAAAGGACAAGGCACATAGAAGAATTTGAAAAATGCGTTTGTATAGAGCTGACATCTTAAATACAACTGAAAAAATTTTGGCTGTATGCATAACAATCATATGATATGAGAAAGAAAGAAAGAAACAAAAGAAAGAAAGAAAGGAAGAAATAAAGAAAGAAAGAAAGCAAGAAATAAAGAAAGAAAGAAAGAAAGAAAGAAAGAAAGAAAGAAAGAAAGAAAGAAATAAAGAAAGAAAGAAAGCAAGAAATAAAGAAAGAAAGAAAGGAAGAAAGAAAGAAAGAAAGAAAGAAAGAAAGAAAGAAAGAAAGAAAGGAAGAAAGAAAGAAAGAAAGAAAGAAAGAAAGAAAGGAAGAAAGAAAAAGAAAGAAAGAAAGAAAGAAAGAAAGGAAGGAAAGAAAGAAAGAAAGGAAGAAAGAAAGAAAGAAAGAAATAAAGAAAGAAAGAAAGGAAGAAATAAAGAAAGAAAGAAAGAAAGAAAGAAAGAAAGGAAGAAATAAAGAAAGAAAGGAAAGAAAGAAAGAAAGGAAGAAAGGAAGAAAGAAAGAAAGAAAGAAAGAAAGAAAGAAAGAAAGAAAGGAAGAAATAAAGAAAGAAAGAAAGGAAGAAATAAAGAAAGAAAGAAAGGAAGAAAGGAAGAAAGAAAGAAAGAAAAAAGAAAGGAAGAAAGAAAGAAAGAAAGAAAGAAAGAAAGAAAGAAAGGAAGAAAGAAAGAAAGAAAGAAATAAAGAAAGAAAGACAGACAGAAATAAAGAAAGAAAGAAAGGAAGAAATAAAGAAAGAAAGAAAGAAAGAAAGGAAGCAAGAAAGAAAGAAAGAAAGAAAGGGAAGAAAGAGAGAAAGAAAGGAAGAAATAAAGAAAGAAAGAAAGGAAGGAAATAAAGAAAGAAAAAAAGAAAGGAAGGAAAGGAAGAAAGAAAGAAAGAAAGAAAGAAAGAAAGAAAGAAAGAAAGAAAGAAAGAAAGAAAGAAAGAAAGGAAGAAATAAAGAAAGAAAGAAAGAAAGAAAAGAAAGAAAGGAAGAAAGGAAGAAAGAAAGAAAAGAAAGAAATAAATAAAGAAAGAAAGAAAGAAAGAAAGAAAGAAAGAAAGAAACAAGAAAGAAAGAAAGAAAGAAAGAAAGAAAGAAAGAAAGGAAGAAAGAAAGAAAGAAAGGAAATAAAGAAAGAAAGAAAGGAAGAAACAAAAGAAAGAAAGAAAGAAAGAAAGAAAGAAAGAAATAAAGAAAGAAAGAAAGGAAGAAAGGAAGAAAGAAAGAAAGAAAGAAAGAAAGAAAGAAAGAAAGAAAGAAAGGAAGAAATAAAGAAAGAAAGAAAGAAAGAAATAAAGAAAGAAAGAAAGAAGAAACAGAAAGAAAGAAAGGAAGAAAGGAAGAAAGAAAGAAAGAAAGAAAGAAAGAAAGAAAGAAAGAAAGGAAGAAAGAAAGAAAGAAAGGAAGAAAGAAAGAAAGAAAGAAAGGAAGAAATAAAGAAAGAAAGAAAGAAAGAAAGAAAGAAAGAAAGGAAGAAATAAAGAAAGAAAGAAAGAAAGAAAGAAAGAAAGAAAGAAAGAAAGAAAGAAAGGAAGAAAGGAAGAAAGAAAGAAAGAAAGGAAGAAAGAAAGAAAGAAAGAAAGGAAGAAATAAAGAAAGAAAGAAAGGAAGAAATAAAGAAAGAAAGAAAGAAAAGAAATAAAGAAAGAAAGGAAGAAAGAAAGAAAGAAAGAAAGAAAGAAAGAAAGAAAGAAAGAAATAAAGAAAGAAAGAAAGGAAGAAATAAGAAAGAAAGAAAGGAAGAAATAAAGAAAGAAAGAAAGAAAGGAAGAAAGAAAGAAAGAAAGAAAGGAAGAAATAAAGAAAGAAAGAAAGGAAGAAAGAAAGAAAGAAAGAAAAGAAGAAATAAAGAAAGAAAGAAAGGAAGAAATAAAGAAAGAAAGAAAGGAAGAAATAAAGAAAGAAAGAAAGGAAGAAAGAAAGAAAGAAAGAAAGAAAGAAAGAAAGAAAGGAAGAAAGGAAGAAAGAAAGAAAGAAAGGAAGAAATAAAGAAAGAAAGGAAGAAATAAAGAAAGAAAGAAAGGAAGAAATAAAGAAAGAAAGAAAGAAAGGAAGAAAGAAAGAAAGAAAGGAAGAAATAAAGAAAGGAAGAAATAAAGAAAGAAAGAAAGGAAGAAATAAAGAAAGAAAGAAAGGAAGAAATAAAGAAAGAAAGAAAGGAAGAAAGGAAGAAAGAAAGAAAGAAAGAAAGGAAGAAATAAAGAAAGAAAGAAAGGAAGAAATAAAGAAAGAAAGAAAGGAAGAAATAAAGAAAGAAAGAAAGGAAGAAATAAAGAAAGAAAGAAAGGAAGAAAGAAAGAAAGAAAGGAAGAAATAAAGAAAGAAAGAAAGGAAGAAAGGAAGAAAGAAAGAAAGAAAGAAAGGAAGAAATAAGACAGAAAGAAAGAAAGGAAGAAAGAAAGAAAGAAAGAAAGAAAGAAAGAAAGAAAGAAAGGAAGAAATAAAGAAAGAAAGGAAGAAATAAAGAAAGAAAGAAAGGAAGAAATAAAGAAAGAAAGAAAGAAATAAAGAAAGAAAGAAAGGAAGAAAGGAAGAAAGAAAGAAAGAAAGAAAGGAAGCAAATAAAGAAAGAAAGAAAGGAAGAAAGAAAGAAAGAAAGGAAGAAATAAAGAAAGAAAGAAAGGAAGAAATAAAGAAAGAAAGAAAGGAAGAAAGAAAGAAAGAAAAAGAAAGAAAGGAAGAAATAAAGAAAGGAAGAAATAAAGAAAGAAAGAAAGGAAGAAACAAAGAAAGAAAGAAAGAAATAAAGAAAGAAAGAAAGGAAGAAAGGAAGAAAGAAAGAAAGAAAGAAAGGAAGAAATAAAGAAAGAAAGAAAGGAAGAAATAAAGAAAGAAAGAAAGGAAGAAATAAAGAAAGAAAGAAAGGAAGAAATAAAGAAAGAAAGAAAGGAAGAAATAAAGAAAGAAAGAAAGGAAGAAATAAAGAAAGAAAGAAAGAAAGAAAGAAAGAAGGAAGGAAGAAAGAAAGAACGAAAGAAAGAAATAAAGAAAGAAAGAAAGGAAAGAAAGAAAGAAAGAAAGAAAGAAAGAAAGAAAGGAAGAAATAAAGAAAGAAAAAGAAAAGGAAAGAAATAAAGAAAGAAAGAAAGGAAGAAATAAAAAGAAAGAAAGAAAGGAAGAAATAAAGAAAGAAAGAAAGGAAGAAATAAAGAAAGAAAGAAAGGAAAGAAATAAAGAAAGAAAGAAAGAAAGAAAGGAAGAAAGGGAAGAAAGAAAGAAAGGAAGAAAGAAAGAAAGGAAAGAAATAAAAAAAGAAAGAAAGAAAGGAAGAAATAAAGAAAGAAAGAAAGGAAAGAAATAAAGAAAGAAAGGAAAGAAAGAAAGAAAGAAAGAAAGAAAGAAATAAAGAAAGAAAGAAAGAAAGAAAGAAAGAAAGAAAGAAATAAAGAAAGAAAGAAAGAAATAAAGAAAGAAAGAAAGAAAGAAATAAAGAAAGAAAGAAAGAAAGAAATAAAGAAAGAAAAGAAAGGAAAGAAATAAAGAAAGAAAGAAAGGAAAGAAAGAAAGAAAGAAAGGAAAGAAATAAAGAAAGAAAGGAAAGAAATAGAAAGAAAGAAAGGAAGAAATAAAGAAAGAAAGAAAGGAAAGAAATAAAGAAAGAAAGAAAGAAAGAAAGGAAGAAAGAAAGAAAGAAAGGAAGAAATAAAGAAAGAAAGAAAGGAAAGAAATAAAGAAAGAAAGAAAGGAAGAAATAAAGAAAGAAAGAAAGGAAGAAATAAAGAAAGAAAGAAAGAAAGGAAGAAAGGAAGAAAGAAAGAAAGGAAGAAAGAAAGAAAGAAAGGAAGAAATAAAGAAAGAAAGGAAGATAAAGAAAGAAAGAAAGGAAGAAATAAAGAAAGAAAGAAAGGAAGAAATAAAGAAAGAAAGAAAGGAAAGAAATAAAGAAAGAAAGAAAGGAAAGAAATAAAGAAAGAAAGAAAGGAAGAAATAAAGAAAGAAAGAAAGGAAAGAAAGAAAGGAAAGAAAGAAAGAAAGAAAGGAAGAAATAAAGAAAGAAAGGAAAGAGAGAAATAAAGAAAGAAAGAAAGGAAAGAAATAAAGAAGAAAGAAAGGAAGAAAGGAAGAAAGAAAGAAAGAAAGAAAGGAAGAAATAAAGAAAGAAAAGAAAGAAAGGAAAGAAAGAAAGAAAGAAAGGAAGAAATAAAGAAAGAAAGAAAGAAATAAAGAAAGAAAGAAAGGAAGAAATAAAGAAAGAAAGAAAGGAAAGAAATAAAGAAAGAAAGAAAGAAATAAAGAAAGAAAAGAAAGGAAAGAAACAAAAGAAAGAAAGAAAGGAAAGAAATAAAGAAAGAAAGAAAGGAAGAAATAAAGAAAGAAAGAAAGAAATAAAGAAAGAAAGAAAGAAAGAAAGAAAGAAAGAAAGAAAGAAAGAAAGAAAGAAAGAAAGAAAGAAAGAAAGAAAGAAAGAAAGAAAGAAAGAAAGGAAGAAATAAAGAAAGAAAGAAAGGAAGAAATAAAGAA